>SNQJ01S0000398.1:317607-377130 GCA_010110895.2 Picea sitchensis | reverse complement strand
TGACAAATTTCCCGATGAACTCCTTCAGGACTTCATTCATCAACCTCATAAAGGTACTTGGTGCATTCGTCAAGCCAAACGGCATGACAAGCCATTCATACAAACCTTCGTTTGTCTTGAATGTTGTTTTCCATTCATCACCTTCCCTCATACGAATCTGATGATACCCACTCTTCAAATCAATCTTTGAAAAAAAAATTGCTCCACTTAAGCAATCCATCAGATCATCCATCCTCGGCAATGGAAATATGTACCTGATGGTTATCTTGTTAATGGCTCTTGAATCATTGCACATCCTCCAGCCTCCGTCTTTCTTTGGACTGAGTACCGTCGGAACAACACATGGACTCAAGCTTTCCCTGACCAAACCTTTGTCCAACAACTCCTGAACCTGTCTTTTAACCTCTTCATTCTCCTGCGGCGTCAATATGTACGCGGCTTTGTTTGGAAAACTAGCTCCTGGTATGAGGTCAATATGATGACTCACACTTCTCATCGGGGGCAACGAACGAGGTAATTCATCCACTACAATATCAGCAAATTCTTCCAGCAGTCCCTGAACTTCTTCTGGCAAGTCATCCACTCTTGTGCTAGTCAAAACAATTCTTGGCTTTCTGACCACAAATAATTGTGGATCCTCCTTCTTCTTAACTTCGTTAAGAAGTTCCTTCCCACTCATGAGAAGTACTGTATTTCTTACTTCCGGTTTCACCTCCTTATCCTCAATTGGATGCAACATATGGGTTCTCCCATTCTTCTCTAGGGTGTATGTGTTTATCCTCCCATCATGAATCACATGTCTATCGTATTGCCATGGTCTACCCAA
Source organism: Picea sitchensis (assembly GCA_010110895.2). Taxonomy (NCBI): domain Eukaryota; kingdom Viridiplantae; phylum Streptophyta; class Pinopsida; order Pinales; family Pinaceae; genus Picea; species Picea sitchensis. The sequence goes on along the minus strand of SNQJ01S0000398.1, from coordinate 376,304 downwards.
CAATAGATGACAAACATCCATAGGAATAACATCACATAAAATTTTATCATTATATCCTCCTATCTTGATGTCAACTAAGCACTTTTTAGTGACATTTACCTGATGTCCTTTCTGTAGCCATGAAACTTTGTATGGATTCGGGTGATCAGTTGTCTCCAGCTCCAGCTTTTCTACCATCTTGGTTGAAACGAGATTATTTGTGCTTCCACTATCCACGATAACCTTGCATGCCCAACCCTTGGTCTTGCAAGAAGTCCTAAAAAGACTATTCCTCTGTGTTGAATTCTCCATCTCCTTTTCTGGCGTCAAAAGGACTTTTCGCATCACCAGCAACCTTCCGCCTTCAACAAATTCTGCCTCAATATCTCATCTCTGTGCCTCGACGATGTGAGTCTCTCCAGTTTCTTTCTTTTTCTCTGGACACTCGAACGACCTATGCCCATTCTTTCCACATGTGAAGCATGTGATTACTCCACCTCTTCCTCTTCCTCTACCTTTGGTATGAGGAAATCTATCATTATTAGCATATCCTCCTCTCTGCTCAGTATGTTGTTCTCTTTGCTCAGCATATCGCCCTCACTGCGAACTTCCACCTCTCTCTGTCCGAGTCTAAGGTTTCTTCCAATCGTCTCTGGGCTTCTGAATTCTTTCCTGGGCAACTGTCTTGCCTCTGGGCTAACTTCTGCCTCGACCTCTTTGACTCTGCTTTCAGCTCAGCTTCTCCTCATCTTTCAAAGCCATTTGGTAAGCATCCTCCACCGTTCGGATGGTTGCCATACTCATTTCATCTTGAATCTCATATCTCAGGCCATTCATATACCTGGCCACTTTTTCATCATTGCTCTCGCGATGACCTGCCCTGATATTCAACCTGTAAAATTCCTTAGTATATTCCTTCACTGTCATCAGCTTCTGTCTCAGGTTCTGCATCCTCCTGAACAGAGAAATTTGATAGTCCCTGGGAATAAATTTTGCCTTCATCTTGGCAATCATCCTGTCCCAGCTCTTAATTTTCTGCTTGACTTGGCAACGCCTGTCAGCTTGTAGTTCATCCCACCACAAGGCTGCATGTCCTTTTAATCTCGTGACGGCATGCCTGACCTTCTTATCCTCTTCGATATCTTCATAGTCAAAGTAAGTGTCTAGAGCTCTAATCCAATCTAGAAGCTCTTCCCCATCCAGATTTCCCTCATAAACTGGAATATCCATTTTTGCCTTGGTACTCATCCTTGCAACAAATTTAAGTAAGAGTTCACTCGCTGCATCTTCCACTGGGATTTCTTCTTCTCCATGTCCAGCATCATCTTCATTTTCAGATTCACTGATATCTCCTGCATCAGCTTTGCGCCTTTCTCTTATCTCCATGTCCTCCATTCTGGCACGAAGATTTCACATTCCTCTCTCCACATCTGGATTCTGCGCTTGCCTATCTCTGGACATTTCCCTTTCCTCCCCTAGATCGGGTGATTGTCTACCCCTTCTCCTTGGTGGCATGGTGAATTTCCCTTTTTCTCTGCTACAGAAAGCAAAGAAGATTTTCTACGCTCTGATACCACTTGACCCAGGCGTGCCACCCAGGCACGTCCGCTCACAGGATCTTTTCTCCTTCCTCGGCCTGAAGAACTCAAAGGTTCTCAATTTCCCTATCGGGAAATATTCCACCCACAACAACTCTCCTTCAAAGACCTCTCTTAATGATCGAGAAGTCCATGCTGGCCTTTTCCTTTGTTATCGGGATTCCTCCTATCGGGGTTTTAGACTTCAAATTCCCGATGTGCTTCCAACCTCCATTAGCCCTCCAGGCTAAGCTCTTGGGTCCACGTGACCTCTCCTTATATGACCAAAATCATATCTCTCATCGGAGTTTTGGACTTTCCGATGTCAAAATGCAATTGTCCCTAGAACTTGCGATTTCCTGAATCCCGACACGCCTTTTTCCACGATATCCCTCCTGGCTATGGCCCTTGACTCATACGACTGTTAACCCGTGACCGCGGTCTTGTCCCGTCGGGGTTACGGGATTTTTAATGCTACAAAACGCTTACCCGTGGGTTTCCCGATTCCTCGAACACCGATTCTCCGTCAGGCTGATATTTGTCTTCCACTACGATGCCTCCCTCCTTTCCGACGTGCTGACAGTTGGCCACACGATTGTACCTTCCTCCTCGTCGGGATTTCGCGGTTCGTGAAACTAAAATGCATAAACACTTTGTCACCGGGATCACCGATATCCCGATGATTCAAACCCCGATGGATGATTCCTTATCTGGGATTTACCGATGGCACTGATTGCCTCCACGCATCCCTTCCGACGAACGGTCCCGATTCCTCCAGGGTTTCAAAACTTGTAATGTCTCAACTTCCTTGTCCTCAGGAACTCTGATACGTCGATTCCCGACTCTCTCCAGATTTCTGACACACGTCCCAAATGATGGACGGTTTAGATCAACCCTCAAGTTTCGCTACTTTACAAGACCATGAACTTTCACTTACCTGAACTCCGATGACCACAATCCCGATCTGGTGACCACGCGACACGTGTCCTCCTTGAGGTCCTACGGCTATGATCCCTCCGTCGTTTCGGGGTTCTCCTGGTCACGGATCCTTGGCTCATGAAACTCCGAAATATCGATGAACTCCTGATCCCCTACCACCTGTTCCAACAGATGGACGACCCAGATCTTTCTGGGGTATCGGGGTTTCAAATGTCGAAAAACACTCGACCATGGGATTTTCGATCCCTCAAATCTCGATGGTAACCCTCGTGCAGATTCTGTCATGTCTCATGGCTGACGGGTGTTTAGTGAGATCTGACGGTCCTCAATCTCTGAAGCTTGAACTCCGAACACAACCGTAAGCTCCTTGCACCTGTCACAGATCCAATGGTTGATGGGACTTTGCTGATCCTACACCGTTCGATCCTGACCGTCGATTTCTCTCCTCCTTGAAGATTTCTTCTACGATCGAACCCAGTATTTCTCTATGAAACCCGGTGCTTCTGCACGTAACTTTGCAACACCTATTCAATCACTCTATGCACAGACTCTATGTGCTTCTCTCGATGGATTTGAAAGCCTTATCTCTCCTGAGATTTCTCACACTTTCAACCTCAATGAGGTTCTTTGCACGCACTCCTTGCGGTAGGTCGTCGAACACTTCCAAGTGTTGAGTTCTTTTGACGCTGCACACACCTGCAGCAACAGTCGTTCAATACTTCGCTCAGTTTCACGACTGAGACTCTCCTTATCCTGCGCACTCCTTGCATGACTCGTATAACTCAATTTCACTACAGGGTGAATGAGAACAAGAGTTAACTATCTGGGCCTTCTGTCAACGCACTCCTTGCAGACGACTTCAACTGCACTCCTTGTAGGAATCCTCGCTCAGATAGAGAAACAATTGTAACTCATTCCACTTCCCCTCAGATTTTAATCTCAACACATGAAATCATACACATAGAATAATAGAAAATGCATAATAGGAAGTAAATACTCATGAGCATAGAATTCAACACACATACGCAGAGAATAATGCGACCGCCATGAATCTGAATCAACTTCTTCTATTAATTCCAGATCTATACATGGATGTTCTTCTACAGTTCTATGCTTCTCTCCTCTATGCTCTGGATTCTTCTAAATCTTCCTGAAGTATGTTACAGTGCACAATGAGGGTGTCTATATCCGTTTTCCCTCTTTCTTCTTAAACTGTCTAATCTAATATTAAAATCTATCTACTTACATTTACTACTATAAATGCCTCTGTCTATCTCAGACGAGAGAGGGGCGCTCAAGGTCTGATTACATTTTCCCAAGGTGCCTTCATTAAATGATCTCATTTATGCTTGACGCATCAACTTCAAGGGAAATTTCAAAAACTTGTGCTAGACGTCTTCCAGCTATCTTCTGCTTCCACGTTGGCTCGCCTATCGTGAGGGATGCTCCTGCATCATTCTCGTATGTCTAGGCTCTTCGGTTACTCAACTTCTTGCACTCCAAGGAAATATATTTTAATCTGTTAACTACGTTGCAGTCAGTTGCTTCTCGTTGATCCCTTACGTCTTGAGGGGTCTCGGGCATAATGCAAAGCTCCAAGTCTTCTATGCGTTGTTGGAGCTGCTGGATTACTTCTTCTAGTTGTGCCACCTGCTAGGGAACTCTCTCTTTGACCTTGACTTTGATGACTTTCTCAGAGCGAAGTGCTCTGTGAACCATTTCCTTAACTTCGAGTTGCTCAATGAGCAACTATTCCTTGATTTGTTGTAACTGTACTTTTTCTTCATCCCACTTCGCTTGCAGAGCCATATTTTCCTATTCTGCAGCACTGCATTGCTCCTCTAGTTCTTTATGTACTTGCGCTAAAGCCTGGGTGGATTGTGCTATCTCTTCCTGAGCTCATCGAAGGTGAGCTTCTACTGTATCAACAATGTGGTGTAGTTTTGTTGGCTCATCACCTAGTTCTAATGTTCCTACCGAAAGAGGCGCAGTGGAAACTGCGTAGTTGGACTGTATGGCCTTCTACAACCCTTGGATTTCATCCTTAATCCAACTGAAAACCTCCTCCTGCTTATCTTCCTTCTTCTCTGTGATCTCCAATGAAGCATTGTTCAGTGCTGCGACGATGAAGTCAAAGTCGTCTGAGGTGAGGGTGGTCTCAAATTTGGTCCTGGTTGCTTTCAATTTCTTCCTCAAAGAAGGTTTTGGAGGGGAAACCTTCCTTTTATTTAAGGGGTCCTCCTCGTCTCTAGGCAGTGTCACTTCACCTTTCTTTGGTTCAAATTCTACACCATCTATCTCTGCGCCATCTCCTCCTTTCTCTACTGAGATGGAAGCGGTCTTCACGGATGCGTTGTCTAAATCATGGACCTCTTTGGTCTTCTTTGTATTTCTAGGTCTAGGTATATCCATCGTAGTTTCTAGACTTTCAACATCGGACATATCTGCAGGGTTCGGTGGAACAAGGAGGTCCGCCAACCATTTCTTTGTAATCTATTTCAAGTCATCCTTCGTCATCTTATAGCATGATTGCAGCTATTGTTTATGCTCATTAGTGTGCACTGTGATATAGATGAAATGGCAGTCCATGTTGAATTTCATCAAGGGCCTGAACCTATGGAGAGTGTTCGGGGTTATACGAGGCATAGAATGGATGGCTACCTTCAATTGGTTGTAATAAGTGTGGAAGATGACATTTGATTGCCTCTGCTTGTTCATGTCGTTCAAGTACCATAGTGTACTAAAATTCACAGCTAGAGGTTCAAACGACTCGATGTCCAGGAAGGTCACACCTTTCGAAATATCCCATGCGATGAAAGAGATCAGGATGAGAAGCCAGCTAAAGTGGAACTCATATCCTTGATCTTGCACTTCCCTGCAGTCCAATTCCAGCTGGTTACAAGATACTTTGCCCAATTCATTTGTAGGCCCTCCATGCACTTTCCTACAAGGTCGACTACAAATCCAGTCACTTGGGTGGGTCGTTTCTTGCAAATCAACTTTCCTATGATCAATTGACAGGCTAGGCACACTGCACCGCTCTGGATAGAGGCTACCTTATAGCCTCATGTTCCCTTCTTGACATCCCTGTAGGTGTCTTTTATCTTCTACGCAAGAGAGCGATCCATGGTTTTCTGAGGATAGAAATCCTGTGGGTCAAGGCCTTGCATGCTCAGACCTATGATCTGATTAATCAACGTTGGATCCACTTTGATATGGTGATTCAACCATAAATAAATGCCATGGTAGTAGGACAATAGTATCTTGACGCATGTGTTCACTTCTTGGTGCCTTCCGAAGTGTGGGATCTTCATAACGTTGAGGAGGGTGGACTGTGTGAGGTTCATGGTCCATGACTAGGGTATGATCTTCGATTTATTTCCCTTGGTTCTGGTCAGATACTTATGTGGGGAAAGCATGTTATACACCTTCCTGTTGCCGAGGTTGAATTCGCTAAACTTCAATGCTTTGATCTTATCTTGGTCTGCGCGCACTACGCATATCCCCTTCGAAAGGTACGTAGTGACCAATTCATATTCAAAGTCTCTAGGCACACTCTCTTGGTTTATTTCACCGCTCAGAGGTGGTAGATAGGAAGGTATAATTCTCGAAATCAACTTAGCATTCGCTAAGTCATCCTTGTGATTAGTTCACCTTTCACGGGACGGTCTAGCCACGTGAGCAGTGGATGGGGACGCTTACACTGTTTTTGTGGATGAAGCCTGGATACCTTCATACATCGACATGGCTTTCTCAGTCATCAAGTTGATCAAAAATTCCTCAACAACTTTCTCTACAACGCTCAATTCTTCTGACATACGCACTTAGGGTGAACAATTTGCTGGTTTGGGGAACATCTTAGACACGGTAATGAGATAGAGATAGAGAGAATAATGATCACTATATAAAATCGGCTTAGTGTGTGGGCTCGAATTCTCAATTATCAAAAAGTGTGCTCGGTGCATGGCACAAGGTGATAAATAGGTAACTCAACAATGATGTGCTTACAATGGGTATGAGCCTCCCTTAACTCCTGTTCGATCCATTATGGCATGACCCAATGGTCTGATGATGAACTTTTATTTATTTTCTGTCCGTTCGAAGCGGGAGTCGAATGGATATATAGGCCCCAATGGCTATATTGCTTCGTCATGGAAAAGTGCCATGTGTCACTATTCTGATATCCCGATGAAGCTCCAATTTTACAATTTTTCTTTCTGCCAGGTCTCCTATAGAACCTCCTGCAACTTTTTAGTCTTATCCCTCTTCTTTCTTGACTATCGAGCCTTTTTTCTAGTGAGCTTTGTATCGGTAGTTCTTTTTCCATTCTGATTCCTATCTTTTGTGGTCTTAGTCACTTCACGTTGTTGAGATTCTTCCCTAGGGTTCCTGGATAAGACTTCTTCTTTGTCGGGGATAGGTAATTCAATATTTTGTGGAATCTCTAGAGTTGTCTTAACTTCGATAGCTGGGTTACTATCATTAAACATCTTCAATCTGTTCTCTTGTTCTTTAATCAATTGTGCGATCTTTCTGGCCATGAAAACTTTTAACTCTTGCTTCTTCTATTCCAAAACTTCTTCTTCTTCTTTTCGTTTAGCTTGGTCTCTATCAATCCAAGGTTTTCCTATTAACATGGTAAAAAAGGTGTGGTTCTAAATAAATTGAATAATTTCAAAATCTTCTTTTGTCGAAGTTCCATTAACAGTCATAGGTATCTGAGCGAGCCTCCCACACATGTATACCAGTTTTCCTCTGAATAACCCTATTCCTCCTAGTGAAGGGATCATAGTAGGCCTTCCTATAGCTTCCCAAGTTCTTTCTATCATGATATTCACTTTTGTTTCCTCATCTAGAACACAGTCAATGTCGAAGTCCCCTATTCTTTCTTCAATGCATTCCTTTTCTTTAAAGATATCTGATAACCAGACATGTCGGTGACCATTCAAGGTTTTGTTTATTTGCAACAATACTTTCTTTGATTCTTTCTGGGGTTCTGTTGTAGCCTTAGTTTCTATATCTGTCTTAGGGATTTCTTGTCTTATGTTCATACTTTCAAGCTTAACAATCATTCTAGGGCAATTCAACACTTCATGGTTTAGAGATTTGCAACAAAGACAACTAGGCCTTCCACCATGCAATTCCTTAGCAAGATGTCCCGATCTTCGGAAACTGTAACAGAGAGTTAATCCTCTCTTTCTTTTAAATGATCCTTGACCTCCTCTATACTATGCACTAGGATCATAGGAGCTATCCTACAATAAATTATTTCTAAGATCTTGCATCCATTTGTTAGTCCAAACAGTCTTTCTATGCATTGGTATAACATATCTTTCACTAGTCTTATCAGATCTATTCATATCAAACCTTCTTTCATCTATTAGTACCCTAGTTTTCAGGATAGGACAGATCCTATCAATCATACCTAGATCCATGCTATAGAAACACACATTTCTACTATCTTACTTCTACAGAGCACAAAGCTTCCAGATCTAAATTTTTTAACTATTCTTACCTTTATCAGAGCACAGAGCTTGCAGATATTACCTATTTTAATCAGACGTTCTTACTTTTACCTTTCTTAGAGCACAGAGCTTCCACATCTTACCTTATTTTCTTCATATCGGGCTTCTTTAATTTAGATATGACCTTCTTTCTTTAGCACAGAGCTTTGTAAGTCAAGTAGAATATTGCGCGTTAGGGCACAGATCTATGCACAGAGATTTCAAAATTTTAGGATAAGTCTTTGTACAAAGATTCTTCTTCCTCAGTTCTCAGAAATCATAAGTTCAAGTCCCAGCAACAGAACCATTTGTTGGCACAGGGAAGACCTAGGGTTCAACTCTACAACAATGCACCAAAAAATCCCTAACTACCATCCCTTTTGGAAACACCTGTGAAGCAGATGAAGTCCTACCCAAGGTAGAGGTAGGGGTGGTTGCAGGACTCAAGTGTCTGCAACCTTAGCTAGGACACAGATCTGTGATTCTACTAATTAATAAATGACTTAGCACTGTCAGTTCCTCAATATATAGTCAATAACCACTTCTCTTATAAGACATAACTTCACATCATTAACACTGATCTAATGTATTTAATCACTTATCATAAGTAAATAGGTCATATCTGGTAGATCAAGAACTGAGCATATCCATGTATATTATATCTATCATTCTACCTATCATTAGCACTAAGCATAAGCAGATCTATCTAAATAGATCGGAGCACTTAACATATAACATGTGAAAACATCAAGAAAAATCACAAAGTACATAACACAATGTTTACGTGGTTCACCCCCACCCTGGGGCTACATCCACCAACTCTTCTTCTTTATTGTCTTCATTCAATCAGTTACAAGCACAAAGCCATAAAAAACACTTACTCTGGACAGTACAGAAGATTTGCGCAACTCGCTAGATCCTTCTTCCTTGCGCTACAACACTGAGCTCTACACAATCCACTACAAGGATCTGCACTTAGCTATGCAAATATCTTACATTCATGCACAAATCACTTTTAGACTCTACTCTCACTTAGCATGCATTCACATCACATAGATGCACTATTCTCTTCAACTAATTTTAACTTACATTGCCTATCCTTCTATTTATACATACAAAATAGGCCCAAACATGGGTAAACCCATGGGCCGACATCCCATTCCCATTATAGATTCACAAAAACCCAAAAAGGGGCCCAAAAGGGTGTCGAGATCCCGTGATATTTGTTTCATCTTGCGCTCCTCCTTTGACAGGATGTCGAAGTTCCAAAATAGGTCAACATGACCAAGACATTCCCAAAACTTGGTCAATGGCCAACAAAGGTCTTTGTCAGAGTAGTCTCGATGTATATCCAATGAATGATAAGGCTCTCAATCATTCTTTATGAATGACTAGCATGACTCTGTGACAGAGAGGTAGATCTCAGGTTCCTTCAGGACCCATCCTAGTTGTCCGATCTACGATAGGGTCGGCTCGACACTAACCACTTCAAAATAATGGAGTGGCAATGACTACAAAACCCTTGAAGGTCGAAGTTACGAAGTGATAAGGGCCATGGATCCAGGGACTTTGTGGATGTACTGTAACCATAGGATTGAGGAACCGGAGAAAAATGATCAATCAGGTGACACGTCATGCTAGTGCCATCTCGATTGACATGGACCCACCTAGACGTGACTGGTGCAATGGACGATTGTAACGAATTGTGGGACCATAACATGCGTGAATTTTAATCCTCATTCCAAACCCTTCAACGACAAGGTGCACTCAGGTAATAGAATCGACGACCACCGTTGATCTACCAATCGTCAAAGATTGATGGCCTAGTTGGATTTTGGGATTTGAAGTAACCCCCACATTAATTTTTCCCTATGATTCCCATAATTGTACCCCACCGTAGATCTGTTATCTATGCGATCTAACGGTTATGTCCCCCTCCTTACTTGATCTAACGATTGTTGTCACTTGTGCTAGATCTAACCACTATTACGACTGCCTAGAACAACAAAAAACGTATAGTAAACCTCTGTTGAGGTTACCACTAACGTAGGAAAGAACCTTTAAAGGGGAAGGTGTGTTACAAATTGGTATCAAATCCATTAAAATCAACAAAGTACTGGTTTGGTGGGGTTATCTTAACCATTCATGGTTCCCCTCACCATCTCTCCCATAGCATCCATGGTCTATCTTGGCAAACCTCCCCCTTTCAACAGTTGCAACACTTGTTCATTTTCCATTAATAATATAAATTACATTCCTTTACTTTTTATACAAAGGTTCATTTGATCAAACATTCCTACACTTTAAGTCTGCCATAGTCCATTGGCCAAATATAATTGTATTTACAAACTGGGGAAACATGGGTGTTACAATATATATATATATATATATATATATATATATATATATATATTCTAGCATGAAATAGAAAACTCCCTCTACAGGTGCTCATTGCACTTTTACAAATAGAGAGGAATTAACGAAAATAATCATACTAGTAAATCGACCTCCAAATTATTGAGTTTGCAACAATTCATCAAATCAAAAGAATGACTATAAGTCATAATTACATAAGTAGACCACATAAAGGCATATTATATAAATCCAAAATTCAATCTATAATATTCTATCATAATAGTTGATTAGAAAAAAGATATAGGACTTGTTTAAGAGTTTTGATAACTCCATCTAGTGACTCCTCTAAGAAACTTAAACAACATAAAATAATACCCTTTCTTTCCACAAAGCACCTAAAAAAGTGTTCAATTCTGGGAATACATGATTAAAGGATATCAAGTAAAAACAACAAAAAAATTCCTTTATGTACTCTACAAGAGGAAGTGAAGTAATATTATGAATATAAGGTTTTTTTTTCATACTTTAAATTACCATAAGTGATTCCCCATATACTTGATGTTGTTGCATACCTATTTCCCATGCAAGCTTCAAAACATGAGTTAGAGCCATAAATTCTCCATATTTATTAGAGCATCTACGCGCATTGGCCTTGAACTATATAAAATGGTTATCATATATACAAATTATACCACCCATACCACACACTGAGTTAGGCCTCTATAATTCTCCATCAAAGAACCCCTAGAGCACAGACTTGTCAAAAAATAATTCACCTGCCGACCTTGAGGGTCCATCCTTTAGTGACGACATACATTGCTACAATATTGCACAAACTTAAATGCAGTAACTTGAAAAGTATGGAAAATTCTTTCTTTAAATAATATTGTATTGCATGAAATCCATATTCCATAAAGAACTAAGGATGGAATGATTTTAAATTTCTTAAATTCTTGTCTCTCCAAACATCTTCAAACATTCCTCTACACTCTCCTCCCTCCATAAGTTACACAGTATCATCCACTCTCCTCACTCCATAAGTTACATAGTATCATCCACTCTCCTCACTCCATAAGTTACATAGGCCCATCCATTGACCCATATTCTTCTAAATATATTGAACATAAATACAATCAATAACTAGATGAATGGTTGTTTCATCACCCTATCTACATGATAAGGAAATACTAGGGCTTTCCTTATTCCTTTTATATAACATCTCTCACGCAAGTACTTAATTTTTCAGAGGAAGCCACATAAAAATTATGGTCCTCATAGGAGCCTTGTTCTTCCATTTTTTTCCCACCACCACTTTGATTCCTAATGGGCATTGGCATAAATAAAATTATAACACACCTTAGCATAGTACTATACACTTGTTTTGTTCTTTTTCCATTTAATCTAATATGGGGTCTGCTTAAATTTGACTAGAAAGCATTCCAAGCTTGTGCTTGATCTCCAACTAGACCTAACGCTTGAGCACACAACCACCCCTAATGTTAGATATCAACATCCAAGGGGTCTCCAATGAAGTTGAATGTACACCTTTATAGCTATTATAGATGTTAAATTATATCAACAACTAAAAATAATGCATTCCCATGGATAACAATTGCATTAGCTCTAATCATAACTTGGGTAACATCATCCAGTTTCCAAGATAGATATGAGCCAATTATTGGTAAGGTAAGTGTTAGGTATTTACATTAATTAACAGCATTGGCAACACATTTCCTATCATTCTTGATCCATTCCAATAGAGTGTTATGGGCTCTGTACTTTTTAATGATAATGTTATTCCATAGACTCTCTCTAGAGATTGGATTTCATATATATTTAACAACCATTGATAGGCCAAAAGGATGGATATTCTTGAGTCTGCAACCATCTTCACCCTTACGCCTAGCTATAGAATTCTAATTGGATAAATACATACCAAATTTGTCATAGTTTCCTTTCAAGAGAACGTTGAAGGATATTTTTTTTATTTCTGGAAGATGCTTTTGGAGGCCTCTAGAACCGATATACACACACACACACACATACACACGTGTGTGTGTGTTTGTGTGTGTTGATTCAACTATGTAGGTATAGAATATAAACACCAACAATTGGAACATTTCCCCTCTTTGGTTATAAAAAAATTGGAAGTTGTAGTAGTTTCCAAATAGCTAGAAACCTTTTAGAGAATTTGGATGAAAATAAAAACGATCAATTCAAGGATTTCATTCTTGGTTAGAGAATTAGAGAACATTCTAGTAACCTAATTAAATAAAAAAAAATCAAAATGGTTATAACATGTGCTCAAATATTACATGGATTGGTAAATTACACAAACTTAAGAAAATATACACAAAAATATTATGTTTTCAAGATGTTAAACATGCAAAGGAAAATGAGAATGTATGAGAAAATGTATCAAAATCATTCTCTTCTTTTGAGAAATTAAAAAAACCTAATATCCAAGCTACTTTTAGGGAAATTACAACTGATATGTTACGTTAAGAACTTGAAGTCAAATTTTGACAACATTGCTAAAATCATTCAAGTTTTCAAGAGTAATTGTGATGTACCAAATAGAAATATTTAGAGAATAAATCACATATATTACTCGAATATATTGCATAAATAAATAGAATTGCATGAGCAATGAAAATATGAGTAGAATATTATACCTATATTAATATGGAAGAAATGACTGCTTACTTATTCAAGGGGGAAACCTCCAATAGATGAGAGGTCAAATTACAAATGATTTCTAGGATACCTTTTACCATTCTTCTCTATCTTCATATAGTAATTTCTATCACCTAAGAAAATTCTAGAGAAGGAAATTTCTATTAGGTGGAACCTTGTTGTAAGCCTTCTTACAGTAATTGTTCACACTACTACACAGGCCTTTTTTACTAATAATGGCATCCATACATAGAAATACATAGTAATAAAAAATATACTTAGGGGGCGAAGGAAGTTAGGGCCCTAACATGCGCTCTGCCTAAAAAAATATCCTTGTTCTTGAGGCTTGAGATGTGGAAAGCATTGCATAATTGCTATTGGTTCCCATGTAACATATTTTGGTTGGGTATCCCTCCATTGTATTCCAACTTCCTGGATCATGCATCGACGATGAAAACACTCTTATTTGATAAGGATGGACTCTCGCTAAAACCAAATGGAAACTTCTTTATCCATTTAAGGTATATTACTTTGAATTCATCAACTCGATCCGACCAATTTCTTTAAGCAAGAGAGATGAAAGATTGATGTGCTAACTTGTAAGAGGATCGTATAGGGGCCATAAAAATTTAGATCCATCTTTTGGTGGTGATATTCTTTGATGTAATTCTACTTATATGGATGTATAAGAAGGAAGAATTGATCTGTTGATTCAAAATAGTGTTCAGAGTAATCATGATCAACCTATTGCACCATCAGATTTCGATCCATGACTATATTTTCTTTCAGAGTGCACATAATGTTATCCCTATATGTAATGTTTTTTTCAACCTCTTGTACCTTGGATACAACTCATAGGTAAGATAATATAGATGGAGGATTTTAGCCATAGATTTACTCAAATGGGGTCATGTGAGTGGCATTGTGATAATTTGTATTGTAGCACCATTCAAATAGGGGTAACCACTTATACCATTGAGATTGTTGTTATGAAGTGAAGCACCTCAAATATGATTCCAAACACTTGTTGAAAACTCTCATATGATCATCGATCTTGGGGTGATAGGAAGTGTTAGGATTCAATTGGGTGCCTCGTAGCCTGGACAATTCTTGCCAAAAGTTATTAATAAAAGTGGGATCATGACCCGTGACAATATATTGAGGAATACCATGTAGTTTTACGATATTATCTACAAATGCTTGAGAAATCATGGAATATTTAAATGGGTGTTGAAGGGCACAAAAATGAGAATATTTAGAAAGTCTATTGACCACAACCATAATCACTTATTTATTGCTAGATTTTGGCATCCCCACTATGAAGTCCATAGAAATGTTTATCCATATTGTAGGTAGATTTGGTAAATTTTGTAGGGCACTTGGAATATTAATTATTTCTCCCTTGTGTTATCGGAAAATATTTTATTTAGACACGAAAGTGTAGATGTCCTTTTTCATGCCTTCCCAAAAGAGGGAACCCTTGATCCATTCATATGTTTTATGAAAGCCAAAATGACTAGTTTTTTAGGATGCATGGAGTTCAAATAACATAGTGTTATCACATTTATTTGAAAAGGAAGGGTTTTTTCCTAAGAAGTTGGCCCCTTGGTGAAATGATTAAAGAAAGCGGGAAAAAACCCACATTTTGTCTTATATCCTAAGTCAGAGGAGTGATGAGACGTTTTGGCGTGTGCATATCTAGGCGGTCGAGAGCCGAGCGCCCCAGAACAACGGTCAATGGACATATTGGGGCCTCAACATGTGCACACAATAAAAAAGGTAGGGCGGGCCGAAAAAAACAACCATGGTTTGTGAAGGCACTACGTGTGTGACAAAGACACACATCGGGCCCAAAAGCGGGGAGGTTCCAAACTACTTTTCGTAGCCCCGATATGCGCATGTGCATATAATGTCCTATCCCAGGACGACAAGTGGTCACCCCTCATCACTTCCACTCCTTCCATCTATCTTCCACTCACTTTACTGCTGGTACCTATCCCTTTCTCATCCCTACCACGTGTTCCACCTCACTCTACATCACCTCCATCCCATTACACCTAAGCTTCCACTTGTGTGACCCCCACGCTATCCTTAGTCACCTCGTCCATCCAAAGTTATACACCTGGCCATGTCCCATCCACTACTCCATACCGAGCGCACCCATCACTTTTTCAGTGGCTACGTCTGTCGTTAGGATTCCCCGTAAGCATCCAACTCAGATTCATACGGTGAATGTTGAGGCTGCCACGTCCTGCAGAGGTGGAATTGACTTGGGTATTCCGGATTCCAATGAAGTAATTGATATTGGTGGGGGACGGTTGAACATTGTTTCTACCATAAATGGAAAACCCAGAAAGGACTGTAAGCAGGTCAAATCAGCTGCAGAGCCTTCCTGAAACATGGTTTTTCCTGATAGGATACGACATGTGCAGTCTACCAGGAAGCATGCAGACGTAAAGCCTTAAAAGCAAAGTCTCAAGAACATCTCTGGGTTTGGGATCTAGGTATATATGTTTCATTTTCATGTTTTGTAAGCATCGATGGTAGATATATACTCCCGCTTCTAAAGTTTTAATGACACTTCTGGTTCTCTGGTTATGTATATGTATTTTTAGACTTCTTGTTTAATGAACGTCAACTTCTTTCCATCTCTCCATAAAAACTGTGTTAAGACACTCAGAATTGGAGGATCCAGTCAAGGGTTGTGATGTTTTTTTGATGAAGGCTTGATTATGGTAATATTCTCACTAGTTTTAACCAGTTTCTCATGTTATATTTTCCCCTCTTATACTGAGTAGCTTGGAATTGGAGGATCCGGTCGATCTGTTACAATAGCATTATGATGTAGGTTTGATCATCATGTTGTTGTAACTATGTCGTTTAGACATATCTGGGTGTCTAAAGCTTTGGGTCCAAGAGGATCTCATTCTTGAATATTTTCCTCATTAGGCTGTTGGAAGACCAAATGTCCATAGCAGACCCTTACATCTCCTTACTAGTTCTTCCCCCTACTCACCCTTTTACTGCAACTTACTGACTGAAGTTAGATAAAGACCTCACGTACCTACACATTGCATGGTCCAGGATTCTGAGTTAAAGTCATATAACCTTGAGACTTCATCCATTAGACCACCCTTTAAACTATTTACTGTGACATACAAAGTAATGGGTATCAGGCTTACCTCTGACACAATCTAGATGTGACTTCTGGTGCTAACATTTCTGGCACTGTTGTCGAGGAATAATTGAAGATTTTCCATCGGAACCTGGTACCTTAGGATTGTAACTGTGCACTTGGCGACTCCACTGTGAAGAATCCATTGTTTCAGATGTGACTTCTAGAGGCAGGCACATGAGGTCTACTCCACAGTTGCCCCTAGCAACACTTGAAGTTGACCCAAAGAAAATTATCAAAAATGGAAAGGCCCTCCGAGAAGATATTTTTGTTGTTGAACCAGGTATTTCTAATGTTTTTCAATCTCCTCCTGTAAGAACTCCAATTTTTGCTTCTCATTCTACTGTTATACCTTATGTTGGAGTTTCTCAAACTTAAATTTTCGCAGTATTCCTATTGAGATTCCTCCTTCTAGTTTTGGACTGGAGAGAGAAATCCTTGTCACTCCTATTTCCCCTAAAGTAGTGCCTTGGTCCATACCCCAGACCTCAGAATATTTTCCCACTCCAATTTTTACCGCCTCTCCTCCTATTGCTTTTGTTGTTTCTACATAGAGGGAAGCCTCTGCTCCCTCAAGCCCTGAAGGCTTTTCTCCAAATCCTGTACTGATTCCTTTTCATCTAGAAGGCTCAGCTCCAGTCTCCCCTATTCTAACACCTTCTCCTCCTCATTCTCCTCCACCTATTATCCCTATGGCAGGTGTTAATCCCCTTAGAAACAAAATGGATTCCACATTGGCTACAAGATATGCCCCTCTAGTCTTACCTCAGCCTATGAATTCTCTCCCTACTGGAGATTACTTGAAATATATGCCAAAGTTAACTGGAGAAGAGGATATAACTGCTAAAGAACACCTTGTTGCCTTCTACAGTTATGCAAACAATCTAAATATTGAAAATGAAGATGTCTGGATGAGAGTCTTTGTCCAAAGCCTTGATGGTGAGGCTAGGAAATGGTTTAGGGGTTTGACCCCTAGATCTATTGTTGGGATTGAGGCTCTAGACGATGTTTTCTTGAGGTAGTGGGGGGACAAAAAGGACTTTATATATTACATCAAAGAGTTTGGGTCCCTAAAGAGGAAAGAGGGAGAATCGGTCTCTGACTTCTCTAAAAGATTCAACAAAATGTACAATAAGATCCCTGCTGAGATAAAGCCTACAAAATCTTCTGCTAAAATCACCTATGTTAGTGCTTTTGACCTTGATTTCTGCCTCTTGCTTAGAGAAAGAAGAGCTACTTCCTTGTATCATATGCAAGATGCAGCCCTGGAGGTAGAATCCAATTTGTTGGTAGCTAACCAACTCAGGAATAAGGCTGATAGAGACATACCAAGGAAAAAATCTGAATCCCCCACCTCTAGTTCCTCTGTTTCCCCCCCTCAAATAGATGAAGTAACCAAGTTTCTAAAAGCAATTTCAACTAGGATGTAAAGGTTGGAAGTAGAGGGGAAGTTGACATACAAAAACCCTCAAAGTGTTGATAACAGAGGCAACTTCAGAAGGAAGATTAACGACACCCCTCAGATGCTGCAAATGGAACAAAGGAATAGAGATAGGGATGATCAGAAAATTCAAGCCCCTCTCCAAAATAACCTCGTGACCGATGAGGAAGGGGAGCAAGAAGAGCTCAAACTTGAAATCCATTTCCTTGGAGACACATCCCCATTTCCCCATTTGACTCAAGCTTCATATGAGAAGTCTCTCATGGATAGCCAAATAAATGAGTTGAGTAAAGGGGATAAGGCCAATAATAGTCCCCATAAATATAACCTCAAGTCAAGGAAGAAAGAAGAGAATTTTGACGTCCTTGAGAAGCCTCCCAGAGTAGTTAAAAATGCCAAATACACAACGAGAAGAAGTAGAGAAAAGAAATCTCAAGCCCCTTCATCAGTAGATAAAAATCATGTCCCAGAAGTGAAGGAAATCCTGAAACCCCCCTCCTCTTTCAACTTTGACCTTGAAATTCAGAAAATCAGAATCCTTCTACCCCTCTCAGAGCTGGTCAAGCATGAAGATTTTAAAAGAAGCCTCTCTAAAATGTTGATGCCTAAAGCCCCAAATCATCCCACAGACTTAGTAAATCTCCAATATGAGAAGCGAACAATCATCCTAGTTCCTATGGTAGAAGATAAAGATGATTCATCCCCTCCCTTCTATACACCCATACATATACATGATAAGGTGTTGCATAATTGCTTGATGGACTTAGGGGCATCTCATAATCTCATGCCCAAAACTATCATGGATGAACTGGGGCTAGAATTCACAAAGGCCTATCATGATATATATTCTTTTGATTCAAGGATGGTGCAATGTCTTGGGGTCATCAAAGATCTAGTTGTGACCCTGTTTCAGTTTCCCATGAAAAGTGTGGTCATGGATATTGTTGTGGCTGATGTTCCTCCCAAGTTTGGCATACTCTTGTCAATATATTGGATTAAAAGGATTGGGGGAACCTTGTAGATGGAACTCACATATGCTACCATTATTGTGTTCGGAGGGGAGCATAAAAGGCTATACATAGAAGCTCAGTTGGCCTATATTATTAGTGATGAATTTGACCCCACCAACCATCCTATATTTTCCCTCGATACTGATTTGGGATCCAGCTTGTTGTAGATCACTGATGCCCCTGAACCTCCTCTTGAGATCAGAAAGTCCATTACTCTCTGTGGATATTATCCACCAATTACCTCTGTATGGATTTTTTTTTTTGATGGGGACTCTTCTAGAGAAGGTGATGGTGTTGGAGTAGTCCTTGTTTCCCTTGCTCAGGAAACTATATCTCTTTCCTACAAGTTAGAATTTGAAATTGCCAATTGTTAGAAAAACAGGACCGCAGAGCAATAAAATAAAACAAATGCAAAAAAAAAACATAGAAGACACACAATACAAGAGGGGCACATATTTACGTGGTTCACCCAGTGTGGGCTATGTCCACCAGAGAAATTGCCAGGTCCTTCCTTTATTATTATCCAACAAATGGAGGGATACAACCTACATCAAAAACCGTTGTAACTTCCTCTTCTTTCTCTCATAGTCTCCTCTCTCAGAATACAATATTCACCATCTTCCATAGCCGCAATACATTTCCCTCATAAAAGAGGGTTGCCTTCTAGGGAAAAAAACCCTAACATAATCTCTACCGTTAGATCTACGACCTTATAATGAACGATCCAGATTTACAATGAAATTACAATATACTTTTACAAGGCAATTTTTGCTTCGGGGGCTTTGCCCCCGAACCCTCGCTGGGGGCCCACTTGCCCCCAGACCCCCCAGCCAGGGGGATAGCCCCCCAGGACCCCGCAGAGGGGGCACCCCCCCTCTGCACTCCCCCGCATGGAAGAGTGTACATACTTCTGGGGTCTAAATACTTCATGGGGTATAAACACGGCTGAAAGCAAGGACCTCTGAATCAGGAAGATAATCAGGCTCCACAACCAATACCAATAATGTGGCAGAATATGAATCCCTTTCTCTAGGTTTAAGGGCTACAAAATACATGGGGATTGAAGAGATATCAGTGTTTGGAGATGCATAATTGATTGTTAATCAAATAATAAATCTATATCAAGCTAAGCATCCTAGGCTCAGAACCTATAGAAATGAAGTGTGGGACCTAATTGACAGTTCCTTCTTGGAATTCAACATTTCATTCATTTCGAGAGAAGAAAATACATTAGTTGATTCTCTAGTTGTCTCAGCAAGCAATTTCAGAGTTCCTCTGCCACCCAAGCTTAGATATGATGTAGAAGTAAAGTATAGACCCTCCATGCCTGACAATGTCAAGCATTGGAAAGTGTTTGAGGATGATCTTGAAATCAAAAGATTCCTGGAAACTGTTGATGAGTTTTCAGAATTACATATTGATCAAAATCCTGATTCTGACATGGATCCCCATGCTGATGTTTTTTTGAACAAAATTGCTAATCATCATATTGTGCAGTTATCGAGTAATCACATTCCAAAGGGAATGGTTCCTTTGGAAAGTATTTTTGATAGTAATGATCTGGTAGTAAAAGATAAGATGCCAGATGAGGATGCTGATGTATCTAAGTGCAATATTGGCACAAAGGAGGATCCAAAATTTGTCAAATTGTCAAGAAGCCTGTCAAGAGAGCAGAGGGCCAAGTATACTAATCTATTAAAATAATTTTCTGATGTGTTTGCCTAGACTTATGAAGACCTCATAACATATGACATCATCGTTATTGAGCACAATATCCCATTGAAGGAAGAAGCCAAACCATTTAGGCAGAAGTTGAGACAGATAAATCCTATGTTGCTGCCTATTATGAAGGAGGTAAAGAAGTTGTTGGATACCAAAATCATTGTCCCCCTGAGATATTTAGAATGGGTATCCAACCTTGTCCCAGTGAGAAAGAAGAGTGGAGAGATTAGGCTCTCTGTCAATTTTAGAAATATGAACATGAGCTTAAAAAAGGACAATTACCCGCTGCCAAAGATGGAACACATACTGCAAAGGGTAACTGGTGCATCCAGGATTTCTATGATTGATAGATTTTTTTGGCTACAATCAGATCTCTGTCTTTTCTGAGGACAGAGAAAAGACAACCTTCACCACTCCTTGGGGCACATTCATGTATGCCAAAATTCCCTTTGGTTTAATGAATGCAGGGGCAACCTTTCAATGAGCCATGGACATCGCCTTCATTGGGGAAAAGGATAAATTTGTGGTCATCTACCTAGATGACATAATAGTATTTTCCAGATCTAATAAAAAACATTATTTTCATCCGAGGAAATTTTTATTGACATGCAGAAGGTTTGGTCTTTCCCTGAATCCTAAGAAATCATTATGTGCTATGAAGGAGGGGAAATTATTGGGGCATATAGTGTTTTCTAATGGAGTTAGAATTGATTCAAGCCAGGTAGAGGCTATACAAACCTTATCACTTCCTAGATCTAGGAAGGAAGTTCAGTCCTTCCTGGGAAAAATTAATTTTCTGAGAAGGTTTGTTTCAAATTTCGTTGAATTGGTGAAGCATATCACTTCCATGCTCAGAAAGGGAAATGAAGTAAAATGGACTGTTGAGTCCCGAGAATCCTTCAACCACATCAAGAAGGAATTGACTGAGGCACCTGTGCTTGTCAGTCGTGATTATTCCAAGGATTTTCTGATTTTTTATTTCACTTTTTTTGATACAGTGGCAGTTGTTTTATTGCAGAAGAATGTTGAAGGGCTAGAGAAACCAATTTCATTTTTCAGCAAGGCATTGAGAGATGCAGAGGAAAAATATGAAATCATGAAGAAGCAAGCCTATGCTTTGGTGAAATCCCTCAACGCTTTTAGGATCTATGTCCTTCATTCAAGGGTTATTTCATATGTCCCTTCAGCTGCTGTGAAGGACATTCTCATTCAGCCTGGCATAGATGGAAGAAGGAGAAAGTGGATTGCCAAAATCCTTGAGTTTGATTTGGAAATAAAACCCACCAAGATGGTTAAAGGCCAAGGTTTATCCAAGTTGTTGGTTGAATCTAATTGCAGATATTTGGGGGTAAACTTCATCAACACCTACTCAAAAGGCCAGCAAGATGAGTTCGCTGATAAAAATCCTCAGGGAAACCCTCCATTGGCAGAATGCACATGGTATAAAGATATTATACATTTTCTGC
Source organism: Picea sitchensis (assembly GCA_010110895.2). Taxonomy (NCBI): domain Eukaryota; kingdom Viridiplantae; phylum Streptophyta; class Pinopsida; order Pinales; family Pinaceae; genus Picea; species Picea sitchensis. Next base: position 354,460 of record SNQJ01S0000398.1, on the reverse strand, counting down.
AAGAACTAAGACCCACTGATGGTATGAGAAAAAGAAAGGCAAGAGCTTTAAAGCTCAAAGAAATTAGATATTGCCTTATTGACCAGGTCTTGTATTGGAAAGACCCTCTAGGTGTGCTTCTAAGATGCTTAGACCCAGAGGAGGCCCAAAAGATTATGTTTGACTTTCATGATAGCCTATGTGGGGGACACCATTTATGGAGAACCACAACCTATAAAGTTATCAGGGCTAGGTACTTCTGGCCTACTCTATTCACTGATGTCTGTGCAAAAATTAGGGCTTGCATCAATTGTCAGAAATTCACCGGGAAGAGACAGCTCAAGTCTCTTCCATTAAAACCTGTGGTAGCTTCAGGACCCTTTCAGTAGTGGGGCCTAGACTTCATTGGAGAAATTCACCCTGCTTCAAGCGGTAAGCACAGGTGGATATTAACTATTCCCACAAGGAGTGCTTCTCACAAAGTGATCATTGGTTTCTTTGAAAATATTATGGAAAGGTTTGGTTGTCCGAACAAAATCATCACTAACAATACTGCATCCTTCAAGGCTGAGACATTGGTCAAATTCTGTGAGCAGTTCAGAATTTCATTAATCCACTCTATGCCCTACTACCCCCAAGGCAATGGACTAGCATAGTCCTCTAACAAAATCCTGATAAAGATCATCAAAAGACTGCTAGAGGACAATGAGAAAGCATGAGATTCAATGCTTAATTTTTCCCTATGGGTTGATTGAGTGACAACGAAGAGATCCCTGGGTATGTCCCCTTTCCAGCTTGTCTATAGGGCTGAAGCAGTTTTTCCTTCTCACCTTTCCCTGCCTGTAGAAAACTTATTCCAAGACTGCCAAGAAGAGCTTGATGATATGATAAGAAGGATTCTATAGCTGGTAGAATTCCAGTAGACTAGAGAATAGGTGAGAGCCAGAGCTCGCAAGAATCAACAAAGAATGAAGCAAGCCTTTGACAGAAAGGAAAGAAAAGAGTATTTCTAGCTAGGAGATCTGGTGCTTAAATGGGATGCACCCAAACAGGACAGAGGAAAGCACAAAAACTTTGAATCCATGTGGATCGGGCCCTTAAAAATATCAGAGACAGGTCAAAATAACACCTACAGGTTGCAAAATTTGGAGGGAGATCAAGTTTTTGGTGGCCATGTAAATGGGCATTTTATCAAGAAGTTCATTATTTGAGACATAAGTGGCTCTCATGTTTTTGAAAATATTTTTTTTCTTTTTATTTATCAGTCTTTTAGGTGACTCCATAGCCCAACAACAAGGCACTGAAACTGCAAAAGAAATATTGGCATCTCAAAGGGAGCAAGCCATCCCCCATGGAGCCTAATGTTATCACATTTATTTGCAAAGGAAGCATATTTTCTTAAGAAGTTGGCCCCTTGGCTAAATGATTAAAGAAAGTGGGCAAAAACCCACATTTTGTCTTATATCCTAAGTCAGAGGAGTGATGAGACATTTTGGTGCAATATGATAAGGCACGTGCAGATATGGGCGGTCAAGAGCAGAGCGCCCCAAATCAATAGTCGATGGACATATTGGGGCCTCAACATGTGCACACGATAAAAAAGGTAGGGAGGGGCAGGAAAAAAATTCGTGGTTTGTGAAGGCGCTACATGTCAGCCAAAGATACACATCGGGCCCAAATGCAGGGAGGTCCCAAACCTCTTTTCACAGCCATGATATGCGCATGTGAACATAGTGTTCTATCCCGGGCTGACATGTGGCCGCCCCTCATCACTTCCTATCCTTCCATATGTCTTCCACTCACTTTCATGTCGGTACTTGTCCCTTTCTCATTGCCTCCATATGTGCCACCTCTCTCTACATTGCCTCCATCCCATTACACCTCAACTTCCGCTTGTGTGACCCCCATGCTATCCTCAGTCTCCTCGTCCATCCACAACTTTCCACCTGGCCATCTCCCATACACTACTCCATACCGAGTGCACCCATCACTTTGTTAGCGGCCACGTCTACCAGTAGGCTTCCTCGTAAGCATCCAACTCAGATCCAAATGGCGAATGCTGAGGCTGCCACATCCTGCAGAGGAAAAATTGACTTGGGTCTTCTGGATTCCAATGAAACAATTATTGAGATTGGTGGGGGACGGTTGAACATTGTTTCCACCATAAATGGAAAACCCATAAAATACTATAAGCAGGTCAACTCAGGTGCATATCCATCCTGAAACACGGTTGCGTCTGATAGGGCTCGTTTCTAATAGGAAACTGCATGTGCAGTCTGTCAGGAAGCATGCAGGCGTAAAGCCTTAAAAGAAAAGTATCAAGCATGTCTCTGGGTTTTGGCTCTGGGTATATAGGATTCATTTTCATATTTTTTAAGCGTCGATGGTAGAGCTATGCTCTCTCTTGTAATGTTTTAACAAGGCTTCTGGTTCTTTGTTTATGTACATGTATTTGAGACTTCTTGTTTAATGAAAGTCATCTTCTTTCCATCTCTCTGTAAACATTGTGTTAATACACTCGGAATTGGAGGATCCAGTCAAGGGTTGTGATGTTGTTGTGATGAAGGTTTGATTACTATAATATTCTCACTAGGTTTAATCAGTTTCTCAAGTTATCGTTTCCCCTCTTATACTGAGTAGCTCAGAATTGGAGGATCCAGTCGAGCTGTTATAGTAGCATTATGATGTATTTTCGATCATCGTGTTGTTGTAACTGTGTTGTTTATACATATCTTAGTGTCTGAATCTTTGGGTCCAAGAGGATCTCATTCTTGAATCTTTTCCTCCTTAGGCTGTTGGAAGACTGGATGTCCATAGCAGGCCCTTACATCTCCTTACTAGTTCTTCACCCTACTCACCCTTTTACTACAACTTACTGACTGAAGTTAGATCAAGACTTCATGTACCTATGCATTGCATGGTCTAGGATTGTGAGTTAAAGCGATATAACCTTGATACTGCATCCATTAGACCACCCTTTAAACTATTTACTGTGACATACAAACTGATGGGTATCAGGCTTACCTCTAACGCAATCTAGAGGTGACTTATGGTGGTAACACATAGTGGATTTAAAATTTGACTTCTTGATCAAATATATATTCCCTTTATAGTGTATTTCATCATCGTGTCAAGTGTATCCAAGATATTCTTTAGAATCATGTTCAGTTTGTTAGATTAGAATGGAAATCTTGGAATCGGTGAACCATTCATTACAAATTTCATTCTCCCAGTCAAATACAATGAATGAGAGTGAAAAGAGGAACCCTTCCTCTTCATATTTTGTGTAAAGAGCATCAACTACACATTATCCTCACCCTTCTTGTAAATAATATCATAATCATAGCTAACTTTTGGGTAACCCATACCTCAGATTGTGAAGACTTCCAAGGTAGCCAACCTTCAGACTCTTTGAGTCAGTATTTTGAACCTTTGAATTTTCATGATCCCTTTATGAGATGGATTGATCACTCTCCTGAGAGTATGACTTGGAATGATTTTGTCCCCCCCTCCCGCCTCCATGAGATAGACTTTATGATTTCTGATGATACAATACATTCTCTAACTAATGTTGCTTTTATGCTTAACTTATCATTGTTTTGGTTTATGTTGAAGCACAAAGGCAGGTGTTGTGAGGAATTGCTAGGGTGGTTTCACTGGCTATTTGACTACACATAGAATTCAACCAACAGGTAAGTATAGGTAAGTAGGTAGTCATTTTCATTCATTGTATATAGCATTTGTATTTCATGCTAGAGTAGTTGTATTTCCATTTGTACATATTCTTTCTTTCATTTTTTGTAATATATATATATATATATATGAGTCGGGGGTGATATCACAGTCCAAAATGATTACTAATAATTTAATGTTGAGATCAAGTAGGTCATAGGTTATGCCATATATGTTGAGGTTCTCATGCGCTCTATGGTGAGCACATGTCCCCAATTTGGAGCTAGATGTGATCCCCTAACCTAGGGATAACTAAGGATATTATGTCTTGAGGCCCACAGGTCCTAGACATGGAGTATTGAGATCCAGATCAACTTGAGCATGGCCTTGGAGGTCCCATCCTTTCATTCTTCAGTGCCTCCACTTTGTCAGCAACAACAATATCCATCACATCGGCCTAGTCTTGCAGCATAAATTGATCTTGCTCCATGAGGTAATGAGTCTGTCTATCATGGTTTGTGTCACTCTAATCCTCAAAACCCTTGAATATGTGAATTTAATTCGTTTTGATTCTAACACGATCTTGGACTTTATTCTTTTCCACTTGACCACACTTGGGGGGAATGACAAGATTCCCTAGTAATCTAATACCCATAGGGTTTGAGTTGCCATTGAGGGGATTCATGAGAGGCCATCGTCCGCTCCCACCATATTTACCACTTTTCATATTTTTCTCGCTCATCCATCCCATTACACTGGTCCGGGCATTGGGTTTTCCAAATATCTAAGGGTTATACATTACCTTGTAGTAAGAAGGGCCTAAAGGATTAGATGGTAAAATTAGCTGGCAAAAGATAAAATCCAAAATAATAAAACCTTGAGATTCTTCGCCTAGGGATCCTCGATAAAGCAATAAAAGGCTTCTTAGAAAGAAACAGAGGGACCCATAAAAAATAATCAAACAAGACCTAGTTAGAGGATAGGGGGTCTCATCATGAGCTAGCCTATTAGGTCCATGGGCATGTAGAGGTATGACACTACCGACAACTGGTTAGCACACCAGGGTAGTGGATCTTGGTGGCATAGCCAAGAGAAAGGGGGTCTCATCATGAGCTCGCCTTATCATTTCTATGAAATGCTTGTGGGTAACATTGCCACCATTGGTCACCATGTCAGGGTAGTGTCCCCTAACTAGCCTCTTGAAACAAAATGTAATAAGAATAAAAGATAAAAGGAATGAATGGGATTGGAAACATTTGCATCCATGACAAGGTGAATCTCACCCTCTTTAGAGGCACCCACATGTAAGAGATACATTTCCATGCTATCATTGTACCCGTTGCCTAGACATCCCTTACCACCTCATCGACTCACATGGCCTAGATTTGAATTCTCCAAGAAAAATGCCACATCCAATGTGCATTAGCGTAATAGGACATCCTATCCTTCCCTCCGAACTTGGCTTGCATATTAGCATAATTTATTTGAGCATTTGTTTGAGTAAAGGGGGTTTTATGCAGATGTTTGATAACTTGATGATTAGATGTGATTGACCTTGCTATGATCCATGTGACTTATGAGCACATGAAGGGCGTATATGTTGATGTTGCAGGGCCACACCCGATGGAAAGGTACTTGATGGACAGGTACACATGGGGAGATGATTAGTTCGGACCTCCATGGGGATAAAATACCACCAGATAGATGTTGAGACCCCAACATGGGGCATAGATAGATCAAAGGATTTCACCAGAGAGAGAGGAGGACCTTGCAACAGGGAAGTCCTGGCAGGCCTGGACCCATGGGGGTTGTGCCCTTTAGACCATGATGTAGGCCTTGGAAGGCCCATGACATCACCCAAGTCACCCATGACGTCTTCCAGTGTTTTGGGATGTTTTGGAGGCATTTGTGTGCCAAGTGGTATGTGTGGAAGGTTACTGATGCCTAAGGAGGCCTAACGTTTTTCTCCAGGAGACCAACGTTTCCCAAAAATGGCCTAACGTCACCCTAAAAGGGCATGACATCACATTTGCAACATATTTTAGCGTTTGAATATGACATTTAATGTAGAAACTGGATATTATTTGTAACTGGCCATGTTGGCCCTTTTGACCTAATTTTGGTCATTTGTATTGTATAAATAGGGGGGAAATCCTCTTTATTTTTCATCATCTTTCAATCACACAAGTGAGGTATGAAATTTGCACCCTACTTAGGGTTTATTGGCTGAAATTTTAGATGCACTTCTTGGAGGAGGCTTAATTTGGTGTGTCTTGGCATTTTTCTTGGTGGAAAATCTTCAACTAGGCTTATTGCTAGATTATTCTTGGTGGATGTAAGTGAATTTTTGAAATCCTTCTTTTCTTTGAATGATTATGGTATATTTACTTTGCATTTATTCCAAGATTATGAAATTTCTAGTCTAAAACCCTAGGAGAACAATCACATGTTATTGACCTTGTCTTAACAATTTTTCACCTACTAGATTGTTCTAGAAACCCTACCTTTGAAGCATTGTACTGGATCCATACCATTGTATCACTCTAGTTTCATTTTCTTCATCTATCCATTAATTTTTTCAAGCTTGAGCTAAAGAAGAAGGAAAATTTCTAGGGCCTAGGGTTACCTACTTCCTAGTAGTTGTTTTCCTAGTAAGGCTTGTTGATTGAGACCTTAGGTTACCAACACCTCAATCATGATCCTTCTTGGTCCTTAGCTCTTATATTATCATTTGTTTACTTCAATTTTTGCTGCTGCAAGTGACTCCATTAACCCTAAAAGTCATTTATTTTGACCATGAGATTTTTTTTTATTGATGAAACCAACCTTTAAATCCTACTTCAAGCAACCTACTAACACTCTCTAACCCTATAATAGCCTAACCTACTGACTATATTTTTGTTGTTACTAAAGTAAGCTACAACCATTATATGCAAAATTAAAATATCATAAAAGGAATTGAAAAGGATGATTTATACCTTGTCTTATTTGCTTCTATCAAATGTTAGTATTATGATTTCAATGGTTAATGATTCTTAGTCATTTTGAAGCTATTTTCAAGGCATTTAACTTGAAGTAATGTTCTATGAAGATTGTTGTTATAAATTTTCTGTTTACTTCATCATATTCAACAAATTTCTTTTATCAATAAATTCCATGGTTTTATGAAGTGCTAACCAACAAGTATACTTGCAAATATATCTAGTTTCTTGTTGCTTTGTTTCGGGTAGGTACACTTGACACATTATCTTTTCATTGGTTATAAAACCAGACTTTCTGATCGGTGGTGACTTGTGAGAGGGGATATTTATCTATCCACTTTGACTTTTCCTTATCAAACCCTAAGGTCACCGGGGACGTCTCCCCTAGGACTACCACCCTAAATAGAAAGAGACTTCCTATTGAGGTGACAGTGATAGGATAGTCTCCCATGACGCCAATTTTATCTCCTTTAACCTTTTCTTCTATCAAAGTACAAATTGTGTGATAACATTAACCATTTTGCTATGTTGGCATGCCATTCTAGGGCATCATAAGCAAGGGTATATTAGTTGGAGACTAACATGTGGCCATTGTGTACAAGTGGGACCCTTAGCTGACTTTGGAAAAAGGTCTAGTGATATTAAACCCTCACCATTCATCACACATTGATATTGGATCCTAACCATATAATATGGAAAAGGGTTGAGCTTGGAGGTGTGATGTTGTAATCCTAATAGGGTGCTTGGTGTGAGAAAAACTGTGAAGGACAATGGCATGACAATCTGATGGTAAATATTATGAGCACAATCCTAAAGAATGATAAGATTTTTTGGATTAGCATGGAGTAGATCTAGACTGTCAGATATGTCGGTCCGATTAGTCAATTAAATAATGTGTAGCTTAAGAACACACATTAATTTGGGTCATTGATCGACATAAATTTCCACCGTCTGATCTATCGAACAAGTTCGTTACATTTTTAAGGATCACTACTACATATCATATTGAATTCCAGTGATGTGTTTTGACATTATAGACAAAATCCACCTTACCATCGGGCATTAATCACTAATTATCAAAATTTCATTATATTTTTTTCTTGCTGCCCTGACATTGGTCGAACTTATGACAAAGTTTTTTATTCGTCGGAATTTCGAATCGAATGCGACGTTTTTCAATACCGTCAATTCTTCAACGCTGACATCAGCATCGTGAACTACCATTTCTCGGTGGCATACCACTGGGCACCTACGTGGCACTGCCACGTCAACATAGTTTTCATCTAATGGATTTGTTTGGCACCTAATTGGTCTTTAATTATGTTAGATATGGGCCTAAAAATGTTCATCCCAGGATTTTTATGTTTTTTTTGTCTCTATTGAGATGTCTATTATGCCATCTAGGGGGGTAAAAAAGGTCAGCATGGGATTATTATGACCATTGTGTCTTGATACCTCAATTAAACATAAATGGATAAGAGATGTGTTTGTAAAGTACAAGGATTAATGGATGAACATAGTGTACATTAAAATATTGCATGATGTGGGATGGCTGGATAGTACATGACCGAGATTAGTTGTGCCACCAAATAGTCTACAAGCAAATTTAAAGTCAGATGTAAGTCAATGTGACTAGTGAAGTCATATGACGGTTAGTCCTCACTGGTACTTCCATGTCCCAAAGTTACCCCTTTTATAATTAAGGGACACTAGTTAATGCCATTATAAGTAGCTCGTTGAGTGGTTAAGTCTGTATAATCTGACTACCCCAAGGGTTTTTTAGGATACTAAATCCATTTATGCATTCATAAATGCAATTTAAACAACACAAAATTGTGATTTTTCCCATATTTAGATCACCAGGTTCATGTGAAAATGTCAATTAAATGTAGAACATTTAGACTATGCTACCATGGGGAAAAATTCAGAAAAAGTTAGGTGATCAACTCAGAGGTCGTAGTACTACACCCATATATGGATGGTTCCACCAGTCGAGAAGAAGCACACTGCATCATTGTTTATAATCGCGGAGGCCCCAAGACAGAGAAAGGGTGAGTCTCTAGCATAAGTGGGAAGACCAAAGGAAATGGAGAACATGTTGAGGGGAGGAATTGATGATGCCAACACTTTCAAGGGAATGAAATAGTACAAGGAGATAATATACAAATTAGTTGTCTAGAGGGAATATGTCTGAATTGGTTAGGCCAAATTGCCATTGAAGGTGTTTGACCAAGGTATAGGATACTGCAACATTTTCTTAGAAATAAGACCACAACTAATGGTAAACATATACCCAATTTGTATCAATCTTATCCATACCCATGATAATCCTCTGGCTCAATCACATATCCAATAATTCCTCTACACTCTTCCTGCCTAGTGGTGCACCCTCCATATCCATATTTCATTATGTGTATTCCATTAGACCCTTTTGTGCACTACCAGTTTTGGAATCCATTAGCATTGTAAGATGCTTCAGTACCACCCCACAATGTGAAACCGATGAATGGATAAAAGACCTTTCTGAGTATCGATTGCATCAGATGAATGGCTATAACAAGGTGAAGTGTGCCTCAAGTACCAAGCATTTCCTAAAATATATAACAACTCGCTCAATGACCTGTGAATACTGTTGATTATTTGGGTTTGTTGTCATTGATGTCAACCCTTGAAGAAAGTCGAGTAGTAAATTTTGGTAGCACAAAGGTTTGGGTAATGGACCCAAGTTTGTTTGATGGATAATGGTATGAGTTTTTATATATTTGTAGGTAAGAATATTCCATATGGATATTACATGTCATGCCATTTCCAATGGTATGTGGAACATCACATAATTCCTCACAGTTAGAGAGTTATGTCCATGTGAAGTTGGAGAAAGGTTTGGGTAATGGACCCAAGTTTGTTTGATGGACAATTGTATGCATTTTGATATATTTGCAAGTAAGAATATTCTATATGGATAGTACATGTAATTCCATTTCTAGTGGTATGTGGAATGTCACATAACTCCTCACAGTTAGAGAGTTATGGCCATGTGAAGTTGGAGAACCCTCATGAGTCATCTAGAAGCCCCAAAAGGTCAATGTAGTCAAAGTGGTTTAAGAGATTTTAGAAGGTAAATAATAAAGTGAAGTGATGAGTGTACTATAAATCAAAGTGAATACAAAATAAATTATTTAAATAATAAAGTTAATGGATAAATTACTAATTTGAAAAGTGGTTAGAAGTGGGTTAACCCTAAAATAAGGAAAGTGGGTTAAGATGGTTAAAAGGTAACCCCTTGAGGAAGCTACATGAAATTATAAATAAGAGGCAAGGCTCTCTCATTTTAATCATACTTGAGAATATTGAATATCTACAATTTACTGAGGTAATCAAAGGATATCTAAGTCAAATTTCATAGGGAAGGTGTAGTAAAGAAGGCCGAAATTCAAGGGAGGATAAATGTTTTTGATGATGCTTTCTAAGGTATGTTATTTATAGGTCATCTCACCATTTTCACAATAATATTTTTTATAGAATGATTCAGACCATGAAATTGGGAGGTCATTGAGGAAACTTGTCCAAGTAGTTGTGATATAAATTGAGCTTCTGGGTCGTTGTATTTTTTGAGTTACACGTCATGGAAAATAGTGTTTGTGGCTAGTCCTCAAACTAGTCTAAAATAGGTGTTTTGGGTAAAAACAACATAGCTTCTTCCTAACAGCTCCAATTTTAGTAATACCAAATGTATTGATTATAGTACACTCTGTATTATTCTATGTATAATTTTCAGATCTATACAACAAATATTTTGTGTGGGGCATGCTATACAAGTTCGCTCTCTAGAATAAGCCAGAATTCAGCAAGGTATGCCATTTTTTCTATAACTCCTTTTATGAGAGGTTACAAGTAGTGAAATATGGAGGAATTTCATAAAAGAGATCGAAGAACATTGTGTACCATTTTTATATATTTATTCATTACAGGTACATAGTTATGATTATTGGAAGTTAGGGTTTTTGACTAATCCAAAATTAGTCATGTGAGACTAAAGTAAAGTTTGATGAAAATTCTAGTCTCTTGTTGTTAAAGTTAAGGAAGGTATGCAGGTATGTGATCATATACACCAGGTCTATTACAGCGTTACAAATCAGATTTGGATGATGAAATTGATGAGGGATTGTGGTTGAGGTACATGTTGGGTACATGGTTGAGACAAGTAGTTGATGAGTTGGCACATACATGACGTGTATAGTTGATAATGTTGGTACATCTTGATGAGTCATATTTTGTGTGTATTTGATTCATGATTGGTACATATTTGGTGCATGTTTGATGCACTCATTGATGGTACAGGTTGAGGTACAGGTTGGTCCATGGTTGATGCACTTGTTTATGGTATAGGATGATTACAAGTTGTTTGGTATAGGTTAATACATGGTCAATGCACTTGTTTATGGTATGAGTTGATTGTAGGTTGATTGGTATAGGTTGTTATAGTGGTATATCTCACAGTGATAGTGTGATAGTGGTTCCATCATTCCAATTCTACGTCAGGGCAATTGGATGGGGAAATGACACGTGGTTGTAGTCAGAGAACATAGGGGGTTGTGGCCTCCTTTTGGTTGTAGCCAGAGAATTGGGGAGTTGGAGCTTCCCTTAGGTTGTAGCCTGAGAAACTAGGGGGTTGGAGCCTCCTTCGAGTTGCAGACGGAAAAAAAAGGAATTTGGTGCTTCTAATGAATGTAATTCTTCAAGACATATAAGAAAAATATTTTTGTTGTTTTCTTCCGCTTTGAGTTTCCATGTAAAAACATGGGTGTAATGTGTATGTGTATGATTGCTGATTTGTTCATTGTTTATTTACTCTGCAATTATTGGATGATAATGCTACATTGATATAACACTTGCATTTTATGGTGAAAAAGGATTAAATTTCTCTATTACTAATTCACCCCCACCTCTCAGTAATCCAACAAATACATGCAAAGTTAGTTATGATCCAATTATGTAAGTGACCTATGGGTCAAGGTGGTCCCCATGGGTAACATAATATATAAGGTTGTAACAACTGCCTCAAGGACCTATGAATACATGTAAAGTTAGTTATGATCCACTTATGTAAGCGACCTATGGGGTTAGGTGGTTCCCATGGGGAACATAATATATAAGGTTGTAAGTATAGAGATAGAAAAGGAGAGGCTTATTAAATATTCCTCAAGAGGAATCTTTGCAGACAAGAAATTTGTATAATCAGTATTACATTTTTCCTAGTTTTGTAATGGAGATTGTATCTATCATGTCTGTCATGTAAAAACCCTTATATATTTATGAGGATTTAATGGAGAATCATTAAAGAATTTACTCATGAGTCATACTTGTCTTATATGTGATTCTTATGACGATATTTATTGTTCATTTGCAATTTTTAAGTGATTTTTAATACATATTTATAATAATGTATGAATCTACCTACAAGAAATTATGCTCCAATTTTTTTCTTACGAGGAAAAATTCGTTATAATGATATTTTTATGGGAAATGAAATACACATTGACGATATCCCTTATACTTTTAATGCTAGCAGTCATTTCCTTTATAGACTACCTCTATAATGATAATACTATATCCTATCCTTATGACTTTGACTCTTACAATCATCCTTATACAGGTCACTTTTTAAAGAAATAGTTCCACACCATCATGTTGATGCTAAGAAAAAACCATGAGACAAACTCTCTCAAACTTTACATAAAAAAACATTAAAACAAGACTAAAAACCCAATCATCAAAAAATATGCAAGAGTATCAAATTTGTAGTAGTATGGTCCTTAATCTTGTGAACAAGCAAAACACTTCCTCCAAAATGAGCTCTTTCTTTGATAACTGGTCAACTTTGTGGTTAAATTCTTAGTAGACATGAGCAAAGGACACCTCTTCAAAAATTAATTTATTTTCCATAATATTATTGAAAATAGGTCCTAGCTCCATGTTAGAAATGTTACTTTTACCATTTTTCGAGTCGATTAGAAGTTTGGAGTCACCAAAGACCTGTAGCCTCTTAACCTGCATGTCCACTGCAGCCTTAAGTAGGATCCAAAGGACATAGAGTTATACTCTATTGTTTGTTCCCAAACCTGCCCCATACTTTAGCAAAATGTAATTTGCATTATCTATATAAATAATGGCCCAAACTCAACAAGCTTCCAGAGTACCTTTGCATGCTCCATCAAGAAATCCCCAAGGCTAAGTGCAATCTATAATTGGTTCTTGAAGGCTTCTTGGAATAGTATTCTTTGGTTACTTCATTCATTCCCCATAAGAGACTCTAATGTAATGTGCAAGTCTTCCTGAATATGCCTCCTTATCTTCAAAAGTAAACTTATTTCTGGTTAACAAGATGCCCCACAACACATATCTAGTTAGTGCTCTATGTGAGGAAACATATTTATTAGTCATCTAGAATTCCACACATTCCAGTATATTTAATTTTTCCCAATGGATTTTTAATTTGAAACTGTTAGAAATTTCCATCCATACATATCTCGTGAATTGGCAGTAAATGAATAAATTATATTACTAGTGACCAAATTATATTTAAATTTTTCCTTGTAATTTGGAATGTAAAAGCCTTAATAAGTGAACAAATTAAAATGCACGCCCAAGCTCCATAAATTGTTTTATAAGTTTTAATATGGATTTATATATGGTAAATTTACCTATGTCATATATTAAAGTACATTTGAAGAACATGAGAGGTTTCTTTCATGCACCAAGATTTGGGATTTCATGCAAATTTGAAGGCAAAATTGCCTTAGAGTAAAATTCACACTATAGTCTCAATTGTTACCCATATGAAGTTGTTCAACTTACAAAAGGGATAGTTTATCATATTACACATGTCTATAACATTATAGTGGAATTTGTTTAATGTTGCAAGATATATTTTGGTTTGGGGTTGCAATACAGAGTTAAATATATTCGAAATTTACCTATGTCATCTAAATTTAAATGAAAGAATCAGATAGGTTTATTTCATGCACCTAGATTTGGTATTTCATGTAAATTTGAAGGAAAAGCTACCTTACAGTAAAATGCACACTTTGGTCTTAATTTTGACCCAAAACGAGTGGTTCAACTTGCAGAAGGTATAGTTTATGATTTTACACTTGTCTATAAAATTATATTGGAATTTTGTAGACATGAACCTACTTGATGTGCATAAAGGATAAAAGGTTCCTTTTAAAACCAAAGGGTCAAATTGCTAAAGTTGTCTATATGAAAATACACACCCAAAATTCGCTAAGGCTTGACCATAATTCAATATTTAAGTTTTAAATTGATGATTGCATTATTTATAATCTATATGTACAATTAGTAATCCATTTACACTCCAAAAAGTATGATTCATGTGAAAAAATATTGACGACATTTTCATGAATCAAAAGATGGTGGGTTATGAGAGAAACCAAGGTCAATTTTACAATTTTCCTCGTAATTTGCAAGGCCTAAACTGTATTAAGTGACAAAATTAAAATGCACACCCAAGTGTCCCTCTTGATCCATTTTTTTTTATAAGTTGTAAGATTTAGTTAGATAAATGGTAAATTTGCCTATGCATATAAAGTTCAATTGAATAACAAAAGAGGTTTATTTAATGCACCTAGATTTGGTATTTCATGTAAATTGGAAGAGAAAACTGCCTTATTGTACAATGCACGCCCTAATCTCATTTTTTACTCAAATGGAGTGGTTTAACTTGTAGAAGGTGTAGTTTGTGATTTTACACCTGTCTATAAATCTATATTGGCATTTTTAGACACAAACCTACCTGGTGTGCATACAGGATAAAAAATTCCTTGTAAAACCAAAGGGTCAAATTGTTAAAGTTGTCTATATTAAAATACAAGCCCAAAGTTGGCTAAGGCTCCATAACTCAATAGTTAAGTTTTAAATTTATGATTTCATTACTTATAATATTTTTGTACCATTAGTTATGCATTTACACTACAAAAGAAATTATTTCGATGAACAAAGATTCATGAATTTTTGATGAATCAGAGGATGGTGTGTTAGGAGATAAACCAAGGACATTTTTGCGTTAAGAGTCGTAAAAGACTCTTTTGTACAAAAATAGGCAAGTGATGCCTAGTAAAACCCTCAGAATGCACAAACTATTTGTAAAAAGTAACCCAAGGTTGTATTATACCTTAGATTTGAGTTGTGCAGGTTGCTCAAGGTGTGCTTTATCATAGTAGACATGTTCATGTTGTTTATTTTGCAATTTCAAGTTTAAAGAGGGTGGTTGTTCAAAATAGGCAAAGTTAGCCTTGCAATTTCCAAGATCTAAGTTGTATTAAGTGACAAAATTAAAATGCGCGCCCATGCTCCCTCTAGCTCCAAAAATTATTTTATAAGTTTTAATATGGAGTTACATATATGGTAAATTTACCTATGCATATAAAGTTCAATTGAAGAATAGGAGAGGCTTCTTTCATGCACCTAGAATTGGGATTTCATGAAAATTTGAATGCAAAACTTCCTTAGCCTCAAATGCACGCCCTAGTCTCAATTTTGAGGAAAATTTAGTGGTTCAACTTGCATAGGTTGTAGTTTGTGATTTTACACATGTGTATAACATTATATTGGAAATTTGAGACATAAAACTACTTGACGTGGATAAAGGCTAAAATTTGTCTTCTAAAACCAAAGGGAAAAATTGCTAAAGTTGGTTATATGAAATTGCAAGGTCTAAATTGTACACTCCAAAAAGGATGACTTCTATGCACAAAGATTCATGAAATTTTAATGAATGAGAGGATGGTGGGTTATGAGAGAAACCAAGGCTAGTTTTGCATTAAGATTCTTAAAAGACTCTTCTACACAAAAATATGCAAGACATGCCTAGTAAAACCCTCTAAATGCATAACCTATTTGTAAAAAGTAACCCAAGGTTGTACTATACCTTAAATTTGAGTTGTGTGAGTTTCTCGGGGTGTGGTTTATCATAGTAGACATGTTCATGTCATTAATTTTCCAATTGCAAGTTTAAAGAGGGTGATTGTGCAAAAGAGACAAATTTTCAATTATAATTTGCAAGGTCTAAACTGTACTAACTGACAAAATTAAAATGCATTCCCAAGCTTCCCTGTAGCTCCAAAAAGTGTTTTATAAGTTATAATATGGAGTTACATGAATGGTAAATTTACCTATGCATCTAAAGTTCAATTGAAGAACATGAGAGGTTGCTTTCATGCACCTAGAATTGGGATTTCATGTAAATTTGAATGCAAAACTTTTTGAGCCTCAAAAGCACGCCCTAGTTGCAATTTTGAGACAAGTTTAGTTGTTCAACTTGCATAAGTTGTTTTTTTTAATTTTACACTTGTATATGACATTTTATTGGAAATTTGAGACAAAAACCTACCTCACGTGTATAAGGGATAAACATTTACTTCTAAAACAAAAGGGCCAAATTGTTAAAGTTGGCTATATGAAACTACAAGGTCTAAACTATACACTCCAAAAAGAATGATTTATATGCACAAAGATTCATGAAATTTTGATGAATCATAGGATGGTGGGTTATGAGAGAAACATAGTGTTATCAGAAAAATCGGTAAGTACGGACACAAACTAATCTCCCTAACTTCCACAGGAAGCTAGAACAAAACAAGAAAGATCACAAACTTCACCTTAGACTTCATCGTCATATAACTAGTTCAGAGAGGAACGAGTGGCATACCTTCTAAATGATGCTTGATCCTCTCTAGTGTCGTCCTTATCACTCCATATTTTTATTTGCAGGATGGTGAACCTATTTAAGAAGAACAAACCAACAAAGAGAGAGAACAAATATATATATATTCCAATGAATTCTATGTATAAGATCAAGGAGTTATACAATAAAATCCAAGACACCTTTATAGGGAAGAAATGTATTGCTGCATTATATTAAGATGGAAAGTGGAGAATACAACCCATGCTTTGATGTTGCAAGATCCCTTTCAATGGCTCTTTGCTCCAACACACACACGTTTTCTCCAATTCCTTGATGAAGAAGATTCACAATCTAACTTAGAAAGCTAAAGAAAAGCTATCTCAAGTATAATCTATAGTAGAACTCTTAATGCATATGAAAATCTTAGACTTTTCAACCTTAGCCTTTTCTATGAGAGATCCCTCTTTATATAGGGTGAAGGAGGGATGGATGAGGATATTAGGATGATCCCACTAAATCAGATAATAGAGTAAGATCCAAAACGATAAGAGGCCACCTCATCTTCTAGAATATTCCCTTCTAGAGCATTCGTGAATTTTTACTTTCTCCTTTTCTTAAGCATCATCACATCATATGCATAGGCAACCTGCGACGATGTCACAATCTAGTTTTGGTGCAAAGTGTGATGATCAAGCATCGTTGCACCCTAAGCATAGAGCAGGGTGTAGCGTCCTTTCTTTTCATAGTTTTTGAAAGAGGAAAAACATACCACTGTTCTCATGGAGAAAGTCTCTTTTAATATTTCCAGGGAACATGGAAGTGAGTTAAGCACACGTTGTTAGTTGATCACTGGGGTGACCAAAATAATGTGTAACAAAATTCCCCCCAAAGTATGAAGCTTGAACCTGTGACAACTGAAATACTTTGTAGAATGTGTGTCGAAAACAACAAGTGCATTGACGGGGAACCTGCAAACAATCAAGCATCTGCATAATAACATACCATCTTTTGAGGTAGGCATTCCCATAATTAGACTAGAAGTGACTCTAATAATAAGTGTCAAGTGAGTCATGGCCACTAAATATACATTGTGGATCCATGTCATCATGATTCAACATATCCACCAGAAATACACTATGGATCCATGCTTTAAAAGTATTCAAATTTGGACATAGCCATGAGACATACACAATGGATCTATGTGTCTGTAAAAAATTATGGATACTCCGTCGCAACTTGGACCAATATAATGAGATCCAAGGTCTTCATTTCCATTGTCTCTAAGTACAAATCTAGCCATGTGATTACAGGTGTCGAAGACGAATATGGTAGAAACCACTTGATTACCGATCATTAATGAAAACCGTTAACAAGTGCGAGGGATATCATCATTGATGTCAATGATTCCCAAGGTACTCTAGTACGATCCAACGAATGTGAATAAATTATTTGAATTTGAACACTCAATCGAATCTTCCAATCAGGGGTCAATGATGTGAAGCCACCATTGAAAGTGAAGAAACCTACCATTGAGGAATGCAAGCTGTAAGGTACTAAAATACTTCTAATTCTTGTTCCAGGATAATGAGTTCAAGTCGACAGGAAAAGACTCATCATAGGAGGGCCTTAATGTATCACCCATCAATGACACTAAATATGTAACATATTTGAATTATATCAAAGTGTAAAGTGATTCATGACTGACTCCGGGAAGGGCGACATGGTAGAAAATTTATAACTATCGATGGATGACTCGATAGAAGTCTTGTTTAGATTGGACTTCTCTTGAACATATGAATGACTTGACAGTTGTCTTGGAAACATTGACTCAAGGAGGACCCAACATATCAACTTGTGGATGGTCAAATGAGAGACAAATGGATTTCCCAACTCGGATACAATGTTGAAGGGGGGTTCCATGTTCAAGAGCGACTATTACTGCCACTAACACAAATGCACAGACACATTTCTTCCCAATTTCCCCTCACCATTTCTAGTGAGTACCTATTTATTTTTACTCAATCTTGAGGAGGATAACATATGATTGTAATGTAAGCTCGTCCATATGGGTCTTTTGATGCTTGCTTAACGAGTCCAAAGAAAGAAAACTCATGGTTTTTTCATTTTTAGAGAGTCTGAAAAAAAACTTAAAGAGAACTCCATAAGGTCCTTTTTTGTAAGTTATTCTGACGAGACCGAAAAAGAGATAATCTACCATTCATCAGATGTTTTTTTCAAATACTTTTACGAGCATGAAAAGAACAAGGTCGCTCGACTATATTTTCATGTTTAGGGATCTTGAAAAGAGCTTAAAGAATATTCTATAGGTTTTTTTTTTCATAATACCAATGCAATTTCGAAAAATGACAAAAGACTACTCAATTACATTCTAATGGTTTCATGAGCATGAGAAAGAATTAAGACTATGCTCAGAGTTTTTCCTAAAAAACCCTAAATCATATGTACATAAGAAAAATACACAAAAACAAACAAAAATGGTGGACCCATGTCAAACGTCTCGTCCTTAGCCCTTTTAATCTGCAATAGTGAACACTTTGCAAAGTTGGTTAGACTTTAGGGCATGGATAAAATATAAAAATAATTTAATTTTGTAATAAAATATGGTAAAAAAAAACAATAAAATATGTCAAAAACACCCTTTTACCATTTCATTTGCAAATTTACCCAAATAGTGCCCCAAAACCCTATTTTCTCCCAAATTGAAACTGTCGATTTTGGAGTGCCTGGTGGATCATTTTGTGAGCTGTATCCATCAAAAAGGTAATCCTCTTCTTCTTTATATTTTCATGGTCTCAAATTTTGTTTTCATTGGTTAAATTTGGATTTTTAGGCCGATGTTTTGGGGCTACCTATGTGTTGAGATCGTCGCAAGTACATGGTATCGTGAACTGTGATGATCTAACATCATCACAGGGGACATAATAGACAGGGTGCGATGATGTCTCTCTGCATAAAATCACAGCCTTGCAACGACTGCAATCCAATTTTTGAAAAGATAAATCTAACTAGAAAAACTTATAGGAACAATTTTTTTATGATTCTAATCTTGTTTTGACGTTCCTTGGTAAAAATGATCGAGTAGCATGAACGAGAGCATGAGGAAGAATATTATTTTTTTGGGAATGACATAGGCATAGTTATGGCGCTTAGGAAATGTGGATTACTCAAGTTTTTCAAAATTCAGGGCATGAGAGCCCACGTGAGGTTGCTAGATTATCTGGTTCACATGTGGGATGTGAATGAACAAGCCTTTCATGTGGGCGTTCTTACACTCACCTTGGATATAGAGGATATCTACTTTCTGACGGGTTTCTCTCTCCGTGGTTCATGAGTATCTCTCATAGATAGTAGGGGTGGGGGAGAACCAATGGATTTCTATGTTTCTCACCATTGAGTGTAAGGTATAGAAAAACACCGTGGCAAGGTGGCCATAAGAGATGTTGGAGATTTACCATTGCAGACCATCCTTTATACCATTACCCACATGGTAGGGAGTGTTTCTTCCCATATGGCTTTGCAAATCCATTTTCAGTATGTGATAGAGTGCATGGAACCTAGGGTCTTCAACTAGTGTGAGGGTGTCTTGAAGAGCATGAAAAAGAAACTAAAAAATTGTCGAAAAGGTTGGTTGAAACAGTTTGGTTACGGGTCCATTTTGGTATCATTCTTCTTTGAGAGAGTTCTCATCCCACGTCTACAGGTGGAGTGGGGCATGCCTGCTCCACAAGATCCATGGATGAAGAGGTGGGTGGACCTAATGGCTCACCATGGTGGAATTCCTATCATCAAGTATGAAGATGTTTTCTTCCAATGGTTGATGAACCAACTAATCATGGTGGAAGACTATGCATACACCAGGACAAATTTCCATGGGGATCCTGACTTATCTCTTCCTGAGGAATCTCAGTGGGACGACATAGGTAAGAAGGAAATTTTCATTATATGATTTTTTTGATATTTTAATTATATAAACATGATTTTTGTGTTATTTTATCCAAGACTAATTAAGTTCTCTCAATAATGCATATGTGGCACCTTATCATCGTCCGATATCTTCTCTCGTTTAGAGGTGAGCAAAGAGAGGTGTCATGGCAGGAGTGGTTGCTACTTCTCTAGAAGTGATTGAGCAGAACCTAGAGGGGTTAATTGTGAACATCCTTGATGCCATGGTGGATGAAATTCCTCGTCACTATCAATGCCATACAATTGGTGTATCTGTGTGAACCTCTCAGAACAAGGTAATCGTTAACCTTCAGTGAAAGTCACGACAAGAGTGCTAGTAGGATGTGACAGGAATGTTGCCACACCTCTCCCTATTCAATATGGTATATGTGTATGAACCCTTTACTCCATATGTGAGTCAGAATAGAAATCATCAACGATCCTGCATCCACTGACAAAGATAATTCCAATAACTCATAAACATGAAATCCATACTGAAATCATTCACGATGATATATGTGTACAAAAATCAAGTACTCATAACGAAGATAAATAGTCCACTCCCTGACTCAATATGGAGTCCAATGAAGTATGTCGATGTCATCAACATCCTCATCATGTCATGTTTCCTACGCTGTCAGAAAACCTCATCGTAATACCTATCAATTCTATACATCAATATAAATAACATATCAACTTTCAAAACATAATCATAGCATAAACACACAAAACAAAATTGATAATCATAATGTACCATGTTTTAACAAGATCAATTGCTCGAAAGTGTCCTCAAATAATAAGTCAGTGTATAAAACATGATAAGAGGAACTAGATGTTACATACACCCCCTTTGTTTTTAAACTTTGTCCCAAATTTTTTACAATATAACAATGAAAGCAATAAATCTAGTTGATACTAATATATACACCAACTATCAAAATAAATAGGGAAAATGTTGATGCATCTCATATGTGTCCTCCCAAGTAGTAAAGTGCGGACTATAACTGTGCCACTGAACCTTCACCTGATCGACCAATCGATGCAATAGTTGTCGAGTGCACTAGTCCAATATGTGGATTAGCTACGCTATGAGAACACCCTTGTCTGATACCTACAATGAACTCAAGTCAATAACATTCAAAGGATATGAAATATAATGACATAAAACTGAAACATGAAACATGTCGCACATACGCCTCAAAGAATCAGGTAAGGCTAGTTGGTAAGACACATGTCCTTTCTTTTCTACAACTTTGAAAGGTCCCACAAACCTTGGAGATATTTTAGCACCCTTCCCAAACTTAATCAAACTCTTATGTGGCTTCACATGCAAAAACACTTTATCACCAATCGCATAACTACGATCAATACAATGCGCATTTTCATAACTCTTTTTTTGATATTGCTCTTCTTTAATCCTTTTCCTTATGGATTTCATATAATATTCCATTTCCTAAATCACTTTTGGTCTCATCAGCATAGGTTATTTTAGGGGAAAATTTTTGCAGATGGGCAAAATTAAGAGGTTTGGAATTTTAGTTGGGCGAATTGTTTACATAAAGAGGGTTTTTGGGTTTACCTATATATAGCCCCAAATTTATTTTCAATATATATATATATATATATATATATATAACCCTTATCCCACATATATTTGTGAGGGAAGAGCATGGAAATCCATTTTTGCCCCTTAAAATTTGAACCAGATCCTCCCATTCGCCCCAATTTTCTGGTAATGTCAATGATTCAGAGGTTTTTCGCCCCCATTTTATGGTAATGGAAACGATTCAGAGGTTTTTCGCCCCCATTTTCTGGTAATGGAAATGATTTAGAGGTATTTTTTCCCTAGTTTTATGGTACTCGCAATGATTCATAGGTATTTTTCCATGGTTTCCCTCAAATCATGAGTGGAGAGGCCCCACAGTTATCTTACCTTACATATTTTCCTCTAGTTTTATGGTACTGGCAACGATTCATAGGTATTTTTCCATGGGTGCCCTCAAATCACGAGTGGAGAGGCCCCACAGTTATCTTACCTTACCTACTGTTGGAACAAATATATAAATTTTGGCTTTTGGTATCTTAGGAGGAAAAAAATTATAGTGTTTAGCTACCGAAAGTGTAGACTTTCGGTAGCTTAAATCTCAGTTTACATATGCCCTTAACTGCCAAAAGTGTATCAGTTGAGACTAAGCTCTCAAGCGTCACATGGAGGAAGAGCTCGAAAGGAGGCAGAAAAAAAATAAAAACAAAAAATAAAATGCAATAAACGGAAATAAAATCACTAAAATAAGGTTTTACAAAATGCCACATCATCATTTCGGGTTTCATCCATCAGAGGTTTGGTTGAATCTCTGAAATTGCATTGTTAGCCACCGAAATCCAGGACTTTCGACAACTAAGATACCTTTGTTTTTGACGTGTTAGCCACCGAAATCGCAGATTTTTCATATGTAAAAAACTGCCTCAGCAAAAAATCAGTTTTCTTAGCTGTGGAGAGGTTTTTTTGTGCGCTCAAATGGTCGATTGACATCTAGATATCCTAGGCTTTCCATTGGTGCATTCATATTTTCATTTGGATCTTTTGAAGGCAGTCAAAATTTCCCTGAAAGTGGAGGTTCGTTTTCAGAAATGTGGCATTTTTATTGTGCTGAGTCATCATTTTCAAGTGATGAATCTGAGTGACTCGAATATCATTTTGAGAAATGGTCGGAGGTTTTTGTGCCCAACACATCATATATAAATAAAATCCCTCATTTATCCTACAGGTGCCACATATTGGGAGAATCTAATCCATCTCCGAGCCTTAATGTTTGGATCTCAAAATTTCTCCGTTTGACACATATTTTTGAAAGGCAGATCTGGGGCAAATGGAAATGGATCTCAGGAAACCGAGAGAGGTTTTTGGTCAGAAAAAATAGATGAAAAAAAAAATCTTTCATTTTATACACATCTGTCACGATTCGAGAGATAAAAAACCATAACCGCAGCCCTAGTTTTCAGCAGTTCGACCCATTTTCTATGGCAGAAATTTTTCGAATTTGATGGTAACTGTTGTTATCTTTTGGGAGGATTTCGACCTCAATACCTACATGAAATGCCTTTTCATTTCTAGAGGGATTTATTTTGGAATCCGAATCATTTTTCAGTTATTCGAAAGGGGGCATAAGACATATATTATTGTATCTTCTTGAAGAAAAGTAGGGGGAACAACCCGGGAGCCTTTTGGAGGCTGGGTTTGTAATGCATTCCTTTTCAGCAAATATAGAACAGAGTGCCAAGAGATTCTACACCTTGTCACTATCTAATTGTGTCTTCTTCCTGTGTTATTGTTTTTGAAGTTTTCATCACTTCTCTTTCTTCCTTCCATTCATTAATTCAACTTGTAATGGTTACAATTCAGTAATACTTTTGTTGTAGCTAATTTAAAGCATTCCTTAAAGTGCAGTTTTTCCTCTGTTTTGTCGTGAGTAGAACAAGACCTGCATCTTAATTGTTTTTCCTTATTTACAAGTTTTATTTGTTCATAGCTTTTCCTCTGTCTTGCTATGAGTGAGATAAGACCTGTGTTCAGATATTTGAAGTTTGGTGTTATTTCTTCTATTGAAAGGAAGACCAGATTTATCAGAATTAGAAACCTGGCTTTTTCTTTCAGTTTTGTTCATCCCCTATCTTCTATCCATCCTCATGATTTTAAAATGAATTAGACAAACGAGGTCATGCCTTTTCATTTCTGATCTATAAATGAGTGAAATTACTATTTTAGACCTAGTTCTAGAAGCCTCCTATGACTGATCAATCAACAAAAAATATTTCTTTTAAAATGTGCTAAGGCTTGGCTCTTTTACAGCCTAGAGTCAACTCTTGCGACAACATTTTCTGGTGCCGTTGTCGGGGATGGAGGACGAATTTATCTTCCCTGGGATACGACAAAGTTTAGATCTATCTCTTGATGGTGAACAAGGGATAGGCATTCAATTGGCTGTGATCATTCACCTGACGACTCCTTGGTTTGTAGACTCTACATGATTTTGTTGGCCACTCCATTGGTCTCAAATGTTGAATTCGTTCACTGCTCGAATTGCTACAAGGTTTTCCCCTCTAGACTTTACAAATGTTTATGGCTTTACAAACACTGTTCCAGACATTAAAATTTGGGAAGATGTCCTTCCTAAATTTGGAGAATATGAGGATGACAATCCCAATCAAAACTTGTTTGAATTCCAAAAGCTCATGGAGGAATTAAATGTACATCATGAAGATGTCCTCATGAAATTGTTAATGTTTTCATTGGAAAAAGATGCTAGACTCTGGTATAAATCTTTACCCCATTCCAATATTCCTTCATTGAGATGTTTTCACACACTTTTTCATCAACATTGTAAGAGGATATATTTAGCTGAAATCCTTTTTGAAGATTGTTGTAATATAGGATTCATAAGACAAAAATATCATACAAATCCTCTTGAAGAGGAGGAAGAAACAATATAAATTTCTCAAGTTGATGAAGATGATCAGTATGAGGAAGAGTTGGCTCATAAAGATGCTGGATCTTGTGAACTTACTCAAGAAGAATATATTTAGCATCACGACCAACCTGCAAAAGAGATAGAAAGGAATGATTGTTGTTTTATCCATAAAATATAGAGACCACCTTCTCCTTTAACTAAAGAAGAGATGGGTCTGATCCTGCACAACTATGTTGCAGCCCCTACTCACACAAATTTGCAACTTTCACATAGTCTCAGATATGAGTGTCAAACTTCTTCCATTTCTGAAAATGTAAATATGTTTTTAAATGATGACAGTCATGTATTTCATGGAACTTTACAGGAAGTTAGTGAACCTATTTATGATGATTTCCTGCCAGAAGATCATATTTTAGACTCTTCTTTGTTTCATTAAAAAGATATGGTTGCCATGTTTAATGATTCTGAAGTAAATTTGTTGTTTGAAAATTCTTTAGACTGTGATTTGCAGAAGTATGATTCTGAAATAAACAGTATGCCAGAGATAGTAACAAAGTGTCCTTTGCTTGAGAGATCCACAATTGATGTCCTGATTTTTTGTCTGACTGATGAATCTCTTGAGTTATTTGCTGAACCTAAATATGATGACTATAGTGATGATTATTTCATTATTACTGTAGAACAACTTGCTGCAGATATTTCATGGAGGGATGAGGGTCTTCAGACAAGATTGTGCCATGATTTTGGAGATGCCATTGCAGATGATCTTGAAGGGTGCTCAGATATTCTTTTCGAGAATGATCCTGAGCATTATAAATTAGAACATAGAGTAGTCCTGGATGTTTTAAAACCTCAGGACGATATATTTTTCCAGGATCCTTTTGCTGATCTTTTAGATTCATTTAATGGAGGAGTATGCTATGTCATGGATATTTGGTCACAAGAATTGATGAAAGGTTTGAAAATTCATGATCACCAACGGGTCAGATGGGAGTTGTCAGTTTCCTTTTTCAGCCTGCTCAAAGAAAGTGTGAGAAAATTTCAAATAAGTAGATAATTATTGGATTGGCTTCACTGGCATTTTCGTATCATTTGATTCAGTGGGAATTTTTCAGTAGTTAGAGTAGGTGATGTATATAAATAAGCTTGACTTCAAGCATTAGATTACAACGATGGTTTTCAATATGTTTTCAGTTCAGTTTTGAATCCAGTATGGTTTTTCTTTAAAGCATTATGACTCCATAGCCCAATGGAAGAATAAGCGGTTTTTCGTTCCGAAAAGATGCAAGTAAAGTGACAGGGTTCAGAGTTTGATAAGGATGATTTCGGGTCGCCCAATGGATGAAGGCACTTGGTCTACTGTTCTTGGTGCTTTACAGGAAGGCACCATCCCTAGATGGAGCCTATGTTGGAACAAATATTGAAATTTTGGCTTTTGGTAGCTTAGGAGGAAAAAATTTATAGTGTTTAGCTACCAAAAGTGCAGACTTTCGGTAGCTTAAATCTCAATTTTCATATGCCCTTAATTGCCGAAAGTGTATCAGCCGAGACTAAGCACTCAAGCATCACATGGAGGAAGAGCTCAAGAGGAGGCACAAAAAAAAAATAAAAAAAAAATGCAATAAACGGAAATAAAATCACTAAAATAAGGTTTTACAAAATGCCACGTCATCATTTTGGGTTTCGGCCATCAGAGGTTTGGTTGACGAAATTTTTGTTTTCTATTTCTCGAAACCCAAAATCCCAAAATCCCAAAATCGAGGTTTCAAAACTTTCGTTGTTTTACGACGCTCCAAAATTGCACTGTTAGCCACCGAAAGACAGGACTTTTGACAACTAAGATACCTTTGTTTTTGATGTGTTAGCCACCGAAATCGCAGATTTTTCATATGCAGAAAACTGTCTCAACAAAAAATCCGTTTTCTCAGCTGTGGAGAGGCCGTTTTGTGCGCTTAAATGGTCAATTAACATCTACAGATCCTAGGATTTCCATTGGTGCATTCATATTTTCATTTGGAGCTTGGGAAGGAAGTCAAAATCCCCCCGAAAGAGGAGGTTCGTTTTCAGAAATGTGGCGTTTTTACTATGCTGAGTGATCATTTTCAAATGATGATTATGAGCAACTCGAATATCATTTTGAGAAACGGTCAAAGGTTTTTGTGCCTAACACATAAGAGATCAGTAACCTCCCTCAGTGTTCCTACAAGTGTCACATATTGGGAGAATCTAATCCATCTCCGAGCCTTAATTTTCGGATCTTAGAATTTCTCCATTTGAAAGATATTTTTGAAAGGCAGATCTGGGGCAAATGGAAATGGATCTCAGGAAACTGAGAGAGGTTTTTGGTCAGAAAAAATAGATGAACAAAAACCTCTTTAATTTTATAAACAACTATCAGGATTCGAGAGATACAAAACCATAACCACAGCCCCAGTTTTCAGCAGTTCGGCCCATTTTCTATGGCAAAAAGTTTTTGAATTTGATGGTAACTGTTGTTATATTTTGGGAGGATTTCAACCTCAATACCTACATGAAATGAATTTTCATTTCTAGAGGGATTTATTTTGGAATTTGAATCATTTTTCAGTTATTCTAAAGGGGGCAGAAGACATATATTATTGTATCTTCTTGAAGAAAAGTAGGGGGAACAACCCAAGAGCCTTTTGGAGGCTGGGTTTGTAATGCATTCCTTTTCAGAAAATATAGAACAGAGTGCCAAGAGATTCTACACCTTGTCACTTTCTAATTTTGTCTTCTTCCTGTGTTATTGTTTTTGAAGTTTTCATCACTTCTCTTTCTTCCTTCCATTCATTAATTCAGCTTGTAATGGTTACAATTTAGTAATACTTCTACTGTAGCTAATTTAAAGCATTCCTTAAAGTGCAGTTTTTCCTCTGTTTTGCCGTGAGTAGAACAAGACCTGCATCTTAATTGTTTTCCCTTATTTACAAGTTTTATTTGTTCATAGCTTTTCCTCTGTCTTGCTATGAGTGAGACAAGACCTGTGTTCAGATATTTGAAGTTTGGTGTTATTTCTTCTATTGAAAGGAAGACCAGATTTATCAGAATTAGAAACCTGGCTTTTTCTTTTAGTTTTGTTCATCCCCTATCTTCTATCCATCCTCATGATTTTAAAATGAATTAGACAAATGAGGTCGTGCCTTTTCATTTATGATCTATAAATGAGTGAAATGACTGTTTTAGACCTAGTTCTAGAAGCCTCCTATGACTGATCAATCAACAAAATTTATTTCTTTTAAAATGTGCTAAGGCTTGGCTCTTTTACAGCCTAGAGTCAACTCTTGCGACACTACCTACTTTGAAGGGAGAGTGGAAATAGAGAAGAGCAGGGACAAATACACTATCACATTGTATGGAGAAACAAAGTCTAAATTGTTAGGTATGAAGAGACATAAGAGAATACAGTTCTCCCCTACAATGTCCTTAGTGAGACTGAAAAAGTAGGTCGAACCCTTGATTGCATTGGTATGGAAGAGCGTGGAAGGTTATCTAAATAACATCATTAATAATATTATCAACCAAGGCTCTAATTCTTTCCTCAAATATCCAATAAAACTAATCATGGTTCTCACCCTTTTTGATATGTATGTCTATACAGTTGCTTCCGTGGATTGTTCCTGGAACGCAATGATTTGCATGCACTGAAATACTAGGTAATTTTTATTTTTCTGTAGGAAGAGTACATATGCTCAATATTACTTGAGAATTTCTTTTATTTCGATGTTTGTTACTTTTATTTTAAGTTTTTTGGTTGTAATTCTAGCATTCATGCAATTCCATGGTCTCAACAAAGGCGCCATGATCAGATCTCAAGCTTTAGAGTATAGATAGTCCTAGACATGACATTCAAAGTCGACTATGCAATAGAAATATCTAAAACCAAACCACATTGTCAATTGTAGGATGTGAAATTTAACTGGTTCCCAATTGCCAGAAGTAGTTTGACAAAGGCCTTGAAATTGTCTAACAATCTCACAATAGTCACCCAAAATTAGAACTGGTCATTCTATATTTGTAGGAAATATTCTAATCAGGGTTCAGAGTAACAATGGGTTCATGATATTTCTACATGTTAGAGTAGGGAAACATTTTTTAGATATCAATATAGGGAACTGCATAAGTTTGGAATAATCTTGCATATGGAGAATCTGTATTTCTGATCAGTTGTCTATTCCTTTCCTAGTCTCCAATAAGATTACATGAATTTAAAACCATCTTAATTTGAAATTGTCCTCTCTAATTTGGCGAAGTCCAAGGCACATTTTGCTTCACTTGTGGAGGTTGATTTTAATACACAAGAGTTGTATTTCTATAGATAACGTATTTGTGTATGCATGTGGGACTAACCCATGATTCATCAATTTCTCAACTCCTAAGGCCATAATAGTAGGTTTGATGAAATGTAAATTGATGCAATTTTAAATTATTGTTATTTTCAGAATTTTAAACAGTGGTTCAGACGTGTTTAAATCGTACTCGTTATTACTTGTGGGCAATGGCCAATTCTAACCACAGATAATTACAACCAAAAATTAGTGTGGTTAATGGTGGTCAATATTTTAACTATAATTAACAGTGATTAATTCTTAGATGTAGTAGGGGAGATGTATGTATGAAAGGAACTAATTATAAATTCCTACTTATTAAATTGTAGTATAGATTATAATCCTCTAACCACCCATTTAGCTATCATTCTCAACAAATAGGTATGATTCTCAACTATTACTCCCAACAAATAGTTATTCTTCTCATGATGATATTTGTTTGAAGGTAATTTTAAAATTGATATATCGTGCTTAAAGAAGAAGTTTTGTAGTAATTTAGATCTCCCATCATTTTCTTCAACCAATATTTACTTTTTTCCTAGAATGTCGAGAAACGAACTCTACCAATAGAGGAAAGAATGAATAGGTAGGTTTTATGGATGATCCATCTTCATCCTGCAACCACAACTTCATATATATGTATATCTATGGAAAAATTGTTTGGTCAGCGTGTAATGCAACCCACTTATATAAACGATCACACTAGGAACCTCGAGTCTGAGGATAAATCATGCCTAACACCAAACATCCCATGCAGCCAAGGACACACATAGTCAATGCCACTTGATTTTCATTTCCATTTTCCATGAAATAAAAGTCACACACAGTCCTATCTCACTAATTTGTGGCTCAAAATTTTTAGCATGATCATTATAGTCACAAAAGAGATAAAGTGATTAGTGAAGGTTGCTAACCCTAAAGGTGGTACTCACTAAAAGTTAAAAAAGTTAAAATTCCCCAATGTGGTTAATAATGTTGTCGATCTCCAAAGATAATAATTCACTAAAAGGCATAAAACTTGGTGTAGACAACCAATGTAAGAATAAAACTATCCATGCCCAAAGGAAGTGACTCAATAAAAGGTAAAATACCCAAATATAACATGAAGAAATGTATATTGGTATTGAGGTGGATCCAATACAAGCTTATAATCACCCAATTCTAGGGCCAAAATTGAGGCTCATGATGTTGCAGTTTTGGAGAAATTCTTACAAAGAAGAATAATGATTGGAAACCTAGAATTATTTTTCTTCAAAACTAAATATATATAAATGAAAAAGTACTTCAATGAGATACAAAAGGTTGTATGCAATGTCACGTGATGCATATCAATATACTACTATTGCAAATACAGTTCTGAAGTGAAATATCAATAAGAAGTATGATAAGAGTGAAGGTTAAATGTCGTATGTAATGTGACTTGATCCATATCAATACACTACTATTGCAAATATAGTTATGAAGTGAAATATCAATAAGAAATATGATAAGAGTGAAGCTTAAATGTCAAAACAAGGAGACAAAGGACAAAAGAGTTGGGGCACTTCCACACCCAAGAGTGGATTGCATCTACAAATCTGGATAAAAGACAAAGACTTCTACACAATGTACTTGACATAGTAACATGATTGGATTGATTAATAGATGGATTCATTACAAGAGAGGGGGTAGATCCCTATTTATACAAAAGAGGGACTAAAGACCTAAAGGTAACTTGTGGCCCAAGTTACTTTTAGGGGATAATTAGGCTTTTATTTATTGAATTATTATGAAGCACATTAACTATTTATTCAATCTCTTTTTTCCCTTCATTTTCTTGAGCTCTTTTTTCCAAGTAAAACCTTATGATATCCCCTTTGCTTCCCCTGAATATCCATATGGAGGGTGACTCAACCACCAACCATAATAGTGGCCGGTAACCCAACATAACATCAATTGGAATAGAACCGAATACCTCATGGCAAACTCTGCCTTGAAAAAGTGTGTTTGAATTGATTGAGCTCTTATTTGAGGAATTATTTAACATAAGTGGCATTGTACAAAATATCAGAGGACTAAAGACTAAAAAATTATTACAAAACTATGTTCTTACATAAAAAATAGGTCATAACCATAGATTTTTTTGTATAGATAAAAATATTTTGTTCAACTACACAACATGCCCTCCCCTTTGAGGAAGCATTGTGCCCCCCACCCCCCCCCAACCTTGAGGAAGATTTTCCCCCAAATATTGAGGACCAAAGAGTAGATAAACCTTGTGACTTCTTCTTCCTATGCTTCTTTGGCCTTTGCTTGAATGCGATCAAATCCATCCCACTTGAATATGTAGGATCTTTGAGAATGGTATTCATTGATGAACCAAATGAACTCAATTCATTGTACTTTGTTGAAGATGCTCAACATGGTCACATGGGTTCAAGTGTGGTTCAATCAAGACACTAGGAATTGAGTGATTAGAAATGTCATCCACATAGATGTATAAATTTGTTTGTGGGGCTGGAGGGAACATCTCTCATGGAGAAAATTTAAGTTGAAACTCTCTTTCACCACTTGCTCATGAATTTCTTCAATGGTTTTTTCTTAGTTTTCAACTAGTTCATTTTGCTCGCTTGGAAATCCATCATAAAGAGGGAGATATTTATTGAAGAGAATCTTGGAGGTCTTCTATGCCTCTTGTAATTACACTTCACATGAAGATTCATCATAAAAATGAGTATATTCCTCAAAGAGAATCTCAAAGTAGTTATCCTCATTTAGAATCCATTGTTCCCAATGGGTGTAACCATTGGACCCCTCATACCACATCAACACCACCCATATGGATTGCAATAATTGGACTATGGAACTTCCTTAAACAAGTTATGGTACCTCCATCTATGATCATTAGTGGAAACTATGGTGCTAGATATATAAAGGGATTGAGAAGTTTGGCTAATTTGTAGTTAATGAAGTTATGTGTACTGGTACAAGTTATAAACACTATTACCTTTTTTGCTTGATATATCCTTCTATTTTGAGAGTTTGACGAGTGCTAATGCTGACCAAAGCATGAAAAGATATGTTTAGAGTAGTGTCTTCTGGTTTTGGATCTTGAGAAGGTTCCAACTCTCTTCTTCCTCTTCACAATCTATGTAAAATATTTTTTTTACCACACTTATGCCCCATATTGTACTTATTGTCACAATTAAAACATATTTCCTTTGCTCTTCTTTCATCCATTCACCAAGGTTTCAACCTTGTGGGTTGAGTGAGGTTAGGAGTGGGAACATTGTGCTCTTCATAGGTGTTAGTGACAACCCTTTTGGCAGCCATATTTTTACTTTCAACTCTCTTTTCCAAATTGAACGGCTTATCCTAGGATTTAGGCACCAAGAGACGCACCTCATGTTGAATGCTCTCCTTTAAAGTGCCCATAAAGAGATCTAAAAAATTATCCTTTATAATGTTCTTCACTCTAAGACCCAACTTTTGAAATTGCTTCATGTAGTCTATAACTGGACCTCTTTGCATGAGATTTATCAATTGGTTAAAGGTGTTGCTCATACTATCCCCATAATGTTCTATCATTCATTCGTAAAAATGGAACAAGAGATAGTTGTGCCCTTTTTGTGGTAAAAGCATCTGTACCACACAAATTTATTAGGTTCTAAATATAATGATGCAATAGGTATCTTTTGTGGAGTTGGAACTTGGTATAGATCAAAGAATATTATGGGATCATTACCATCAAACTTCCTCATATCAGTCTTGAGAATGAAGTAGTTCCTAGGCCCCAAAATGAAACCTTGATGGTGTGTATCTTGGAGTGATGACCGTTCATGTGTTTGGGACTCAATCCTCTTGTTCTCTAAAGGTGTTAAAATGCTCTCTATATGTGATTGGGACTCGATGCTCTTGTTCTCCTTATACTCTTCTTGAGGAGGATATTTTAGCATAAGTAGGATTTTTATCTTCCTTGATAAGGTCCCTTGCCATGCCTTTGAGATCATCTTTGTTGGCTATTTCTTATGCCATCTCTTTGAGATCAATTTTTTTTGCCATCTCTTTCAGATCATTTTTACTTTCTATCTCTTTGATATTTTCTTTAAGATCATTTTTTAAATTTTGGAATTCTATTTTACATAACATATTTAGGATGTCAACCTTTCTTTCCATTGTAGATTCTAGGCTCTCTATTCTCTCTTCTAACCCAGAAACCTTAAATTGCACATCTTCATTCTCTTTTTGTGTCAAGGATGAGCCTTCAGAAGCCTTTACAGTAGTTGCATTAGGATTATTACATTTAAACATGATGGGATTAGGATTCTGAAAGGTCTTATAGTCCCATGGAGTGTCAGGCTCGATAGCTCTCTGATCTGATAGGTTTCCAAAAATAGTACTTGGTTGATCTTTCACAGCCCTAACTAAGTAGGGTGGATTGTATCCTTAGTTGTACTACTCGATTCCCATGTATGTGAGAGTGATCTCATTGAATGTTGTGTTTGTTGTACTATAGATATAGATAGTTGAAAAGCTATCTAAGAATGGTCTTAGGTATGCCTATGGAGCTTCCTACATACCCTAGGGTATGTGGGAGATGAAAATCGTATATAGATTTTGTCTAATGGGGTACTACTCTCTAGGTACCAACAGAGGTGTACAAGGGTATCCATTGATGACCTCACCTATATTCTCTATGTATGGTTCCCAATGGTAGTTTTACCCACTGAATGTTTGATCTTTGTGTTTATAGATGTTGGTACATGTCTCTAGCCTAAAAATTTAATTGTTGCAAAATAGAGAAAGAAAAGTTTTGGTTCTCCTCAAAACCCTTGTAAAACCCTAATTTAGCCTGTCATAACTTGTCTAATTCTAATCCTTTGTTAATGAAATTTACATGATGTTCTCTAATGTTTCCTCCTCATGCTCCTACAATCCCATACAATTTTGACCTTCCAAGAGAAAGTTATGGTAGAATTACCAAAACTTGTTACTTTGGCCTTATTTCAGGAGAGTGAACTTGTGTGGGCTACCACTTTGTCAATATTTCCCTGACAAGTTCGAAATTTGGAACTGAAACACTATGTTCTGTCTTGTGGCACTTGATTTGGATATTTCAATCTTCAAATATCATTGTTTTACCAAACCCACATGTTTAAGCCTACCCTAACTTGCATAGCTTGTAACCCCAAAAGATAGTGAATTGGTTTAGGAATTTTTAACCAATGTACTCTGGTACATCCTTTGTCCACCTTGAACATTTCACTCAAGGAAAACGATTTGGAAAAAGTTAGTGAAAATAGTAAGATGAATCTTTTGAAGGAGACAAACCAAGGATCATCCGCTCTAATACCATACGTTATGGACCAAATAGCCAAATAAGCATAAAAAAGACCTAGTTTAGTTTGTTGATGAATGCAGCTATAGGAGACATCCTCCATCTTACAAACCTATGAGATGTGGAATATAGAAGCTATGTGAAGTCTTACTCTCAGCTTACAAACCTGAGAGAAAGCCCCTGATAAAGGGTTCGTGGTTCCATCCTGTGATAGGGGCTAGGAATGTATATGGCCTCCTCCATGACGTGAGAGAGAAGAACTCCAGATGATCATCTAGTGGAAAATAGATCTGTTGAGTTAGGACGTTCCTGTGGCTGAGCACAAGGTGAACGTGGGAAATCCCTAAAAAGCGCTGCGCACATCATCATGAGAATAAGAACAAAGATGATGTGATGGCCTCCTCTTAACGAAAATAGAGTTGATGTGAAGACTCCAGATGATCCTCCTATTGGTGGCAGTGGGAAAGAAGATCTATAGAGAATATGTGACTATGGACGAGAATAAATGCATGTGTGAGGACCTCTCTCATCTGTGTAATGTAGTGACTTAGGTCTATGGCATCCCTATGGATGTGGCCACTAGTGGATGAGCACTAGTGGGTGTATTAGATCCTTTCTTATATATTGTTCAAGAGTCAGACCTACCTGTAGCCCTAGTTATTATGTAAAGGGTACATGTCAGCCCTATGTTAATATGATTAATATAAAAAAGATAATTAATAATGAAAATATTAATTACAATAATAAATTCAATAATAAAGTGTATTTGACTTAGAGAGGTCGGCCTTTTTGTGCCAATAAGACACCCTTGCTAAATCAGTCAAAGTCTAATATAAGTAGGAGATGATTCTCCATTGTAGAATCATATCCTCCTCACATGTTTTGGAAATTTCAGAAAGTACATCTCTTTGGCAAAGGTGTGCACCTCTCTTGGGCACTAGGGTTCCTAGGGCTTAAGAAACCTCTTGTGTGCTAAGTCATTTTGGTGGTGAAAGGTCTTTCTCTTGAAGAATATAGAAAGGATTTGGCTGGGTTTTTCTCCCTTATTTTAGAAGGGTTTCCTAGGATATATCTTGTGTACTTGTGCATGGTGTTTCTTCTTGTGATCTTGGTTGCTGCAAAATTCTTGTTTATGGCTAAGACACGATGAAATTAAATTAACTACATGCTTAACCTAGCTTATGAAAATTCAACAGTAATTCCATGCCTAAATCAAGTCAAAGAGTGAATGAATAAGAAGCCTCTTTGACGGGGCAACCTCTCTTTATAATATAGAAAATCCATAAGAGAATATGTTTCTTATGAGTCTTCTTGATGTATATATAAGAAATGAAGAGGGCTAGAAAGAAATAATAATAAGTCGACTTAACTATAATTAATATAGTCATAATAAATGAGGGTTATGGTTAGGGGCTTAACTTCTCTTTGCAAATTTTGATGTAGGGTATACGTCTTTCTCCAAATGTGTGCCAAACTTTGTCTTGGCTTGGTTCTATGAAATTGCCCAATTCCATCAA
This sequence comes from Picea sitchensis, assembly GCA_010110895.2. Lineage (NCBI taxonomy): Eukaryota > Viridiplantae > Streptophyta > Pinopsida > Pinales > Pinaceae > Picea > Picea sitchensis. Next base: position 318,513 of record SNQJ01S0000398.1, on the reverse strand, counting down.
CGTGGGTCTGATGCCATGTTAAACTAAACAATGGAGAACCTGTATAGACTCTAGAGAAACAAGATAGAGAGAGATATGTATTATTTCATTGTGCTTAGAAATGGCATACAAGGGTGTTGTATATATATCAAGAAAGTTTCATTACTCTCATTAGGAACCACTCACCTAATCTCATTAATAACATTTCTCACTTTATCACATTACAATATTACTCTTAGATACATCACATTTGTTGTCCTTAGATAAAATAAACATTACAATGTCTAGCACATATCCACTCGTGTGTATTGCAAACTAGTGTTGCATTTATCAACGATATATCACAGGTCATTCCCCAAGAAGATAATATTAGTGATAATTATTGCAATAATATGAAAATTATCACCCTATCAATATCGCCTTATAACTGGATTCTTGGTCTTTTAACCCTCATTTTGCAGAAGTGATTTAGGGGATTGAGCTCTGAGGTATTGTGACCATTTTCCATCAAGCAAATAAGGGGAAATCCATTATTTTCATTGCCATGATTCATCTCACGAGATTTATTTATTTTTGTTTTGATGTGATTTTGTAACATCCTATCGAGACTTATGACTCATGACAGATATCATATTTCAATATCGATGTGTGATATCATCTTATATATCAATTTTATTTTCATATTTATGTAGCAATGTGTTTATTTGATATTGTTGTTTCTTTAAATGTTCAAAGAATTGAAAAACATGTTTTTTTTTGTATTTTTTAAGTTTCCCATTATTTTCCGATATTTTCTCCGATATTGCTGATAAGTTATATTCTATTCACATATTCAGTTCAATGAATGTGCAGGAAGATTTCAGTTCGATGTTGTGTAATGCTTATCTAACTATGAAAGCATTAGGTACCCAATATCTATAGAATAAG
>SNQJ01S0000398.1:250609-317597 GCA_010110895.2 Picea sitchensis | reverse complement strand
TCATGATTTTAAAATGAATTAGACAAACGAGGTCATGCCTTTTCATTTCTGATCTATAAATGAGTGAAATTACTATTTTAGACCTAGTTCTAGAAGCCTCCTATGACTGATCAATCAACAAAAAATATTTCTTTTAAAATGTGCTAAGGCTTGGCTCTTTTACAGCCTAGAGTCAACTCTTGCGACAACATTTTCTGGTGCCGTTGTCGGGGATGGAGGACGAATTTATCTTCCCTGGGATACGACAAAGTTTAGATCTATCTCTTGATGGTGAACAAGGGATAGGCATTCAATTGGCTGTGATCATTCACCTGACGACTCCTTGGTTTGTAGACTCTACATGATTTTGTTGGCCACTCCATTGGTCTCAAATGTTGAATTCGTTCACTGCTCGAATTGCTACAAGGTTTTCCCCTCTAGACTTTACAAATGTTTATGGCTTTACAAACACTGTTCCAGACATTAAAATTTGGGAAGATGTCCTTCCTAAATTTGGAGAATATGAGGATGACAATCCCAATCAAAACTTGTTTGAATTCCAAAAGCTCATGGAGGAATTAAATGTACATCATGAAGATGTCCTCATGAAATTGTTAATGTTTTCATTGGAAAAAGATGCTAGACTCTGGTATAAATCTTTACCCCATTCCAATATTCCTTCATTGAGATGTTTTCACACACTTTTTCATCAACATTGTAAGAGGATATATTTAGCTGAAATCCTTTTTGAAGATTGTTGTAATATAGGATTCATAAGACAAAAATATCATACAAATCCTCTTGAAGAGGAGGAAGAAACAATATAAATTTCTCAAGTTGATGAAGATGATCAGTATGAGGAAGAGTTGGCTCATAAAGATGCTGGATCTTGTGAACTTACTCAAGAAGAATATATTTAGCATCACGACCAACCTGCAAAAGAGATAGAAAGGAATGATTGTTGTTTTATCCATAAAATATAGAGACCACCTTCTCCTTTAACTAAAGAAGAGATGGGTCTGATCCTGCACAACTATGTTGCAGCCCCTACTCACACAAATTTGCAACTTTCACATAGTCTCAGATATGAGTGTCAAACTTCTTCCATTTCTGAAAATGTAAATATGTTTTTAAATGATGACAGTCATGTATTTCATGGAACTTTACAGGAAGTTAGTGAACCTATTTATGATGATTTCCTGCCAGAAGATCATATTTTAGACTCTTCTTTGTTTCATTAAAAAGATATGGTTGCCATGTTTAATGATTCTGAAGTAAATTTGTTGTTTGAAAATTCTTTAGACTGTGATTTGCAGAAGTATGATTCTGAAATAAACAGTATGCCAGAGATAGTAACAAAGTGTCCTTTGCTTGAGAGATCCACAATTGATGTCCTGATTTTTTGTCTGACTGATGAATCTCTTGAGTTATTTGCTGAACCTAAATATGATGACTATAGTGATGATTATTTCATTATTACTGTAGAACAACTTGCTGCAGATATTTCATGGAGGGATGAGGGTCTTCAGACAAGATTGTGCCATGATTTTGGAGATGCCATTGCAGATGATCTTGAAGGGTGCTCAGATATTCTTTTCGAGAATGATCCTGAGCATTATAAATTAGAACATAGAGTAGTCCTGGATGTTTTAAAACCTCAGGACGATATATTTTTCCAGGATCCTTTTGCTGATCTTTTAGATTCATTTAATGGAGGAGTATGCTATGTCATGGATATTTGGTCACAAGAATTGATGAAAGGTTTGAAAATTCATGATCACCAACGGGTCAGATGGGAGTTGTCAGTTTCCTTTTTCAGCCTGCTCAAAGAAAGTGTGAGAAAATTTCAAATAAGTAGATAATTATTGGATTGGCTTCACTGGCATTTTCGTATCATTTGATTCAGTGGGAATTTTTCAGTAGTTAGAGTAGGTGATGTATATAAATAAGCTTGACTTCAAGCATTAGATTACAACGATGGTTTTCAATATGTTTTCAGTTCAGTTTTGAATCCAGTATGGTTTTTCTTTAAAGCATTATGACTCCATAGCCCAATGGAAGAATAAGCGGTTTTTCGTTCCGAAAAGATGCAAGTAAAGTGACAGGGTTCAGAGTTTGATAAGGATGATTTCGGGTCGCCCAATGGATGAAGGCACTTGGTCTACTGTTCTTGGTGCTTTACAGGAAGGCACCATCCCTAGATGGAGCCTATGTTGGAACAAATATTGAAATTTTGGCTTTTGGTAGCTTAGGAGGAAAAAATTTATAGTGTTTAGCTACCAAAAGTGCAGACTTTCGGTAGCTTAAATCTCAATTTTCATATGCCCTTAATTGCCGAAAGTGTATCAGCCGAGACTAAGCACTCAAGCATCACATGGAGGAAGAGCTCAAGAGGAGGCACAAAAAAAAAATAAAAAAAAAATGCAATAAACGGAAATAAAATCACTAAAATAAGGTTTTACAAAATGCCACGTCATCATTTTGGGTTTCGGCCATCAGAGGTTTGGTTGACGAAATTTTTGTTTTCTATTTCTCGAAACCCAAAATCCCAAAATCCCAAAATCGAGGTTTCAAAACTTTCGTTGTTTTACGACGCTCCAAAATTGCACTGTTAGCCACCGAAAGACAGGACTTTTGACAACTAAGATACCTTTGTTTTTGATGTGTTAGCCACCGAAATCGCAGATTTTTCATATGCAGAAAACTGTCTCAACAAAAAATCCGTTTTCTCAGCTGTGGAGAGGCCGTTTTGTGCGCTTAAATGGTCAATTAACATCTACAGATCCTAGGATTTCCATTGGTGCATTCATATTTTCATTTGGAGCTTGGGAAGGAAGTCAAAATCCCCCCGAAAGAGGAGGTTCGTTTTCAGAAATGTGGCGTTTTTACTATGCTGAGTGATCATTTTCAAATGATGATTATGAGCAACTCGAATATCATTTTGAGAAACGGTCAAAGGTTTTTGTGCCTAACACATAAGAGATCAGTAACCTCCCTCAGTGTTCCTACAAGTGTCACATATTGGGAGAATCTAATCCATCTCCGAGCCTTAATTTTCGGATCTTAGAATTTCTCCATTTGAAAGATATTTTTGAAAGGCAGATCTGGGGCAAATGGAAATGGATCTCAGGAAACTGAGAGAGGTTTTTGGTCAGAAAAAATAGATGAACAAAAACCTCTTTAATTTTATAAACAACTATCAGGATTCGAGAGATACAAAACCATAACCACAGCCCCAGTTTTCAGCAGTTCGGCCCATTTTCTATGGCAAAAAGTTTTTGAATTTGATGGTAACTGTTGTTATATTTTGGGAGGATTTCAACCTCAATACCTACATGAAATGAATTTTCATTTCTAGAGGGATTTATTTTGGAATTTGAATCATTTTTCAGTTATTCTAAAGGGGGCAGAAGACATATATTATTGTATCTTCTTGAAGAAAAGTAGGGGGAACAACCCAAGAGCCTTTTGGAGGCTGGGTTTGTAATGCATTCCTTTTCAGAAAATATAGAACAGAGTGCCAAGAGATTCTACACCTTGTCACTTTCTAATTTTGTCTTCTTCCTGTGTTATTGTTTTTGAAGTTTTCATCACTTCTCTTTCTTCCTTCCATTCATTAATTCAGCTTGTAATGGTTACAATTTAGTAATACTTCTACTGTAGCTAATTTAAAGCATTCCTTAAAGTGCAGTTTTTCCTCTGTTTTGCCGTGAGTAGAACAAGACCTGCATCTTAATTGTTTTCCCTTATTTACAAGTTTTATTTGTTCATAGCTTTTCCTCTGTCTTGCTATGAGTGAGACAAGACCTGTGTTCAGATATTTGAAGTTTGGTGTTATTTCTTCTATTGAAAGGAAGACCAGATTTATCAGAATTAGAAACCTGGCTTTTTCTTTTAGTTTTGTTCATCCCCTATCTTCTATCCATCCTCATGATTTTAAAATGAATTAGACAAATGAGGTCGTGCCTTTTCATTTATGATCTATAAATGAGTGAAATGACTGTTTTAGACCTAGTTCTAGAAGCCTCCTATGACTGATCAATCAACAAAATTTATTTCTTTTAAAATGTGCTAAGGCTTGGCTCTTTTACAGCCTAGAGTCAACTCTTGCGACACTACCTACTTTGAAGGGAGAGTGGAAATAGAGAAGAGCAGGGACAAATACACTATCACATTGTATGGAGAAACAAAGTCTAAATTGTTAGGTATGAAGAGACATAAGAGAATACAGTTCTCCCCTACAATGTCCTTAGTGAGACTGAAAAAGTAGGTCGAACCCTTGATTGCATTGGTATGGAAGAGCGTGGAAGGTTATCTAAATAACATCATTAATAATATTATCAACCAAGGCTCTAATTCTTTCCTCAAATATCCAATAAAACTAATCATGGTTCTCACCCTTTTTGATATGTATGTCTATACAGTTGCTTCCGTGGATTGTTCCTGGAACGCAATGATTTGCATGCACTGAAATACTAGGTAATTTTTATTTTTCTGTAGGAAGAGTACATATGCTCAATATTACTTGAGAATTTCTTTTATTTCGATGTTTGTTACTTTTATTTTAAGTTTTTTGGTTGTAATTCTAGCATTCATGCAATTCCATGGTCTCAACAAAGGCGCCATGATCAGATCTCAAGCTTTAGAGTATAGATAGTCCTAGACATGACATTCAAAGTCGACTATGCAATAGAAATATCTAAAACCAAACCACATTGTCAATTGTAGGATGTGAAATTTAACTGGTTCCCAATTGCCAGAAGTAGTTTGACAAAGGCCTTGAAATTGTCTAACAATCTCACAATAGTCACCCAAAATTAGAACTGGTCATTCTATATTTGTAGGAAATATTCTAATCAGGGTTCAGAGTAACAATGGGTTCATGATATTTCTACATGTTAGAGTAGGGAAACATTTTTTAGATATCAATATAGGGAACTGCATAAGTTTGGAATAATCTTGCATATGGAGAATCTGTATTTCTGATCAGTTGTCTATTCCTTTCCTAGTCTCCAATAAGATTACATGAATTTAAAACCATCTTAATTTGAAATTGTCCTCTCTAATTTGGCGAAGTCCAAGGCACATTTTGCTTCACTTGTGGAGGTTGATTTTAATACACAAGAGTTGTATTTCTATAGATAACGTATTTGTGTATGCATGTGGGACTAACCCATGATTCATCAATTTCTCAACTCCTAAGGCCATAATAGTAGGTTTGATGAAATGTAAATTGATGCAATTTTAAATTATTGTTATTTTCAGAATTTTAAACAGTGGTTCAGACGTGTTTAAATCGTACTCGTTATTACTTGTGGGCAATGGCCAATTCTAACCACAGATAATTACAACCAAAAATTAGTGTGGTTAATGGTGGTCAATATTTTAACTATAATTAACAGTGATTAATTCTTAGATGTAGTAGGGGAGATGTATGTATGAAAGGAACTAATTATAAATTCCTACTTATTAAATTGTAGTATAGATTATAATCCTCTAACCACCCATTTAGCTATCATTCTCAACAAATAGGTATGATTCTCAACTATTACTCCCAACAAATAGTTATTCTTCTCATGATGATATTTGTTTGAAGGTAATTTTAAAATTGATATATCGTGCTTAAAGAAGAAGTTTTGTAGTAATTTAGATCTCCCATCATTTTCTTCAACCAATATTTACTTTTTTCCTAGAATGTCGAGAAACGAACTCTACCAATAGAGGAAAGAATGAATAGGTAGGTTTTATGGATGATCCATCTTCATCCTGCAACCACAACTTCATATATATGTATATCTATGGAAAAATTGTTTGGTCAGCGTGTAATGCAACCCACTTATATAAACGATCACACTAGGAACCTCGAGTCTGAGGATAAATCATGCCTAACACCAAACATCCCATGCAGCCAAGGACACACATAGTCAATGCCACTTGATTTTCATTTCCATTTTCCATGAAATAAAAGTCACACACAGTCCTATCTCACTAATTTGTGGCTCAAAATTTTTAGCATGATCATTATAGTCACAAAAGAGATAAAGTGATTAGTGAAGGTTGCTAACCCTAAAGGTGGTACTCACTAAAAGTTAAAAAAGTTAAAATTCCCCAATGTGGTTAATAATGTTGTCGATCTCCAAAGATAATAATTCACTAAAAGGCATAAAACTTGGTGTAGACAACCAATGTAAGAATAAAACTATCCATGCCCAAAGGAAGTGACTCAATAAAAGGTAAAATACCCAAATATAACATGAAGAAATGTATATTGGTATTGAGGTGGATCCAATACAAGCTTATAATCACCCAATTCTAGGGCCAAAATTGAGGCTCATGATGTTGCAGTTTTGGAGAAATTCTTACAAAGAAGAATAATGATTGGAAACCTAGAATTATTTTTCTTCAAAACTAAATATATATAAATGAAAAAGTACTTCAATGAGATACAAAAGGTTGTATGCAATGTCACGTGATGCATATCAATATACTACTATTGCAAATACAGTTCTGAAGTGAAATATCAATAAGAAGTATGATAAGAGTGAAGGTTAAATGTCGTATGTAATGTGACTTGATCCATATCAATACACTACTATTGCAAATATAGTTATGAAGTGAAATATCAATAAGAAATATGATAAGAGTGAAGCTTAAATGTCAAAACAAGGAGACAAAGGACAAAAGAGTTGGGGCACTTCCACACCCAAGAGTGGATTGCATCTACAAATCTGGATAAAAGACAAAGACTTCTACACAATGTACTTGACATAGTAACATGATTGGATTGATTAATAGATGGATTCATTACAAGAGAGGGGGTAGATCCCTATTTATACAAAAGAGGGACTAAAGACCTAAAGGTAACTTGTGGCCCAAGTTACTTTTAGGGGATAATTAGGCTTTTATTTATTGAATTATTATGAAGCACATTAACTATTTATTCAATCTCTTTTTTCCCTTCATTTTCTTGAGCTCTTTTTTCCAAGTAAAACCTTATGATATCCCCTTTGCTTCCCCTGAATATCCATATGGAGGGTGACTCAACCACCAACCATAATAGTGGCCGGTAACCCAACATAACATCAATTGGAATAGAACCGAATACCTCATGGCAAACTCTGCCTTGAAAAAGTGTGTTTGAATTGATTGAGCTCTTATTTGAGGAATTATTTAACATAAGTGGCATTGTACAAAATATCAGAGGACTAAAGACTAAAAAATTATTACAAAACTATGTTCTTACATAAAAAATAGGTCATAACCATAGATTTTTTTGTATAGATAAAAATATTTTGTTCAACTACACAACATGCCCTCCCCTTTGAGGAAGCATTGTGCCCCCCACCCCCCCCCAACCTTGAGGAAGATTTTCCCCCAAATATTGAGGACCAAAGAGTAGATAAACCTTGTGACTTCTTCTTCCTATGCTTCTTTGGCCTTTGCTTGAATGCGATCAAATCCATCCCACTTGAATATGTAGGATCTTTGAGAATGGTATTCATTGATGAACCAAATGAACTCAATTCATTGTACTTTGTTGAAGATGCTCAACATGGTCACATGGGTTCAAGTGTGGTTCAATCAAGACACTAGGAATTGAGTGATTAGAAATGTCATCCACATAGATGTATAAATTTGTTTGTGGGGCTGGAGGGAACATCTCTCATGGAGAAAATTTAAGTTGAAACTCTCTTTCACCACTTGCTCATGAATTTCTTCAATGGTTTTTTCTTAGTTTTCAACTAGTTCATTTTGCTCGCTTGGAAATCCATCATAAAGAGGGAGATATTTATTGAAGAGAATCTTGGAGGTCTTCTATGCCTCTTGTAATTACACTTCACATGAAGATTCATCATAAAAATGAGTATATTCCTCAAAGAGAATCTCAAAGTAGTTATCCTCATTTAGAATCCATTGTTCCCAATGGGTGTAACCATTGGACCCCTCATACCACATCAACACCACCCATATGGATTGCAATAATTGGACTATGGAACTTCCTTAAACAAGTTATGGTACCTCCATCTATGATCATTAGTGGAAACTATGGTGCTAGATATATAAAGGGATTGAGAAGTTTGGCTAATTTGTAGTTAATGAAGTTATGTGTACTGGTACAAGTTATAAACACTATTACCTTTTTTGCTTGATATATCCTTCTATTTTGAGAGTTTGACGAGTGCTAATGCTGACCAAAGCATGAAAAGATATGTTTAGAGTAGTGTCTTCTGGTTTTGGATCTTGAGAAGGTTCCAACTCTCTTCTTCCTCTTCACAATCTATGTAAAATATTTTTTTTACCACACTTATGCCCCATATTGTACTTATTGTCACAATTAAAACATATTTCCTTTGCTCTTCTTTCATCCATTCACCAAGGTTTCAACCTTGTGGGTTGAGTGAGGTTAGGAGTGGGAACATTGTGCTCTTCATAGGTGTTAGTGACAACCCTTTTGGCAGCCATATTTTTACTTTCAACTCTCTTTTCCAAATTGAACGGCTTATCCTAGGATTTAGGCACCAAGAGACGCACCTCATGTTGAATGCTCTCCTTTAAAGTGCCCATAAAGAGATCTAAAAAATTATCCTTTATAATGTTCTTCACTCTAAGACCCAACTTTTGAAATTGCTTCATGTAGTCTATAACTGGACCTCTTTGCATGAGATTTATCAATTGGTTAAAGGTGTTGCTCATACTATCCCCATAATGTTCTATCATTCATTCGTAAAAATGGAACAAGAGATAGTTGTGCCCTTTTTGTGGTAAAAGCATCTGTACCACACAAATTTATTAGGTTCTAAATATAATGATGCAATAGGTATCTTTTGTGGAGTTGGAACTTGGTATAGATCAAAGAATATTATGGGATCATTACCATCAAACTTCCTCATATCAGTCTTGAGAATGAAGTAGTTCCTAGGCCCCAAAATGAAACCTTGATGGTGTGTATCTTGGAGTGATGACCGTTCATGTGTTTGGGACTCAATCCTCTTGTTCTCTAAAGGTGTTAAAATGCTCTCTATATGTGATTGGGACTCGATGCTCTTGTTCTCCTTATACTCTTCTTGAGGAGGATATTTTAGCATAAGTAGGATTTTTATCTTCCTTGATAAGGTCCCTTGCCATGCCTTTGAGATCATCTTTGTTGGCTATTTCTTATGCCATCTCTTTGAGATCAATTTTTTTTGCCATCTCTTTCAGATCATTTTTACTTTCTATCTCTTTGATATTTTCTTTAAGATCATTTTTTAAATTTTGGAATTCTATTTTACATAACATATTTAGGATGTCAACCTTTCTTTCCATTGTAGATTCTAGGCTCTCTATTCTCTCTTCTAACCCAGAAACCTTAAATTGCACATCTTCATTCTCTTTTTGTGTCAAGGATGAGCCTTCAGAAGCCTTTACAGTAGTTGCATTAGGATTATTACATTTAAACATGATGGGATTAGGATTCTGAAAGGTCTTATAGTCCCATGGAGTGTCAGGCTCGATAGCTCTCTGATCTGATAGGTTTCCAAAAATAGTACTTGGTTGATCTTTCACAGCCCTAACTAAGTAGGGTGGATTGTATCCTTAGTTGTACTACTCGATTCCCATGTATGTGAGAGTGATCTCATTGAATGTTGTGTTTGTTGTACTATAGATATAGATAGTTGAAAAGCTATCTAAGAATGGTCTTAGGTATGCCTATGGAGCTTCCTACATACCCTAGGGTATGTGGGAGATGAAAATCGTATATAGATTTTGTCTAATGGGGTACTACTCTCTAGGTACCAACAGAGGTGTACAAGGGTATCCATTGATGACCTCACCTATATTCTCTATGTATGGTTCCCAATGGTAGTTTTACCCACTGAATGTTTGATCTTTGTGTTTATAGATGTTGGTACATGTCTCTAGCCTAAAAATTTAATTGTTGCAAAATAGAGAAAGAAAAGTTTTGGTTCTCCTCAAAACCCTTGTAAAACCCTAATTTAGCCTGTCATAACTTGTCTAATTCTAATCCTTTGTTAATGAAATTTACATGATGTTCTCTAATGTTTCCTCCTCATGCTCCTACAATCCCATACAATTTTGACCTTCCAAGAGAAAGTTATGGTAGAATTACCAAAACTTGTTACTTTGGCCTTATTTCAGGAGAGTGAACTTGTGTGGGCTACCACTTTGTCAATATTTCCCTGACAAGTTCGAAATTTGGAACTGAAACACTATGTTCTGTCTTGTGGCACTTGATTTGGATATTTCAATCTTCAAATATCATTGTTTTACCAAACCCACATGTTTAAGCCTACCCTAACTTGCATAGCTTGTAACCCCAAAAGATAGTGAATTGGTTTAGGAATTTTTAACCAATGTACTCTGGTACATCCTTTGTCCACCTTGAACATTTCACTCAAGGAAAACGATTTGGAAAAAGTTAGTGAAAATAGTAAGATGAATCTTTTGAAGGAGACAAACCAAGGATCATCCGCTCTAATACCATACGTTATGGACCAAATAGCCAAATAAGCATAAAAAAGACCTAGTTTAGTTTGTTGATGAATGCAGCTATAGGAGACATCCTCCATCTTACAAACCTATGAGATGTGGAATATAGAAGCTATGTGAAGTCTTACTCTCAGCTTACAAACCTGAGAGAAAGCCCCTGATAAAGGGTTCGTGGTTCCATCCTGTGATAGGGGCTAGGAATGTATATGGCCTCCTCCATGACGTGAGAGAGAAGAACTCCAGATGATCATCTAGTGGAAAATAGATCTGTTGAGTTAGGACGTTCCTGTGGCTGAGCACAAGGTGAACGTGGGAAATCCCTAAAAAGCGCTGCGCACATCATCATGAGAATAAGAACAAAGATGATGTGATGGCCTCCTCTTAACGAAAATAGAGTTGATGTGAAGACTCCAGATGATCCTCCTATTGGTGGCAGTGGGAAAGAAGATCTATAGAGAATATGTGACTATGGACGAGAATAAATGCATGTGTGAGGACCTCTCTCATCTGTGTAATGTAGTGACTTAGGTCTATGGCATCCCTATGGATGTGGCCACTAGTGGATGAGCACTAGTGGGTGTATTAGATCCTTTCTTATATATTGTTCAAGAGTCAGACCTACCTGTAGCCCTAGTTATTATGTAAAGGGTACATGTCAGCCCTATGTTAATATGATTAATATAAAAAAGATAATTAATAATGAAAATATTAATTACAATAATAAATTCAATAATAAAGTGTATTTGACTTAGAGAGGTCGGCCTTTTTGTGCCAATAAGACACCCTTGCTAAATCAGTCAAAGTCTAATATAAGTAGGAGATGATTCTCCATTGTAGAATCATATCCTCCTCACATGTTTTGGAAATTTCAGAAAGTACATCTCTTTGGCAAAGGTGTGCACCTCTCTTGGGCACTAGGGTTCCTAGGGCTTAAGAAACCTCTTGTGTGCTAAGTCATTTTGGTGGTGAAAGGTCTTTCTCTTGAAGAATATAGAAAGGATTTGGCTGGGTTTTTCTCCCTTATTTTAGAAGGGTTTCCTAGGATATATCTTGTGTACTTGTGCATGGTGTTTCTTCTTGTGATCTTGGTTGCTGCAAAATTCTTGTTTATGGCTAAGACACGATGAAATTAAATTAACTACATGCTTAACCTAGCTTATGAAAATTCAACAGTAATTCCATGCCTAAATCAAGTCAAAGAGTGAATGAATAAGAAGCCTCTTTGACGGGGCAACCTCTCTTTATAATATAGAAAATCCATAAGAGAATATGTTTCTTATGAGTCTTCTTGATGTATATATAAGAAATGAAGAGGGCTAGAAAGAAATAATAATAAGTCGACTTAACTATAATTAATATAGTCATAATAAATGAGGGTTATGGTTAGGGGCTTAACTTCTCTTTGCAAATTTTGATGTAGGGTATACGTCTTTCTCCAAATGTGTGCCAAACTTTGTCTTGGCTTGGTTCTATGAAATTGCCCAATTCCATCAACGTGGGTCTGATGCCATGTTAAACTAAACAATGGAGAACCTGTATAGACTCTAGAGAAACAAGATAGAGAGAGATATGTATTATTTCATTGTGCTTAGAAATGGCATACAAGGGTGTTGTATATATATCAAGAAAGTTTCATTACTCTCATTAGGAACCACTCACCTAATCTCATTAATAACATTTCTCACTTTATCACATTACAATATTACTCTTAGATACATCACATTTGTTGTCCTTAGATAAAATAAACATTACAATGTCTAGCACATATCCACTCGTGTGTATTGCAAACTAGTGTTGCATTTATCAACGATATATCACAGGTCATTCCCCAAGAAGATAATATTAGTGATAATTATTGCAATAATATGAAAATTATCACCCTATCAATATCGCCTTATAACTGGATTCTTGGTCTTTTAACCCTCATTTTGCAGAAGTGATTTAGGGGATTGAGCTCTGAGGTATTGTGACCATTTTCCATCAAGCAAATAAGGGGAAATCCATTATTTTCATTGCCATGATTCATCTCACGAGATTTATTTATTTTTGTTTTGATGTGATTTTGTAACATCCTATCGAGACTTATGACTCATGACAGATATCATATTTCAATATCGATGTGTGATATCATCTTATATATCAATTTTATTTTCATATTTATGTAGCAATGTGTTTATTTGATATTGTTGTTTCTTTAAATGTTCAAAGAATTGAAAAACATGTTTTTTTTTGTATTTTTTAAGTTTCCCATTATTTTCCGATATTTTCTCCGATATTGCTGATAAGTTATATTCTATTCACATATTCAGTTCAATGAATGTGCAGGAAGATTTCAGTTCGATGTTGTGTAATGCTTATCTAACTATGAAAGCATTAGGTACCCAATATCTATAGAATAAGTGTATTAAAGCCTTATAGATCATCGGTGTCATTTTTTATGCTTAATATTTTTTAGGTTTAACTACATTATAAGGCACTGCGATATGCTTGTTGACATTATACAAATTTTATGAAAATGGTGTTATTTTGACTTGTCCTGTAACCTACCAATTCTATCCTTTGTTCAGGTTCCTGGGTGAAGAGATGAGCACTACAGTAAAATTGTCTCCACAGGTTTTATGCCCACCCTGTATTAATTATTGGAAATCGCTGACATCTTTTATGCCTCCTTTTGTGTTATGAATCAAATATAAATCAGTGATATACAATAATTTCTGATTATATTCAATATGCCTTCTATTTTAACTTTCAGAGCTAAATCAAAATTTCAAGATGTATATTTCATTCAAAGGTTATTTTTCTTTACTTCTCAAAATCTTTTTTGTTTGCTTTTTGGAAATTACTTTAGGTTCTTGTATGCAAAAAATTACCCATGCTCTCAGAATCCAAGAACACTACCTTACTTGGGAAGATGCTATAAATTTAGTGGATTTGGGTTTGTCTCTACAAAAGAGGGTAGAGAAAATGAGGTCACATTTTCCTACCATGCATACATCAACACCAGGAATTTTACCTTCTTCTGGGGCAATTCATAGCTTGTACCAAAATCTTTTGAAGAAGAAAACTATTACTCTTGTCTACTATAGACAATCAACTCAAAATACAAATAATTGCGTAAAGTATAGTGGGAATGTTGCCTACCCGAACACATTGAAAGATATAATCAGTACAAGGAAATGAGAGAGTTTGAGGTGGGGGTTGTGCCAAAATAGATACTCAGTTTCTTTGCATACAGGAAATCAATGCCCTTTTATGCCTAAATCTAAGAGGGATTCATGTTCAGAGTCTGACATCAATGCATCAACATTTGATCAGAAGAAATGCAATCAGAAGGCAGGAAACCCATTTTCTAGCTTGCTCGAATGTTTTAAGTATTTTCCATTTTAAATGAATAATATGTTGTTTCCTATAAATTTGTAGCCACAAGCTTTTGTTGCAAACAAGTTGAAGAAGTCTCACTGCCATGAAAATTAGATGCTTTCCAGACTATGGTTGATGTATTGTCTAGGTTATGTTCAATGATCAGCTGACATGTTTCTTCCCTTGGAAAATGCGCACTAGTGATTCATTAGGGTTGTGCAACAAAAAAATGTAGGTGGATGATTTTGGATAGGAGTTAATGGTCCTTTCCATCCCAACAATTGTATGACAAACAATTGAACCAATGGGACAGTTGATGGAGACATCGTATGTGGGGAGATTAGGTACTGAATATTTCTACACTGTTGTAAGGCAGTCAACAATTCATCTAGTTCCATTATATTGACAAGAAATCTTCTATTGCTGAATTTTGGTTATAAAGTTTGATTTTTTATGAGCAATGCATTCAAATATTTGTGCTAAGTTTGGAGATTGAGATGTTTTAGTAGCCAAAATTATAATCATGTAGCAGATCCAGTTTTTGCCTTTTCTAGATGTTGCTTTCTCCTAACAATAAGAATGCACTAAAGATTCACCTTTATACAATACTTTTGAACAAACATGGTGGATGTGATGGTGATCTGCACTCATGGAAAAGGGTTGTCTGATTCATAGAATGATAGAAGTTAACTATAATTTAGAACTACCATCTGTTTGAGCCTTGAGACTCGTGCAATTTCTAATTCTTACATATTATTCATCCACTCTTATAGGCTTTCTTATGGGAATATGAAGGGACATAACTCATATAATGTGACAAAAATCCCATTTTGTGGCCAAAGAAGGAAGATTTATGGCATATGAATTTATGTTTTTGATATATGATTCAATATTTTAACCTCTTTTGTATTTTCATAATCTTATGAAATGGAAAATGTAGTTTCATTCTAGATTTGATTATTGTTAAACACTTGTGTTTTTATTTATCTGTCAGATACAAATTCATTTTCAAGTGCAATTTTACCTTATAGCTACAGGGAAAATGTGGACAATAGTGTGACTGTGTCGTTATCTATATGATGTTGTCTTGTGGTTGAGTCTTTAATCATTTTCCCATAAGGAAATCCCTATTTTTGGCTAGTCATTCTACTGAAGATGTGTTTTGTTTGATGAGTTCTATCTCAAAGGTCCGATGGAGTTAGTTGTTGTTGGTGTTTCTATTTCAATTTTCATTTTGATCTCAAAATTATTCAACATACCTCTCCTCAATGTGACAACATCATTTGTGGTTGAAGATGCTTCAAAAACTGTTCGAAGTGAGGATTATATTGATATAAAAGTTCCATTCATGGTAAGGGTAGGATGCAAAGTTGAAAATGTTGTCTGAAATGATTTTATTCTCAAAAAAAAAATAGGATTACGTTCAGATGATTTGGCATCTTAATTTGTGTCCTGGGATGTCTTGCAGGTGACCATATTCATGTAGATAAAGATGATTTCCAAAAGCATTTAAGTGATGGGTTAGAAAGGAAGCATTTACATGTTGTTTCAACTGCATTAGTTTTGGTGGCTGGTCTCGGTTTTGTTGAATCTTCCATCTTAGCTTTTGGAGAAGGGCCTTTTTTGTATTTCATGGGTATACCTGTTGTAAGTTTAAGCATTTATTTGTTGGAAATTATTCATTCCTTCTGCATAAATATTAAAGTTCATAAATTTGATGATTATGTTGTTGTTCCTGACCAAGACCTAGAAGGAATATCTTGTAGTTATATGTCTAGCAAGATTGCTTTCTGTCAAGCACTTTTCATATACATGGAGTTTCTTGAGTGTTCGAGGTTTTTGAATAGCTCTTGTCAGATTGAATGTTATTATCCTTCTTCTTTGTTTGTAGGACTTGTTCATGAATTTTACTGGACGTGAGGCTCTGAATTTGTTAAAATTTGCTCTGTTCATCGTGATCTTATGATATTTGTTACAAACTTCTTTTGTTGGATAATAAACTTTTCTGCATTTTTAATAACATTGCAATGTTGTTCTGTATTTTTAAAGGCTTCACCAATGCTCCTCCATCAAAGTGACACCTTTCTTTAAGAGTGCTTGGTGCTCCAGTAGTACTAGTTTCACTTGCATTGCAAGGAGTATTCTATGGTTTGAAAGAGACAAAGACTCCTTTATATGCCTCAGGAAAGTGACATGAGTTTTTCTTGGTCTGAATGGTGACTGATGAAATGTATGAGGTCTTTGATGGTCTTAGGAAAGTGTGAAGTCTTGAGTAGAGTGATATGGAAAATAACTTGTAGATTGTTTTAGAAAATATGTTGTCTTGTCAAATATGAGTAGGGTTCCAACAATCTACTATGTTATTGATATTGGGCTAGTAACGATAAATATGGATGCTCATTTTAGGAAAAAAAATACTGATTTTCTTGGTTGCTAATTTGTGCTCATCAATTGTTAACAAGACAACAATATTTCTTATAGGAACCAATTTTGTCAATCACGTTGTAAGATGGACTTAATGCATTGTTGACTAGTTAAATTGAGTGTAATACAAGATGGACTCAAAATTTTGGTAGTGTCCATGCTTTCCAAACAAGGTTGTCTATTGATACTTGTCAGGACTGTAATATCTCTCCCTCTCCACCACATGTTGACTATTAGGGATTTCTTGTTTGTAGAAGGAACATGGTAACTTCATCGAAAAATTGTGTTGCTTTTATTGAACTCTTTTCAAAACATTTCTTGAAGGAGTTGTCAATATACAATTTGAAGCAGAACCAAACTCTTTAGATATAATGGCCTGTTTTGAGTCGCATTTATGTACCAAATACATCAATGAGGCCAATGAACAGTGATGGAGGTCAAAAGGTATTGAATGGTAACAAATATACATGGTTGTTAACAACTTGCACATGTGTAGTGAACATTCCTAAAAAAAACACATACATATACACAAATGGTCCTCGTTTAAACCCCAAATTGTGCAAGGAACATGGGTTTTCTAATCAGTAATGGGAAGAGGCATGCTTGATGGGTTTATGCAACTCAAATTTGGTCAAGAGTTCCCATGGAAGTACAAGTGTAACATAATGTTGTCTTCCATCACAATTGAATAGGTGAATTTCATGTGGATCAATGTAGTGATAAGTATCCAACTTACAAATTGCCCTTGTATTTCAAATCCCCAATTTAATGTTTTTTCAAGATCTATCCTAAACTTTAATGATGAATATAAGTATTTGTGGTGCAAGAATTGTGTTGATAAGAGCACATGAGTCATGTTGTATACTTTGGGTATATATTCTAGTTGTTGAAGTTTGAAATTCATCTTTGAGACCCGTGTCAAGGTTTGTTTGATGGGTTTATGTAACTCAAATGTGGTCAAGCCTCCCTATGAAAATACATTTGTAATAGAATTTTGTCTTGTCTTATTGCTGAATAGTTGATTTTCATGAAGGTGAGGGTAGTGATAAACATCCAACTTACAAATTGCCTCTGTTTTCAAATACCTGATTTAGTTTTTATTCTAAATTTCTCTCAAACTTTAATAATGAATAGATGTATTTGTGGTGGAATAAGTGTGGCAATCAAATCTAATGATTCATGTTATATATGTTTGGGTATTTGGGTATACATTATAGTTGTCGAATTTTCAATTATGAGTTTCAAATATTGAGACCTATTTCATGGTTTTGGGGATGGCCATTGACCTTATGCAACTGAAATGTGGTCAAGCTTCTCCATGAAAATACATGTGTTGTAGAATGATAACTCCCCTCATTTCTGAAAAGGTTCTTGTTATGTGGGTCAATGTAGTGATAAGCATCCAACTTACAAATTTCCCTTGTATTTCAAATGGATGATTTAGTTTTTGTTCAAGATTTCGCCCAAATTTTAACAATGAATATATGTATTTGTGGTGGTAGAAGTTTGGTGATTTGAACACAAGTTTCAAATTTTTCTGGGGCTGAGACCTATGTCAAGGTTTTCTCTAGAATCTAGCTATTCTTTTATATTTTAGTTCAGTGAACCATAATTAGGTGTCTCCAGGAACCAAACCAGTGACCACTCTCTTGGACCTGAATGTTAAGGAAATTAATCATCAAGGAACCCTGGTTTATATCCTGATCAGGGACAGAGTTCTTAAATTATATGGTGTGGAAGGGTGGAAATGCAATAGGATTAATGTAGTAACAATATAAGAATTTAATGAGTTAGAACAACAGGTGGTTTACCAAAAGACTATCTGTTCCCTTCCAGGTGATAGAATGCTTTAGTATCAAGTTGCTATGGTGGAAATTACATATCTTTTCTGAGATCATTTTGATATTTTTATTTGTCCTAAAGATGTGATTCAATCTTCCTCAAAATTTAGAGGAACCTATCCAAACATCCAATTGTTTGTAATTTTTATTTGGATCTTATTTATCAGGTAGTTTGATTTGTATTAGTGACATTGTTAGAGAATTGCAGCTTGTTCTGCTGCCTTATTTATTTCTTATATAAAATGTGAATTTCTCATGATAACAACAAAAACATCCTAACTACCTATATTTCTTAATCATCATTGGACAATGGTCCTTATTATCCCCCACATTATATGAAGATTGCACATGTGATTTTTATTACATGATTCAGAGATTTGTAGGATGACTATCATGGCTTGGTTATCTCTTCATGGTTGTACACATTTGATGGATCATCATATTAGTGGGTTCTTGATGGTGATACTTGATACTTCATATGACTTATGTTGGCATGCTCAGTCCAGATAGAGTTGGTGAGATTATCATGAAGTATTATGCACAAAAGCCACATTCCAGCATGTCACTTTCTTTGTCAGGCCATATTGCATAAATTGTAACCATGTTGTTGCAAGTGGATGGTATCTTTTCTCCTCCATCAATTCACTTGATATGATGTTGTTGTCTGTGTATTTATCGGTACAAAGAATTCAGGAGCCTACACAGATGAAGAAATAAATCCTAAGAACAAATTTACACAACCAATAATGGCTTCTCCAACAACAAAAAATTCTTTGAATGCATGGGTAGATACTTCTGTTGGAAATCAAACATCATTATGTACCTTCACATTTTAGATTGAGAAGACAAAATTATAGATGTTGACATTGAAATGGTTCCTTAAGTTTTAAGTTTCAAAATCATTGGTCACAATCCTTTGGGCATGCTATGATATATCATCTCCTAAGGAATATTTAGTGCTACCAATTGCCAATGTTTTAAAGAATGAAACTATCTGAGGGTATTTCTACAAGAGTAAGGCTGCCAACATTTAAAACTCGAACAAGGTGACAATTTTTTTTTGAAGTTGAGAAAATCGCAGATCTGATTGGTGGTTATCTAAAGAATTAAGGAAGGTTTTGAAACTTGTAGCAGTTAAATTCCACCTTGAAGGATGTAACCTACACCTGATTATCAATTGTAAAACTTAGAAATATACATTATCATGAAACGGGTGTAATTATGGCTTATTGTAAAGGTCTCTCCAGCAGTAAACAATGGAACTTTGATTTGTTGCAATTGGCAGAAAATCTTTCTAGCAGAAACAAGTATCCCCATAAGTTATTTCGAACCTTTTTGTAGTATTGGCATTTCATCTTTTCCAGGTAGCACAATAGAAAGGTTAATGGGGCCGACATAAATGTATATATAGAAATCTGGATGAGTTTTCCTATGGTAGCACACATTAGGTCCAACCCATATCTTTTTGGTCGTTATGGTGGTTAATGAAAGGGAAGATTCATAGATATACATTTTCTAGTCTGCCATTGCTGAAGATTATATAGATCAGGACCGAGGAAGCAAGTTTGGCATCAAAGTCACCTTGGAAAGAGGCTATTCTGAATATGCTAACCACATAGATATAGAAAATTTTGTATGTTTGTGCATGCTGCTAGGATTTTCCATATCGGAATGTATGCATGGTATTCATAGTTATTACTCTAGTTTGTACTATAGGATGAATTGACAGTATATTGTAGATGCTAGTAGTGATGAAAAGACCTCAGATTTGAAGCATGGTGTGGCTCTATTATGCTGATTCCTATGGTCTTTTTCTAGTATTGGGTGTTGTTATTATGAACATATTTTAGGTAGCATTAACTTTTTGATGAACCAATTGCTACAACACTAGCATATGGCTTGGATTGGATTGTTTAAAAGAAAATTGGGAAATCTACACCTTCCTCCTTACCCAAGATAAAAATGTCATGGCCCGTAGAATTACTAGATAGACCAACAATAGTTTCTTGGTTTTCAAAGTGCCCAACATCACCCAAATTGAATTTATACGCTAAGATATTGACAAAGATATGAAAAAGAATGTAAAGGAAGCATGAGGGATTGAGGTGAGAAGGTATTTTTATAAAACCATGTTTGAGGTTGTATTTTAAACCTTTAGTCCTGACCAACCTCTCAGTCCTTTAGGAAGGCCCATGCAAGAAGATGCTTAAGAATTTCTTAGTTTTGTTATGGATCAATTGCACAATGAACTACTTAAACTGGAAGGTAGTGACCTAAATGTCTCTAGTGGAAACAAAATTTCATTGGTTACAGTTAGTGGAAATGATGATTAGGATATTGTTGTCCCTAAGAATCGAACTTAAATAATTAAAACACAAACTTTTATGGAGTCAGAACTAAGTGCCATTTTTGGGGGGAAATTGAGGAGTGTTTCCAAATCAAGAGGTAAATATATGTCCTTTACTTCTTATATATTTGTTTGAAGTGAGAAGGGAATCTTTGATTTGTATCCTTTTGTAGAAAATATATTTTAAATTTCTACCTTTCATAGTTGCACTAATTTATAATCACATCGTCATCTAGATTATGGAGGGAATCTGGTGGAGACTTTATTTTTTAGAAACATAATGTGTATAATAGTGAATGAAATGACTAAACACAATTGCAGAAATAAAACACAATAATGTTGTAGTGGACATAAATTTTATTCTCTATTGGTTGTGTACAATGGTGGTAGCAATCTCTAAGAAGAGATGCATCATGCTCCCATTATCCAAAAGCCCCATGCAATAGGATGGTTCCCTTATTCATTAACACATACAACATTAAATTAAAGGAAAATAATATGGAAAGACCAAGGACAAACCAGGTGGAAGGCCAAGAGTTGAGGGCCCCGAGTTTTAGTTGCAACAGTTGATTTGTTGGGATTGTTAACTTTTCACTCCAAACTTTGATTGGGATGCAAGATAGATTATTGGGAAGCTATGGTTGATCTATATAATGTGGAAATTGATATGGACCCTAAAAACAATAGCTGGGAAAGGATCAAACCATGTGATTTTCAGATTTGACCTGAAACTTCTAAATTTAGGGGCTATTATAAAAAGGCCTTAATTTCCACCTAGATCACTATTTTACTTGGCAACACTGCTAATAAAATATAAATGGGATGAGATGAGACTTTCTTCACAGTCCATGAGAATGTTGGAAGTGACATGTTCCTATACTCAAGATGATTTTGAGAAAACAATCACAGATGATCTGAGACAACAAGCAACCACTAATGAAACCATGCAACTTTGATAGTGTACCTTCCTATGTTTGTATCTACATGAGGCACTAGATACTAAATAATGTCTCTACATGCTTACAAAACGGATGCTTGACCAATGTCATTGAGAATTCAATACATTTTAAGCAAAGGTTCGCTATTGAAGATTTGGTGGCTTAGGATTGTTATTCTTGTGTATGGGATGAAAAAGATATGTTGGATTAGAACTATTACCCTTGTGTATGGTGTATTAAGTGGTATTTGATTAATCAAATTGAGGATGAAAGCACTAAGGTTGCACTTTGCCAAAAGAAACATTTCCTTTCTTTATTGCATGCTACATTTGGAAGTTGGCAAATGTCAATGATTTCAATTCAATTTTTTTGATCCAAAGTGTCTTAGAAACCATTTAGCACACATATTGAAGTCCAAATCTGGCACCCTATCAAAACAATCTATTCCTTATTCATTGGTTTATGATATTTGTAATATCTTGAAATTTATGCACTTAAATATATTGAAACTAGTTTTCAGGAGTATAAATTAGTAATATTGATAGTTCCCAAGCCAGGAAAAAAGAGGGAAGGGAGAAAGGAAGAAATGAAGTACGTTAATGCACTGAAATGGAAAAAAAACCCATGTTATATGGAATTTGATGATAGTTTAAGTATAAACTAGAAATGATGCTTACATTTGGTTGTTGCATGACTATCTTTTGATTTATATACACGCTGGAAATTGCATTTTTATATTTCATAAGTGTTTTATTACACTTTGTCATATCTCTATACGCTCATACCATCAGAAGCAGATGCAAAAGTGGATCTCATGGATCTTTACACACAAGCTGCAATTTTTTGGGTTATTCCAGAACACCTGCTATTATATCATCCATCATATGGAATACGAATTCTATGATATATTAACTAGGACAACATACGGGACAAAGAAGAACACTTCTTTACAAAAAATTCACCAAGACTTTAAAGGTCCAATAATTAAGTGAAAGATTCACCAAGATTTTATAAGATTTTATAATTCAGTGAAAGATTCGCCAAGTTTTTACAAGCTTTTATAATTCAATGAAAGATTCTCCAAGATTTTACAAGATTATATAATCGACTAAAAATTTCTCCAAAACATTATATATACATATTATATTATTGATAAAATAGCCTTCAATTTTTCCTATGTATCATGGGGATTCACCCAATTATTATACATATAAATTTAGGGGGGGGGGGTTCTTAAAATCACCACTGCTCATCAGGACCCTATCCTCTAGTTTATGCCAACTTAGAGGTGTCTGACACAGTCATTCGTAAAGAAACTCAAAAGGTGACATCCTTATCATACTCTGATAACTGTTGTTATACACAAATTCTACCAATGGTAAAAATTATTCCCATCATTTATGTTCATCCATCACATACATTCAAAGCATATCCTCTAAAATTTAATTCATTCTTTCCATTTGTCCATCTTTTTCAGGGTGATAGGTTGTACTAAAATTCACTTATGTTCCCAAAGCCTCTTGGAAACTAGTAAAAAAATGTCCAATGAATACTGATCCTCTATCAGATATTATCTTCATTGGTATACTGATATTATCTTCCACACACTTCTTTGACCATACAAATTTCTTATTCTTATTTTGTAGTTCCATAATTGGATTTGCTATATTTGAAAATCCTTCAACAAAGCATTGATAGTAACTTTGTAATCCCATAAAAATGCATGCTTATTGCACGTTCGTTGGTGTTGACCTTTCCATAATAGCCTCTACCTTCACTAGATCCACAACAATACCTTCTCCATAAATAATGTGTCCCAAATAATAAATATTTGTCTGATAAAAGGAACATTTCGACAACTTTTCGTACAACTTGTTTTCTCTTAAACATCATAGCACTAATCTCAGGTGTTCATCATGCTCCTCTCTCGTCCAAGAGTAAATCAATATATCGTCAATAAATAGATATATGAACTTATCCAAGTTCTCGTGGAATACCCCATTCATTAAAGTCATGAATACACCCTGGGCATCTGTCAATCCAAACGACAATACAATAAATTCATAATGTATGAATATTGTCTTAAACATTTTTTTACGAATGTATTCCTCTTTAATTCACAACTGTTGATATCATGATCTCAAATCAATCTTTAAAAATATCGTCACTCCCTTCATTTGATCAAATAAGTCATCAGTTCTCAATAATGGGTACTATTTTTTTATCGTGGCTTTGTTTAATTGACGATAATCAATGAAAATCCTCCAAAATATGTCCTTATTTCTTACGAAGTTACTGGCGCACCCCACGGTGATACACTTGGATGTAAAAGTCCCAAATCCAAAAAAATGGACTTTAATTGCTTCTTTAACACTCTAAATTTCGATGTCAACATCCAATATGACATCCTTTTAATCGATTTTGTTCCAAGTTTTAAATCTATAGTAAATTCCAATTCTCTATTTGGTGGTAAACCTAGTAGTTCTTCAGGAAAACATCATCAAACTCCGATACTACCCGAAAGTATTCCAACCTTTCTGTGTCACATTTTTCATTAAGTGCTAATATTGCGTACAACTTACATCCCTTGCTCATATTTTTCTATAATTGTAGGGAAGAAATAAATCGTAGTGATAGTCCTTGGTTTCTTCCTAAAATTACCCTACTCCATCCCAAATCATGAATTAAGCTTAATCTCTTCATCTTGCAGTTAAGTATCGCGTCGTGCGATTCTAACCAATGTATTCCAATCACAATGTCGTAGGATCCCAAGATGGTGACTTAAGGGTTTACATTTGCGATGAAATCACCCAAGTTAATGTTATAATGCTTAACTTTTCCTCTAACTTTTTGCTTGGCTCTAGATGCCATTTCCAGATATCTAAACTCATCTTCTTCGACTTCCTTCACCTTAATTATTTTTAGAGAGACACTAGATATAAAAATCCCAGTAGCTCCTGGATCTATAAAAACACTAAATTGATGATTTTTTTATCATACCTGAAGTCTTAATCATTGTATGATGATGCTCGCCCTGGAGGTTATTCATCGCTGCATGAATCCTATCGGCCTTGCGCAAATATCCCATTGTCATATGTCATGTTGATTCGATAGTTCTTGCCTTCTCAATAGGACAATATCTCTGATAATTTGTCTCTCCACAAGTCCAACATCCATTCTTAGGGACGATGCTCCTAGTTCCAGAGGAAGAATATGCTGGTATAGGGTTTTGAGGCCCCGATCTATTCTGCAGAAAAAATGTAGACTACTATTGGTGTTGGGGACGACGTGCCTATTGATGTTGTTGTTCTCTGTATGAATTCCTCTTATGGGTAGCCTATCTTCACGGTGTAGAGAATATTGGTCCTCTAGGTGTATCACGGTTGTGAGAAGTCTTTCTAATTAGTGTATGTTTTTGCGGCTCTCTAAGTGGCATTTGTCCTCTCTCCTTGGAAGGAGTCCTACCTTGACCCCCACTTTTCAAATCTTCTTCAGCTATAAACACTTTATGTAATGCATTGTCCAAAGTTCGAGGCATGAAAATCCTCTCCTTAGCAAGAGTGTTGAAGTTGAGTCCAAAAACAAACTTATTAACCTTTAACTTTTCATTGCTTAAATGCAAAGAATATATCATCAACTCCATAAATCTAACTTCATACTCAGTTACTGTACGTCTTCTCTGTCATAAGGTGTTGAATTCATTAAGTTGGCTCTCAATGAACTCATCAGAAAGATACCTCTCTCAGAATTGTTCATCGAACAATTCCCATGACATGTCTTCAACGACCATGTTCAATTGTGGTAAGAGTGTCTTCCACCAAATAAGTGCACTCCCTTTCATTTGAAATACTGCCATGCAGACCTTCATGTTGGAGGTATAATTGCGTAGTCCAAAGCACACTACCATATTCTCGAGCCATGCCTCGGCAGCTAAACCATCTGTGTCACCCTAGAACTCGAGAAATTTTACCTTCACGAGTTCTCTATGAACACTACTACTAACTATAGGAGGGGATTGTGAACCCTCATTGGGAACATACCCCCTGTCCTCATCCCGATCAAGGTGATTTATCAATGCCTCTGATATCCTCTTAAAGGACCTCATCATACCTACAATATCTCCCACTGCAACCTGCTCCTGCTCAGTGGTTTGTTATTCTCCCTGTGGAGTAGATCCCTCGGGTGTGGATGTACTTGGAGGAAGCGTACCCCTTCCTCCTGCACCCCGACGTCTACTCGTCCTCCATCCTCTAACCATGATACTTTTCATAAACAAAATTCAACTTACATTGGTGATACATATTTAATTATTAAATATAAATAAGTGGAAGGTGTAACGGGTCCAGTGTCACAACGTTGAACTCTACTCTAATACCATGTGAAACAATCCTTTCAAGAATTGTACAACAACATCTAAGAGAATAAAACAAATGTAGCATTATTGTTATTATTTTGTTACGAGTTCCAATGTAACTTATTAATTTAAACAACTTGTTAAAACATTTTAAACATGAAAATAAAGATAAAATATTATTTACTCAAAAATACAATCCATCATTTAAATTTTTTTTATTGATAACTTAACAATTTTCCATTGGTATAACAATAAAGTAAGCATGTAATTTTTTTCCTATCTACTTTACCTAAGGTTGCACAAATTACTCCCTACATAGAAATGCCAAAACAGTTTCTAAAACTACATTTCAAAAATCATTTATTTAAAACCTTTCATCATATATTTTTCTGAAAACACGGTTGCACAAATCACAATTTCAATTGCTTCAAGCAATTATTTAAATATCTCCAATCATCTAAAGCAAAATATAGAGACACAACCAAAATTAAAGTATCATCCAATTCCAATTTTAATTATGGTTGTGCAACTAGTTTGCTAAGATTATATACTAATGTCATTAGTTTGGGATGAGTAATTTACATTTCAAATGATAAGGAAAAACATCCAACTTACCCATAAATTATTATATAATTACATACATATATTCCTACAATTCATAATCTTATCTAACATTGATCGCTTCCCATTTGTAAGTATAATTATTTGTAATATATACACGTGCAGTTTAATTGTATATTTTTGTATATAAAAAGAATCCAAGAGAACGTGTTAGGTCAGTCCACTATTCATAAAGGCGAATTCAAAGGAAAAGAATTGAAAAAAAAAATTGTAGGCCCGTTGTTAAGGACTCCACAAGTCATAAATATATCCATTATAACGTTCCAAGTGGCGAAAATAATAAGGTATAAATTCAAGTATTTAATTCAATATATATGCAGATTAATTATATTTGTGTAATATAATTATTTTTCCCTAAAACATTTGTGTACGTATAAACATATATAATGTCTCAAGCTGTTGTTGGTTACTTAGGCTTCTTGTAATAACACTTGGAGTTTGGTATTTGTCAAAATTTAACACGTGGAGTTTGGTATTTGTTAAAATTTTAAGCGGAGAACAATAAGGTTTTATATTATTTTTTTGGAAACACTAAATATATAAATATATTTACGTCGAAAGGCGTACACCTATTGATAATGGGCACAATTAATGATCTTTTAACCTTATTTAACCTTAAACCCTAATCTGATGGCTATGCATTGAAGACGCTCGCATATTCTTAGTCATCCTCCAAAATCAATGTGTCAGATTTATTATTCATAACTTTCTTGCATTTATCAAGACATCCGTTAACATGTTTACTTTTTAACATTTACCTAATCACATTAAAAAATTACTGTAAAGATATGTAAATGCCACGTTTAAATGATTAAGTAGGATTAAACCGTGCAACATATCTATTGAAGTGAATATTCATTAATAAACTTATTAACGTCTTGGAAACTTTTAGGTAGTATCTAGCTCCTTGCTATGGGTCTCCAGCCGGCCCTAAGCTAATACAATTCATTTGCTGGAAAAATTAGATTGTAGTGGCAAGTAATTTTTATAAGTAATTCCTATTATCTTAAAAGTTTCTCTCAATTGGCGTGTTTGAAAAATTAAGAGTTTAAGAAGAGCTTCACAAGTGTTTTCTACTAGTGTTGTGCATGTAGTTTATACACATGAGCATTTAAAAACTTATTTCTAATACCTTCCATCGATTAGTTTTTTCCACGTTTCACTGATTTACAATAATGTGGAGAAATAAGAAGGGAACATTTAGGATTTCAGAACATACAAGGTTTCAGGAACAACTGTATAAAACTGTATTCTTATAGCTTACTGTAACAGTAAAAATATTGTAGAGTTTATAGTCTCATTGATTTATACACCCATAAGGATAATAAACTTTAAAAATACATGTATAACCAACCATTTATCAACGTAAAATTTATCTGCAGAATTTACTGCATTCTTCATTGTTAGATTCAACTTAAAGAACAATTTCACCACAGCATCGTTCACAGAACTTGATCGCTAGAATTTAAATTTCACGACCAACATTATTAATTCACAATAAATATTTGCATGAAAATACAATATTCATTATTCATCTATAATCTCAAGGATTACTGTCACCCAGAATAGTTGATGAACCCAACGGAGTTGCTCCAAGATCTGAATGCCACACAAAGTTGTTGAACTTCTTCAATCTTCACGGAGGTCGATATAGTTGCTTATCTACAACTGGAAATTGCAAAATATCCTTCTTAGATTCTAATCAAAAGACTCGGTACCTCTCACTAAACGTTAGGGGTACTCTTCTTTCCCTTAGCGCCCCAAGCCGCAAAGAGGTCACACACAATATTCCAGATCAAAACTATCCCAAGATTTTCCTCATAAGGAGAGGATTCCACTTCTTGCACAACTTCTATCCCAACTTACACAAGTAAACTTAATCAATAGAAATTTCAACAACATTTTATTCATCCAACAATAGGGTACCTCTTCTTCCTCATCTTTCTTTTATAAAAATATTTGGTTTGACACTTGTCTTCTCAAGTAATATTAGCTAACTTTTAATAATTAAAATTAAGATTATTCACCCCCAACACATAGCACACTTTCTCGAAGTTGCACATGTTTAATCCCTTTTAATTTAAATAATTATGCAATTACCCTAACACCATAATGATGCAGACCCCCTATCCCTCCTAAGGGCTGCGTGACCTCCCGGTTAGGATCTTCTGATTCTGGAGCCGAAATGGCTCTTGTGGTTCCGAACTGGAACCCTTCGGATAATTACATAGGTCCCTTACGAATGCTCAGTTGTCTTTTTCAGGCGTCAAGTGTGAGCTCCCACAGCGCGCGACCAAGGGTTGTGACCAAATGCCAAGCCGAAAAGGCGATTATCAGGGATCGGGACTTCCCAAGTCAAGTGTCCCATCTTCTGGTCTCTCGAACCTCCGGTAGCCGAAATGCCGAAATGGTCGCGCTCGCTCCTTCAGGATTTCGCTTTTCGCGAAATCTGGATGCAAGGATATCCTTACACCTTCGGGTCTCCGGTCGCCGAAAAGCTGAAATACCCGGTGCCTATTTTTTTAGGATTTTGCGTTTCGCGAAATCAAGATGCACGGGATGTCCTTGCTCCTTAGAACCTCCGGTCGCCGAAAAGACGAAATGCCCGACACCTCTCTATTTCGGAATTTCGTGTTTCGCGAAATTAGGATACAAAGAGTATCCTTGCTCCTTGGAGTCTCCGTTCGCCGAAAAGTCGAAATGTCCGACGCCTATTAATTTCAGGATTTCATGTTTCGCGAAATTAGGGTACAAAGGGTATCCCTGCTCCTTGGAGTCTGCGGTCGCCGAAAAGCCGAAATTCCCAACACCTATTAATTTTGGGATTTCGCGTTTCGCGAAATCATGGTACAAAGGGTATCCCTGCTCCATGGAGTGTCTGGTCGCCGAAATGCCGAAATGCCGAAACGGAAAAATGCCTTGGCGTTCAATCAACGACTCACAATAATCCTTATGATCGACGACTCACATCGAATCGCGATTTTGCTATTTCGTGATTCGGGGTTCTGAGGGACTAGAACCTCTATCTTTCCAACTCCCAGTACCCGAAGTCCCGAAATGGAGCAACGGTCCAGATCGTCCTGTGATTGACAACTCTGATCGAATTGCGACTTCGCGATTTCACGATTCGGGGTTCTGAAGGACTAGAACCTCTGTCTTTCCAACTCTCGGTACCCGAAGTCCCGAAATGGACCAATGATCCAGATTGTCCTGTGATTGACAGCTTTGATCGAATCACGACTTCGGGATTTCACGATTCAGGGTTCTAAAGGACAAGAGCCTCTGCCATTCCACCTCCTGGTACCCGAAGTCCCAAAATGAACGTCGAGAAACTCTTGCCGCTAACCTCCTCGCATCTCTACCTGATCTGACGGCCTGTGGGGTTTCGATGTTCCTCCTCGAGGATTCTCCACTGTCCGTTTGGATTTCCGAACTCTCCTCCTGGATCTGTGTAGGGTTAAATCATGTGCTCCTTCCTTCAATCAGACGACCTACATGGATTTCCACCTCGATCCAACATTCAACGACATTCTTCCTCCTGAGATTTTACTCAATTTCGACTTAGGATATTTCTAAGTCTGTGAAGACTCGGTCTTCGCTCCTTCCAGGGAATGGGTTCCTGGATCCCGATAACACTTTCCGAAGTGTTATTCCTCCAGAGATTTGTCTAGTTCAGACTCCGGCTCCCGCCCACTCCTTGCGTCTGAGGGAGTTCGATAGCTCAGATTCACGGTGTTTTCTCTCTGGCTCGATGCACACCTTGCAGAGCTCCCAGTGAAGAGAAAACAATTCCACAATGTTCCTCCCTGGCTCGATGCACACCTTGAAGAGCTCCAAATGAAGAGAAACAATTGAAACTGCCAAAATCTCACAGTTCCATTCACTTGTTTATAAAACAGAAGATAAAAGGAAAATACACACAGTCCAAGCTCAACACATTTGGATCAATTTTCCATTCTGTTATATTCATAAGTGCCCAATGGCTACAGATTACATTCAAAAGTATAGTAACTCAAAAACATTTTCCTCCTGCTAACTCGCAGTTCTCTCTTATAGCTAATTTTTCTCTGTATTCTAGCTCTCTCTAACTGGGTGTGTAAACTTCTACATAACTCAAAGACCTTTCTAGGGTTTCCCCTGGCTACTTGCCTACTCTAAGATTCCTCCTACACTATCTAAGTTCAGTCGCATTCCAGAGCCGAAGTGGAAACTCTTGCTTTGTTTACAATTTTCAAAACATGCCTCAAAGAGTAAAACTCTGCATTGGTTCAAGCGTGCCTCCAAAGGTGAATTTCGACGTTGAGTGAAGGCGGATTTCAAAAAATTGGTTGCAACTCTCAACGTTGAATTTCTGAAAAAACTCACATGTGTTGAGTGGTCCTGCCTCTACGCACTTGCCAATGATGCTCTTGCATCATACTCCCCTTGACAAAAATTCATGGACTCCTGTCCATGAGCTCCTCTACTGATTTTCCCTGCTTTTGGATAGCAGCTTTGTTTTCCCAACTAGCATATTCTATTGGGTGTCCCTTCCATTTGACCAGATACTCAAAATAAGTCTTCGTCCTGGTCATTTTGCCAATCCCCTGATCAACAATTTTCTCCATCTGTGACTTTTTTTCTATAGGCATCTGTTTCTCCCACTAAATATTTCCTTGATATTCTGACCTTTCTGTGTCATCTTTCCTGTAAGGATACAGGTCTGAAACATTGAATATGGGTGAAATTCCCACACCATCTGGCAGTTCGATCTCACAGGCGTTTGCATCAAACTTCCTCAAGATCTTACAGGGTCCTATCTTCTTCATATTCAATTTGTTATATGTTCCCCTAGGGAACCTTTCCTTCCTGAGGTGTGCTAAAACCTGATGTCCCACTTCAAATTGAAGTTCCATGCAATGTTGATCAGCTCTACGTTTGTATTTATTATCAAAACTCTGTAATTGTTCTTTGATCTGACCATGGAGTCTTTGCATCTCAACAGCAAAATCCTTTGCTCCAGTGCTTCTGATCTCTCCCTGTTCCAAGTCCCTTAACTCAGACACTCCCCTGGGTTGCATTCCATAGAGTATTTGGAATGGGCTCCTTCCAGTGCTTCTGTTTGGTGAGTCATTGTACGCAAATTCTGCTTGTGGTAGAATCTGATCCCACTGGTTATGGTGTTCAGTAACCAGGATTCTCAATAAGTTTCCCAAACTTCTATTTACCACCTCAGTGTGCCCATCTATCTGAGGGTGATAAGCTGAGCTGAAGGGAAAATATGTCCCCATATTCTTCCACAACGTCCTCCAAAAATGACCAACAAATTTTATGTCTCTGTCTGAGACAATGCTCCTAGGTAGGCTGTGAAGTCTCACAACTTCTCTGAAAAACAGATTTGCAACATGTGTTGCATCATTGGTATTCTGGCATGGGATGATATGTGTCATTTTTGAAAATCTATCCACCACCACAAATATGGAGTCAAATCCTGTTTGTGTTCTCGGCAATCCCAACACAAAATCCATGCTTATTGCATCCCAAGGCCTCTCTGGTATTGGCAATGGTTGATACAATCCAATGTTTTTCCTTTTCCCCTTTGCATGTTGGCAGATTCTACATCTGTTCACCAACTTTATCACATTTGTTCTCATACCTGGCCAATAGTACGGGATTCTCAATTGTGCAAATGTTTTATCATGGCCGAAATGTCTAGACAATCCCCCACTATGCTTCTCCTTCAGAATATTGTCCCTCATTGAGCATCTTGGTATGCACAATTGATTTCCTCTAAAAAACAATCCTCCCTGAACCATATACTTTGTCCACTAACTTCTATCTCTCAGTACAGGGCTTGTACATGCTTTGTAGGCCTCTTTGAAATCTGTATCATCACAATACATATCCTTAAGGTGTTCAAACCCCAAGGTCTTCACCTGGAATTCCTGCAGAATTAAACATCTCTTGCTTAATGCCTCAACAACCTTGTTAGCATTCCCAGCAATATGTTTTATGACAAAAGTAAAATTTTTCATATATTCAACCCATTTTGCATGCCTCTGGTTAAGTTTTTCTTGTCGGGTTATGAATTGTAAATCTTGGTTATCGTTGTACCAGACAAACTCTTGTGGGACAAGATAATGCCTCCATTTCTTCAATGCTTGAATTATGGCATAGAATTCCTTGTCATATGTTGAGTATTTCCTCTTAGTCTCATTCAGCTTCTAGCTGAAATAGGCAACAGGTCCATTGTCCTGACTCAGAACTTCTCCTATTGCAACTCCACTTGCGTCACATATTACCTGGAATCTCTTTTCGAAATTCGGCAAGACCAGAATTGGTTGTTCCGTTATCTTCTCCTTCAATATATTGAAGCTCTTTTCAGCCTCCTCTATCCATTTAAACGACTTGTGCCGCTTTTTCACTGTATCCGTCATTGGTGCACAAATCCCACTGAAGTCTCTAATGAACTTTCCATAAAAACTTGCTAAACCATGAAAGCTCCTTACCTCAAACATGCTCCTTGGTGACGGCCATTCTCTGATCGCTTTCACCTTCTCTGGATCCATCTTCATTTCATTCGAAGAGATCACGAAACCCAAATAAATGAGTTTTGTCTTCATAAAAGAGGATTTCTTCAAATTGATCAGCAACTTCTCCTGTTGTAGCCTCCTCATTACTAGTGTTAGGTGTCTCAAATGATCCTCTTTAGTCTTTCTAAAGATCAGAATATCGTCCAGATATACAACCACGAACTTGCCAATGAAATATTTTAGATTTCATTCATCATCATCATAAAAGTGCTCGGGGCATTCGTTAAGCCAAATGACATAACTAACCACTCATACAAGCCTTCATTCATCTTAAAGGTTGTTTTCCATTCATCACCTTCTCTCATCCTGATCTGCTGATATCCACTTTTCAGGTCTATCTTAGAAAAGAAATTTGCTCCACTTAAGCAATCCATTAAATCATCTATTCTTGGTAAAGGGAATCTCTACCTAATGGTGATCTTGTTGATGGCTCTCGAGTCTATGCACATTCTCCATCCTCCATCTTTTTTTGGGCTTAACATAGTTGGTACTGCGCATGGGCTCAAACTTTCTCTGACTAAGACCTTATCCAGCAACTCTTGGACTTGGTTCTTCACCTCCTCATTTTCTCGAGATGTTAATCTGTACGTTGCCTTGTTTGGTAGGCTTGCTCCTAGTATTAAGTCGATATGATGAGTAATACTCCTGATGGGTGGCAATGAATTTGGCAGCTCATCCACCACTATATCAACAAAATTATCCAGTAGCTCCTGAATTTCTTCAGGTAGATCATTCACTGATGTACTTGTAAGGATGACTCTGGGCTTCCTCACCACAACGAACTTCATCTCCCCTTCTTCCTTGACTTCTTTTAGGATTTCCTTCCCACTCATGAGAAGTATGTTTGTGCTGGCTTTCTCTTTCGCTCCCTTCTCCTCCATTGGCAGCAACATATGCGTCCTACCATTCTTCTCCAATGTATATGTATTATTTCTTCCATCGTGAATGACATTTCTGTCAAACTACCATGGTCTTCCCAACAGAATGTGGCATACATCCATGGGAATTACATCACATAGGATTTCATCTTTATATCCTCCTATTTTAATTTCAACCAGGCATTGTTTAGCGATCATTACTTGGTGTCCTTTTTGCAACCATGAGACTTTGTATGGCCTCGGATGTGCAGTTGTCTTCAGCTCCAATTTCTCCACCATCTTTGTGGATACTAGGTTGTTAGTACTCCCACTGTCAATGATTACCTTTCATACTTTATCCTTAGTCTTGCAAGTTGTCCTGAAGAGACTGTTTCTCTGCATTGGATTTTCGATTTCTACCTCTGGTTTTAAGAGAACTTTTCTCAACATCAGGGATTCTCCCTCCTCTGCTCCTTCTGCCTCAACATCTCTTCATTGTGCTTCTAAAATGTGAGCTTCTCCTTCTTCTTTCTTATTCTCGGGAAATTCCCAAGACATGTGCCCTACCTTTCCACAGTTATAGCACCTTACTCCTCCTCTGCCTCTTCCTCTAGAAGAGTTTCTTCCACCATTTTGTCTCCCTCGTGAACTTCCTCCTCATTCCGAGTGATTGTGTGGTTTCTCAGCCTCATTCTTAGACTGATGTGCTCTGTCATGGTTAAATCCCTTACTTTTTCTTGGGATCAAGCTTTTACCTCTTCCTCGCTGGTTCTGTTTTCTAGCCAGCTTCTCCCCTACCTTCAGCGCAAACTGATAAGCATCTTCCACAGTCCGTACTGACATCATGCTAATCTCATCCTCGATCTCATATCTCAAGCCATTCATATATCTGGCGACTCTTTCTTCGTCTCTCTCCCTTTGTCCAATTCTAATGTTCAGTCGGTAGAACTCCTCAGTGTACTCCTTGACTGTCATCCCTTTTTGTCTCAGGTTCTGTAGTTTCCTGAACAGGTTGATCGAGTAGTCTTTGGGTATGAACTTAGCCTTTAGTTTGGATACCATCCTATCCCAACTCTTTATCCTCTGTTTTCCTTTACTTCTCCTCCCAGCCTGCAGTTCATCCCACCACAGTGTTTCATGCCCTTTTAGCCTGGTGATTTCCTTCTTCACCTTCTTTTCCTCATCGAAATCTTCATAGTTGAAGTGTTTGTCCATGGACCTTATCCAGTCAAACAGTTCTTCAACATCTAGATTTCCCTCATACATGCGGACCTCTATCTTATCTCTACCTCCCAATCTGGCAACTGCTCTCAACAAATGTTCTTCTGCAGCATCCTCTCCTGCAGCTTCTTCAACCTCAGCCTCTTCACTTTCTGCATCACTGATATCCCCAACATCAGGTGCTCTTCTCTGTGCTGCTTCCATTACTTCCATTCATACGCAAAACTCTCGCATATCCCTTTCTACATCACAGTTGGCTAAAGGTGGATCTCGTCTTCTTGGCAACATTGTGTTGATTGTCTGTCACACACAGAGTACAACTCTGAGTTTTTTGTCTCCTTCTTTTTCCTTCTTCGCCTGAAATATACAGACAAAAAATGGGCTCTGATACCACCTGATGCAGACCCCCTATCCCTCCTAAGGGTTGTGCGACCTCCCGGTCAGGATCTTTTGATTCTGGAGCCGAAATGGCTCTTTTGGTTCCAAACTGGAACTCTTCATACAATTACACAGGTCCCTTATGAATTCTCAGTTGTCTTTTTCGGGCGTCAAGCATGAGCTCCCACAGCGTGTGAGCAAGGGTTCTGACCAAGTGCCAAGCCGAAAAGGCGCTTATCGGGGACCGAGACTTCTCAAGTCAAGTGTCCCATCTTCTGGTCTCTTGAACCTCCGGTAGCCAAAATGCTGAAATGGTCGGCGCTCGCTCCTTCAGGATTTTGTGTTTCACGAAATCTGGATGCAAGGGATATCCTTGCACCTTAGGGTCTCCAGTCGCCAAAAAGCTGAAATACCCGACACCTATTTTTTTGGGATTTCGCATTTTGCGAAATGAGGATGCGCGGGATGTCCTTGCTCCTTATAACCTCCGGTCACCGAAAAGCCGAAATGCCCGGCACCTCTCGATTTCGGAATTTCGTGTTTCGTGAAATTAGGATACAAAGAGTATCACTGCTCCTTGGAGTCTTCGGTCATTGAAAAGACGAAACGCTCAACACCTATTAATTTCGAGATTTCACATTTCGCGAAATCAGGGTACAAAGGGTATCCCTGCTCCTTGGAGTCT
Organism: Picea sitchensis; assembly: GCA_010110895.2. Classification (NCBI taxonomy): domain Eukaryota; kingdom Viridiplantae; phylum Streptophyta; class Pinopsida; order Pinales; family Pinaceae; genus Picea; species Picea sitchensis. The sequence goes on along the minus strand of SNQJ01S0000398.1, from coordinate 281,529 downwards.
TCGATCGTCGAAAAGCCGAAATGTCCAAATGCCGAAATGCCAAAATGCCTTGGCATTCAATCAACGGCTCACAATAATCCCTGTGATCGACGGTTCACGTCAAATTGCGATTTCGCTATTTCGTGATTTGGGGTTCTGAGGGACTAGAACCTCTATCTTTCCAACTCTCGGTACCTGAAGTTCCGAAATGGACCAACGGTCCAGATCGTCCTGTGATTAACAACTCTAATCGAATCGCAACTTCGCGATTTCACGATTCGGGGTTCTGAAGGACTAGAACCTCTGTCTTTCCAACTCCCGGTACCCGAAGTCCCGAAATGGAACAATGGTCCAGATCATCCTGTGATTGACGGCTCTGATCGAATCGCAACTTTGCGATTTCACGATTTTGGGTTCTGAAGGACAAGAGCCTCTGTCCTTCCACCTCCTGGTACCCAAAGTCCCAAAATGAATGTCGAGAAACTCTCGCCGCTAACCTCCTCATAGCTCTACCTAATCTGACAACCTACAGGGTTTCGGTGTTCCTCTTCGAGGATTCTCCACCATCCGTTTGGATTTCCGAACTCTCCTCCTGGATCTGTGCAGGGTTAAAGCATGTGCTCCTTCCTTCAATCGGATGGCCTGCGGGGATTTCCACCTCTATCCAACGTTCAACAACATTCTTCCTCCTGAGATTTTACTCGATTTTGACTTAGGAGATTTCTAAGTCTGCGAAGACTTAGTCTTCGCTCCTTCCAGAGAATGGGTTCCTAGATCTCGATAACACTTTTTGAAGCGTTATTCCTCCTGAGCTTTGTCTGGTTTAGACTCCATCTCCCACACACTCCTTGCGTCTGAGGGAGTTCGATAGCTCAGATTCACAGTGTTTTCTCTCTGGCTCAATGCACACCTTGCAGAGCTCCCAGTGAAGAGAAAACAATTCCACAACGTTCGTCGTTGGCTTAATGCACACCTTGCAGAGCTCCAAATGAAGAGAAACAATTGAAACTGCCAAAATCTCATAGTTCCATTCACTTGTTTATAAAATAGAAGATAACAGGAAAATACACACAGTCCAAGCTCAACATATTTGAAAGATATGTATGAACATCATGAATTCCATGTAACTGATACAAAAAATCAGATGCCAATTCATATTGATATGACTTTAATGCTCCTACATCGTCATTGCAAAAAAAAACTATGAAGTGATCTATCAATCCATTTCATGGATCCATTGAAGAATAAAAAAATGAAAAAGAACTTGAAATGCATCAAATAGGAAATCCATCGCAGTGTATGAAAATGAAACTAATCTAAAAATACCATTGTTACTCAGTATTGGCCAATGTTGTTTCATGCAAAGTAGTACTCTTTCATTTGATAGCCTACAACATCTATTATTTCTATCATATTCTAATTTATGTTTTTCAAGTTATTCCTAAGTTATATTTATGACACTAAATAAGAAAGGAATAAAGAACAATACAAGTTTGAAAATACACACCTGGTTTTTTGTCTCTTTCCACTTTGTTTCTATCAACTTCAACTTTTCGTAGTTTCTCTAGATTCTTCTAAGAGAAAAGAAACAACCAGTCTTTAATTACATCAGCTACACATTACAAATTAAACAATATTACAATCCATCCTCTTGGTTTTCCTCGCTAAGTATTATTATCTTTCTGAAATTTGAAAGGATAGAAGGAATTTGTGTTTTATGCCTCTTGAACACCGATTAATTCATTCTTTAGTAAACTTAATGATTAATACATGTTGTAAAGGCCCATTGTTGAGAACCCATCACTGAGAACATGCATAGGTTTCCTAGTTGAGTAATTTCCTATAATTTTGGAAGACTTTGCATAATCATTAGCTTCCTTTGAATATATATGTAGGGGAACTAGAGTTCTTGATTAAATGCTCTGAGAAAGACAAAGAATAGAGTGAAGATCTATTCACTTGGGAAAATTGTTACTTTCTCATGTATTATCCATTTTTTTAGTTTGTTCATGGTCATGTCCTGTACAATCTTTAAGACTCAATGTCTAAGAATTGAGAACAAGTTCCCTTCATTCTTTAAGATAAATGCCTTAGTGAAATAATTTTAGGAGTTTGGGTTTGTAGATCACATGGGAGATTATAGAATGGAACCTTGAGAATGGAGAGGTCATGTTGGTGGAAATTCCACATGGAGACGATGTGGATTCCACATAACTAATTATGTGGAAGACAACTAGTGGTAGAGCTCATTAGTGATGCCACAATGGTCTGTTGTGGGGATTTGACTAATGGGAAGATTCAAAATCGAGAAAAAAATTCCTAAGTGTCACAATTCAATCTCCATCATTCGTTGGACATCGAGATTTGAACCTTATCATTTGTTGGGATTGGGAGTTGGTAAGTCTTGTGGGATTAGTCTTTAGGGGAAGACTCTGTGGAGAGGTTATAAGGAAGAGTTTGTGTGAGGTTATTTTCGTGCATTCTGTAGTTCATGGGTTGTGGAGAAATCACATGGTGGGTGAAGGGTTGATCCAAAAGGTGTGAGATCACAATACTTGCGAGCTATGGGATACATGATGCAGGAGCATCGTAAGCAGCCAGCCAAGCAAGCATAAGGGCGAAAGACAGCTGGAAAAGTGCAGCACACATTTTGCACATTTTGAAATGTTTTTTAAAAATTAATGAGCAGATATTAATGTAGTAGTTAAAGGAAGCTTACCTGCATATTGTAAACATATCTTGAGCGATTTTCTCTCATCTGCTAGATGTAATAGACATTAAGTCTGTTTAATGAAAGTAGGTAGATTTGAATTAAGAGATTAGACAACTTTAGAAGCGTAGGAGGGAAAATCGATATAGACACCCTCATTCTTGTATCATTGTAGTTTTGTAACATTATCATCATTGAGAGCTGTAGAAGAGAGCTATAGAGAAGAACCCATGTACAACAACATTTGAGTTAATATATGAAGCTTTGACTCAATATTCATGGTGTTATGATGCTTATTGTTTACATTTGCTAAATGGTATGCTTACAGTTGTTTTATTCTCTCTGTTTATGCATTTGTTTCAATGATGGGTTAAATGTGTGATTTCATGTTAAGTGTATGAAGTCTGATAGAGGAGAAGAATGAGTTTCAATTGTTTCTCATCCTGAGAGTTCCTGCAAAGAGTGCAGTGAAACATCCGCAAGGTGTGCGTTGACAAGAGTATGATTTTTATCTCAGAAAGCTCAGGAGAGATACCGTTGTTCTCATACCAGCAGAAGTGCGGGTGAGGCATAGAGCCGTGCAAGGTGTGTGCAGGTTAGTTGAAGCCTTAGAAGTTATCAACTAAGGTGAAGGGGGAAGGAATGTTGTTGCAAAGAGTTCACAAAGTCGAGGACTCAAATAACTAGAGGTTATTTGAAAGATTGCCATAAGGAGTGCAAGCAGGATCTCTCTTGGAGACTTAAGTTCACAAGTGAAAGCTCAAGAGGGTTAGTACCTTCGAAGAGTTCAAAAGAAGATGGAGAGATAAATCCTCGTGCAGAAGTTAAGTTCAAAAGGGAGAACATTCATTCGTTTGGGTAGAATCCATTGAAGTGTGAATCGAGCGGTCAAAATTCTTTGTGGAGAGCTCGTGAAGTCGCGAGGACCGTAGGATCCAGTGGAGCCGTATGGACAGTGAGAAGCCTTCGTGAAGGAAGTGCGAAATTATGAGAGACATTGGATTTGGTAGAGTTGCAAGGTGATTAGAATCCAGTGAAACCCATCACCTTAGGATATAGGATCAACGTGAGTCGTTGATCATGCTTTTTGTAAGCCGTTGGATCATATCGCAAACTTAGGGTTCGTGAGTTTGGAGGCCAGACCAAATTTCTTGGTTTGCATGAAGTTCTGAGTTGCAAGGAATAGAGAAGGAGATCTAGACCATTAGATCCGAAACACGAGAGAACTGTTGGATCAGAATCTCTGCATGGTATCGAGTACTCGGGGGTTCGGGGTTTGAGAGAGGTTATTTTCGACTGCAGAAGTCATGAAGTGCTGAGCACCGAGGGCTCGTGCAAACCCGTGGCACATCCGATTGGTGGGGACCGTGTGGTTGATAGGTGGCGTAGTAACAATGCCCAGAGAAAAGTGGAAGCGGGTGACAAAAGGAGGACCCACGTCACCTGGGAAGAAGTCAACCTATTATTGACTTATCGCATCTCGAGGATTCACGAAGGAGGAGCACAAGGGCTCAACGCTCCAACTCATGAAGTTGCGAGTTGTGAGGGGTGCTAAAGCTAGGCCCTAGTGTTATAACCCTAAATTTCACCACACATGCTTACCTGGCATCATGCCATCTCATATCCTTTCTTTGCCAAGGAACTATTGAACAACTCTTTGAAAATCCTCTTTTATAAAGGCCCACGTGCCCTAATCCATTATTGCACGTGTGTACACGCTGGCTAACCTAAAACAGCCTGCGTGGACTGATAAAAGCACGAAAAAAGGAAAGTTGCCGAAAGAACACAAAAGCTATGGGTGAGTTAACTGAAACTCCCGACCATGCATGGCCAAGGGTTCATCCAAATACCAAGCTTCTTCTAGCCTATAAAAGAAGGGGTAGGGGTCCCATTTGGAGGAGGAAAAGATATAGCAAAGAAACTCTGCCCATTTACGTATTCCCATTGTCCCAACCCTTTAGCCTTTCCTTGTGCCAAAGGAGATTCAAAGCAAAGAAGTTGGAGGATAGAAGAAGAGGAGCCCAGGATCAGGTTCAAGGAGCAGTGGCCGGTCTCAACTTTTGTAAGTTGACTCATTCAAAGTAATAAAGAAAGTTCTTTTCCCATCCCAATTCATGAACTTTTTATAGTTTGATTAGTACATGTTTTGGATTTCTAACCCGTTAGTATATAAGTAGTGTGCATGCATAGTTGTTTCTTGTCTTGGATGTAGGTAAGCTTTGGAAGGAGTATTGCGAACAAGTAATCAGGTACAACAGAGGATAGACATCAAACGTCGGGAACGAGGTAGGTTGATATTTCCATGCATTTACTAAGAAAAGGGGATTTAAATCTAGGGATGAAGGTAGAAAGTAATTTCTCTTCAGTCATATATGCATGCAAAGTCTGAACTCTATTTTCTAGTCTGTAGGGAGATTTTCCCAACAACAGAATTGGCGACCATACTGGGTAAGACTCTCTAGGGTTCGTAGAATTTTATTTAGTTTTTGGGTAGTTTTAAACACTAGTTTTTCTTACCTGTTTTTTCTTTTAGTTTCTGTAAGGTTTGAGCTAGCAGAGAGTCTGGTTTTCCATACCATCTTTCTCTGATTTTCTTGAATGTGTTTGTCGGGACCCACAGAGGTACACACAGCCTGCATAAGGTCTTCACGTGTGTGCCCACGCCCTACTCTCTTACAGCGCACGTGTGAACGCTAGCTGAAGAGGTAGCAGTAGCGTGTAGAGTTTAGAGAATTTCAGAGGCAACCATCCTCTTCCCTGTCAGAATCACACATTCTCAGGGGGTTTTCTGAAATTTTGTCTGAGTCTTGTTTGCTAACAGTCCTATCTCAGATTGTTTTTGCCTTTTCATTTTTTCCTTACATTATTTTTTTTCTATCAAAAAGAGTGTCCAAGCCTTCAAGGGATCCTGGTTATCAATATCAGTGGTCTATTCCTGGTTTGGTTTGTCTGTTTTCATTTTTTCTCAGAATTTAGATATACACACGGCCTGTACAAGGTCAGCCCGCGTGTACACGCCTTCTGTCTCTATCCAGCGTGCATTTGCATGCGTGTTGTTTGAGTAACAGTCACGTGCTTGTGCAGGATACTTTTTGTTGAGGGTAAGGCAATCATCCTTTCCTTTGATAAGAATTATTCCTCTCATGTGTTTGAATCTCTATTTGAGCAGTCAATAACTTAGGATTAATCTTACCCTTAGCCTTCTTTTTCTCAGTTAAAAAAAGTTGTCATAAAAATAAAAGAATTTTTAAGGTTTTTAGACAAGTGTGAGAGTCATTGTTTTTAAAGAAAATTGCTAGTGTGTGATTTTTGACCTGATTCTTTGTGATCTGGGATTAGGCCAGAATTGTTTTTCTTGGTTTTTGCTTGTCGGTATTTTTCCTTTCTTGCTTTACTAGCATTTAAATAAATAAATAAAATATCTTTTCATTTTCTTATTTGGTTGAAGAGTGTGTTTCTGCATCATTAGCCAGGGAAAAGTCATTTATTTCATACGTTTTTGCAGTTTACTTAGAGCATAAGTAGCTTGTAGTCAAGTGAAATCTCTTTTGAGTTTGGTGTCCAAAATCTTAGAAAAATTAAAAATATTTCTTTTGAAAAGTTGTTGAAATTTTGCATTCAGTAAAAGTTTTGTTTCCAGCTTTTTTATTTATTTTTTTCTTTCGTCTTTTACACATCATCAGTTTCACCTTCATACCCCTTGACGTAAGACAAAGCCATAAAATTAACACTAAATTTAAAATCTACTAGACTTTTATGTTTGTAGGGTTCACCGACTAGTTCAGGACTAGGGCCTTGGATTAGGTTGGAGAGGAAACTCTTCAAGGCCATTTAAAATCAAACATTGGAGTCTGAGATAGGGAGTGTCTAAGCCCAGTGTCGTGAAAGTTATCCGGGGCCCCCCTCTAACACAGGGGATAAACACGAGGTCGCTTGCGGAAAGGTAGCGGAGATAACCCCTCCAAAGATGGACCAATCGTAGTGGAGAACACATATAGAGGGCTTGTTTTTGGATTCCGTTGTTTGCATTTGCCAAGAGGCTTCGTGGGTCTCGAATTTGTTTGAGGTCCTCTTTTGTCTTCCAGACCATTTTCTCTCGATACCCTTGACGGGTTTCGTTCTCGATACACTGCTCATTGTGGTCTACCCGACTTTCGACTGTACCCACCTGGTGACTGTTCGCGTGCTGGCAACCTAGTTGCCAATATTTTTTAGGGACATACACATGTGACTGCGGGGGTATACTGCAGTACCTAGGATAGACATTAAGCCACGCTTTGCAGAGTATACCTGGAGGGTGCTTCCGTGTTCGAGTTGCACTTGCACTGGTAAGTTGCTCTAGTGATGGTTGTTGTAACTGTTCTTCCAATTAATTTAATGTTTACTTGTCTTAACTTCTAGGTAATTTTTTTAGTGTGTGTTACTTTTGAATATTTAGACTACCTTAGAGTGTCTTGGATCTTCTCACACAGTGGAGGATCCCGAGCTCCGTCAGTCACGAAGGCTTCTTGGCCTACCACCGGTTACACTGGAGCCACCCCCGCCACCATTAAGGTGAAAGCTAGACCAACAAGGGTCTTTTTAAGTGACTGGGTTACAAACCATTGTGCCCGACCAACCCCCAGAGGAATCGACCATTATGGACCTTGAAGCAACCGCTCTTGGCCCGGTTGAAACCTCAACCACTGATCTCTTGACACCATTCATTGTACTAATTCAATTTTATGAGTGCCACATAGTGTCGCACATAGCAATGGAAACAAATGTTGTTACTCCTTCTGGGAATTCTTCAATTCCCACTACGGTTGTCACCACAGGAGAGTTTTCACCTCCTAACCCACTATTGTCAATCTGAGCCACCATGGTCTCGACCGCAACTACTTCACATAGTGGTCCAATCCCGTCTTTGGCGATGGCCACAACCCCTTTCACACCAAGTGTGACAGGCCCTCCGTTCTCATACGGGATGCCTAGTTCGGGTACAGTTCCTGTACTTTCGTACTCCAGTTTATAGACTTTGGGTCTGGGGGCAGGGAGCTCTAGCGCTCCTCTGCAAGGTCACATTGGGGAAACTCTTTCTCCCTTTAACTCTTTCCCTTACGGAGGAGGTCATATCCCTCCTTCATCCCCTTCACTCGGTGGCTCACATCAGCAATCAGTTGGGCAACTTGCACACAATAGTTTATTTGGAGCGGGGAGTCAAGGACCACCTTCGCATAGTATGTCGGTAGGTTCAACATTGTTTTCTTTGAACGAAATGTTTGGTAACAACACCTTCTCATTAGCCACTTTCCTGACTGGTGGCAACCTCATTTTTGGACAATCTACTCCTATGCAGGGTACTATTCCTGCACAGGGGGAAAACATAGCAAGACCTTGGAGTTCAGGGCAAGGATCTGTTCCCTCATCCGGAATGCTGATCTGGAGTAATTATTTCCACAATCAATGGAACCCCGGACAAACTACTATGCCTATCCCCATGGGACTGGCATGGGGTAATCCTTCCCAAAGTCTTTCGAATATAGTGCATGCCCAAAAATCTATGTCCTATTTGGGAAATCAGTCGATGATGTCTCCACATATGAAAAATCCTTACGCTGGCCAGGGCCATGGTTTCTACCAGAATCTGGGCCAACAACCAAACTTTTCCTGGCAACCTGGTGCCAATCAAACCCCAGGCCTCTTTTTCCTAGGTTATCAGCAACAACCCAAACTACCATTCCTGGCGACTTTACACTTGCCAGATTTGATAAGCTTGTTGAGTGACCCCATTTGTCACGATCCACTTTGGCCTCCTATGCCGATGAAGTTGCCTTCGGACATTCCAAAGTTCGAAGACAAGCCTAACGAAGGTCCAGGAGATCATGTGACTACCTTCCATATTTGGTGCTCATCTAACTCATTGAAAGATGACTCCGTCCAGTTGCGATTGTTTCAACATACTCTCATTGGGAGTGCCACGAAATGGTACATTGAGCTCAATCGATCAAGATACTCTTCTTTTGGTGAACTGACGATGGCTTTCCTGAACCATTTCTAGTTACCTGTGAGATACGACGCTAGCACAGAGTTGCTCACCAATTTCGAACAGAAAACAACGGACCATATCTCTGATCACATCCGAGAACAGAGACACCAGAAGAGTTTAATCAAGGTACCAGTCCCACCAGCATTCCTGTTTGAGTGGTTCCTTAAGTCTCTGGTCCCGCAGTTATCCAAAGACGTCGCGACATCCAGAGTTTTATCTGAAGAAGATGCCATCATGAGGGCTCAATAGTTTGAGCTCATCTATTCTCAGTCTAGTTTATTATACAACATCTTTCCAGATGCGCCACGTTCAATAATGGATAAAACTAGACAGAGAGTTGGACCACATGCCAATGGTATTGTTGGTTCAACACAAACAAAGCTCGCTGAGCAATTGACAAAGTAGTTGTAGCAGTTATCTATACAACACATAGTGTCCAACCAAACTACTGCTTTGGCTGCTCCCCCTACCAAAACATCGGAAGTACACACAGTGCAGTCGACTAACCCAAAGGCCACCCAACAGCCTAAAGGGAAGAAAAAACAATGAAAGAAGCATAAGGGGGACAAAAATCCAACGATAATGCTGGCGTGGACAACACTAAAAAATGGAAGGTGAGGTATCCATGCAACTTGTGCGCGGAAGACCACCTGAACCATCTATGTCCTCGACTTGTAGAGGCCCAAAAATTTGTCACGCAGCAACAACAGGCGGTGTTGACTAATCCATTTCAACATGGGCAAACTCTAACTCAAGCCTCTACAAGCACGGAAGGGGGCATCCAAGAAACCTGCCCGCCTCCGAACAAACCCGCATCCGTGAACGTATATATGGTTAGGGGTGATTCTTTTATATCGACTAGAGCGCACGACTATAATAAACCAAGCACTTCCGAGAAGGGTAAAGAATCTGACCTCCCATCTCTTCCTCTACAGATTGAGAAGACGTTGGGAGAAACAATGACACGCATCCCAAAAGGTGCATTTAAAAAATATTCTCATAACCCAAATGCAAGGGCCGCCCAGAACTATTCTGTGGTGAAATATTTATCACAAACCCCTTGTGCGATGTCTACTTTGGAGGTCCTCCAAAGTTTCCCTTCTCAGAGGAAAGCCTTGTTAACTGCTTTGGGCTCTATTGAGACTTGTAATCCGGGTACCATCATGTTAGATAAAACCGACTTAAAACCTCGTCTACCTTACCACGTAGTGTTTCAGATAGTAGAGGTAGTCGATGCTCCCCTCGACTATAACTTCTTGTTAGGAAGGTGTTGGACTTATGCTATGCAAGTTGTGGTTGCTACAGTTTTCTGAGTCTTGTTGTTTCCACATGAGGGTCGGATAGTGACCATCGATCAATTTTCTTTCTCTAGACCTAACCTTGCTTTGGGGGCATCCACAGTCCCGATGATTGATAATCCTCAACTAGGTGTCATTAACGTAGGAGTTGGTTTGTGCCCATCCTTAATGGGTACCTTCAACATCCAGTTTATATCCAATCACCATAAGGTTGAGATTTTTCAAGTTTCATCGTTCTGCACGACTTACTTCGAGGATCTGTGGATACTTCCTTCCCCATCAACCATGATGGATGAGACAGGGCACCCAGGCATGTCCATGCCCTTGTCTGCCGCTACAGTAGTGTACTCTTTAGTCTAGAAAGCTTCAGCTAATCCTGATCTGACTCCTGCACAAGAGTTAGATCCACTTCTAGAGCCTATTTGGGCTCAGGGTTCTCTCACTAACACCGATTGATTAGACTTAGTCTTACCTTCTGACGAAGCAGTAATTGAAGCAATGACTAGTTCGGACAAACCTTGGGAAGATATCCATCACAGATCATATTTTCTCCCAGATTTAAGCCGAATCGAAGTAGGAGAATTCACCGTGACCATGACAAGATATCAGTAGTGTCCTATTAATCTCTTAGCTACACATGAAATTTATGATGAGGCCAATATGGAAACTATCACTGAAACTATACCAATTAACATCTCCCGAAACCCTGACGTTGTGGAGAACGTCTTCGTCAGAGTGGATTGCTCCCCCAAAGAGATTCAAATCTACATGGATCTTTTCAAAGAATTCTGTGACCTTTTTGCCTGGTCTTATGAGGAAATGTCAGGTATCGATCCAAAAAAAGTTCAACATGAAATCACAACATATCCTGATGCCAAGCCTATTCGACAGAAGCTTCGTCCAGTTAATCCCAAGAAAGCAGCAACCATCAAGATTGAGGTTGAGAAATTACTAAAGGTAGGTTTTATCTAGCCTATCCATTTGACTCAATGGGTGTCAAATCCTATGCTGGTCAATAAAAAACAAGGCATGATTCATGTATGTACCGACTTCAATGATTTGAACAAGGCATGTTCCAAAGATAATTTTCCAGCACCATTCATTGACTAGATCATTGATGAATGTGATGGATGTGAAGCCTTTTCTTTCATGGATGGTTTTTTGAGATATAATCAAATCCAAATCAAACTTGAAGACCAACACAAAACGACATTCATTTGTCCTTGGGGTACATTTACGTATCGTAAAATGCCTTTTGGTCTTAAAAACGTTGGAGCCACCTTCTAACGGGCTATGTCTTTTTCTTTTCATGATCTCAAGCATATAGTCGAGGCCTATCTAGATGATTTAGCATCATGATCTCGCAAGAGAACGGATAATCCCACACACCTTAGACTAATCTTCGAACGCTGTCGCTACTTTCGGATTCACTTGAATCCAAACAAGTGTAGCTTCTGCGTAACCTCAAGACATTTGTTAGGTTTCATCGTATCAACAATAGGGATCATGGTCGATCGTCTCAAGGTGGAGGCAATAATCTATTTTCCCTGCCCATGCACAATCCTTCAACTTCAGAGTCTACAAGGCAAGGCGAACTTTTTACGATGCTTCATCACCAACTATGTCAAAATCACCAAGGGCTTTATGCACTTACTAAAGAAAGACATTCCTTTTTACTGGGATGATGCCACTCAGTGCTCTTTCGACGCATTAAAACAAACCCTCACAACTGCCCCTATGCTACGACCACCTAACTATAACAAGGATTTCTTATTATATATGGCTATCGCAGAGTCAACCATTGGCATGGTTTTAGTTCAGGAAGATGATTTGTTCTCAGAATACGTGATCTATTACCTGAGCCGAGGCCTTGTAGGACTGGAACTCAATTATTATCATATCGAAAAACTTGCATTGGCAGCAGTTCATGCTGTTCAACAGTTCCGTCATTATGTTCTATTTCGCAAGACCACCGTCATTGCTGTCGTGAATCCATTCCAGTACATGTTGACACGACGGGTTATAGGCGGAAAAATAAGTAGATGGATAGTCATCCTCTAGGAGTTTGACTTAGAATTCGTATCAGCAAAGTCCAAAAAGTCATTGGTCTTCGTATCAGAACTTTTGAATGAGTCAGGTGACGTTGTGCCTGAAGAATCGCCTATCCAGGGAGATATGTTTTTGAATACATCTTCATATCCCTAGTGCGGAGATATACTTATCTATCTCCAGACTTTGAAGTGCCCCACTTCTACTTCTCATGATGAGCGTAGGCGTATATGCCATCAGGCTAAGAATTATCTCATACTCGACGATATGTTGTATCAGAGAGGTGTAGACAACATCTTACATAGATGTCTCACACATGAGGAGGAAGTTATCATGCTTAACGATTTCCATATCAGAGCTTGTGGCGGTCATTTTTCTGGGTTGGAAACAACCCAAAAGATTCTACGAGCAAGTTACTTTTGGCTGAAAATTATCAAAGATTGTATAGAATCGGTCAAGAAGTGCCATCAGTGCCAAATATTCTCTTGAAAGATGAGGGCACATCTCGCTCCCATGTTTCCTATCATCACAGTTGGTCCCTTCACCAAGTGGGGGATTGATTACACTACCTGCAACCCCCCTTTAGCAAGGGGGCACTGCTATATCATCGTAGTTGTAGACTACTTCATTAAGTGGGTCGAAGCTATGCCAACATTTAAAGATGATGGAGAGACTGCAACTCTCTTTTTATTCAACCAGATCATAGCAAGGTTCGACGTCCCGAGAGATATTGTTACTGACCATGGTAGTCATTTTCAAAACCAAATGATGACCGAATTAACATCAAATCTTGGGTTACGACAAGAGCATTCATCACCCTACTACCCCCAATCCAAAGGGCAGGTGGAAGCTATAAACAAAACTCTTAAGACTATTCTACAACGAACTATCAACTCAGCCAAGTCAAATTGACATTTGATGTTATACTCGACATTATGGGCTTACCGAACATCTATTAAGACTGCAACCAGTTTCTCACCTTTTCAACTCATTTATGGGCTGGAGGCAGTCTTGCCCATCGTATGTCAGATCCCATCTCTAAAATTGGTAGTACAATTATTGTTAGACACTTCTCCACTTGAAGAATGGTTAGTATACCTTGAGCAGCTCAATGAGAAGCGTCGTGATGTGGCCCTGGCCAACGAGGCTCACAAACATAAGGTCAAGTGTCAGTATGATAGGTCCGTTCGTCGTTGGATTTTCTTTGAAGGCGACCTTGTCCTAGTCTATGACCAAGATAAGGACCCCCTGGGGGCAGGAAAATTCAAACCCATGTGGTTCAGACCTTTCATCATAAAAGAGGTATTAAAAAAGGGTGCTTATAATCTGGTTGATTTTGAAGGGAATTCTTTGGCGGAGCTTAGAAATGGGCTCTACCTCAAGAAGTATTACTCATAGGCAGGTCACTGTGGGTAACTTTTTGTAACATATGTATAGTCTTTGTGCTATTACTTTTTAGTTTCTTTTAAATGTTATGGACGTGTCATTGATGTTATCTTTCGTCAATATGGTAGATTTCAAGTGATTCCAAGGTGTTCGTTGGGTATGCAGGCGGTGCTAGTCGGCACACTCGGAGGCTTGCCTATGCACCTTGGGTAATCTTTACACCTCAGGGCCAGTTGTTATCTTCCGGAGGTATATGCTTAGGTGACACCACAAATAATGTCGCCGAATATAGTGCATTTATTGAGTTTCTTTGTGATGCCTTGTCATTGGGTATCTCTCATCCCCAGATCTATCTTGACGCTCAACAAGTTGTTTCTCAATTAAATAGAGTATACCGGGTTCATGATCCAACCTTACACCAACGATTCCTTAGGGTACGTCTCTTAGAATGAAACTTTGATTATATTACATTTTTTCATGTTCCTAGGAGATTAAACCAAATTATAGATACTCTAGCTAATCAAATTTTAGATTGGCATCTTGCACACATATGAAAGAACATTGACATAAACATGTAAATACATTTTTGCACACGTGATCCATAAGACAAAAAAGATAAAAAAAAACCCATATATAACATCATAAAGTAACCAGAGTACATAGATGGACGCAAGCGCCTCAAAAATATGACCAATAATGAGTCACATGGCTTATGCCCTCAAAAAATATATACAAGTAGTGCTCGTGGCACATAAAAAGTCTAAATAGGTTCAGGGCCTATGGGCCCTGTTATACTGGTCCACAGCATGGGATAAACACCTAAACAATCGGACCCACGTCCGAGGTTCCCCCACTACATGAGGTTGCATGGATGGTGGTAGGTCCTCAATATCTTCCATCAGGACTATGCGAGTGAGTGCAGTAAAGTTCCACTCAACTCATCTAAGTACCCTCTCAGCCTCCCTGGCTGGGAGGTTTCTTGCTACTGCTGGTCCCTCGGCAACAACATCTGCGGCTTCTGGCCGAGGATGACACTTGTTTCGTGCATAATCGACAGGTCTCACTGGTCCCACTTCTGCATGCAACAAATGTATATCCGTCAAATACTCTGGCATATAAAAAAAATGATATATATAACAAAAACGACATAAAAATTACATATACAACAACAACAAAAAAAAAATCCTACAAAGGTGGAGACTTACCCATCTCCCCTCTCTCCTCACCAGGAGGCACAGGTATCTCAGGATATCTAGAAAAGTCTATCCCTGCATATGGGTAATCCTCGATCACAGGGATCTACCGTGACAACCATGCAAAAAAGTCATCATCGAAGGACTCATTGGTCCTTCCACCACCCTGTCGTGGTAGTAATACTGCCCATCTACATACTACAGAAAAAGAGGCATGATGTCCTCACTCCAATACCCGAGGACTAAAGATTGAAACTCTCTCGAAAAAGAAGGAACACAAAATAGTCCCGAACCCGAAGTTCCTCTGTGTCCGCTGACGACAATCTATCAATTGCCTCTTCATACACTTCAGTAGTGTGGTACTCCAGTTAAGAAATTGTGCATTCAAGAACTGGATAGCACAGTTCATCTGTGCGTGAGACGCCTGATGCAAGGCTGTTGAACCGGTAATCTGCCCAATGAGAAATAATATCACTTGCAACGATAGGTCAGTGATCTTACTTATGGGCACCTGGGAGCTCAAACGGTTTGTCCCAGCCTCACAGTGCAGGGCTATCAGTTCCTCTATGTTAAGCGGCCCCAATGGAAACGTCCTAAAATTGATTGGTTCCCCTCTCCTTGAGAGGCTAGTCAAAAAGTAGATATCCTCGGTGGTGGGCACCAATGATTTCCCCTCTAGCATGAAGGCCTCTGCATCAGGGTGCCAATAGTCAACCAAAGCATTTAGTAGCCTCGGTTGCACTCGCATAAACGGACACAGGAAGAACTTAAGAAAACCACATTGCATCAACGTGGCCACGACATGCGGATCTCCCACAACCAACTCACTAATTGCTTCATGCTCCCTTTCCCTCCAATGGACATACATCCTACCAACACAACAAAGTTCAGGAGGGTAAGTGAGTTCTCTTTAGTTATTTTTATCTATAAAAGGGGGTCCACACGTGCTGTCTAGGTGACAGTCGTGTGTACATGGAGGCAGGTTTTACTCTACCCGAGTGTACACGCGGCCTATCCAGAGACAGCCTACATGGACCTAGGTCCGACCTTTTAAAGGTCGACGCCCACCCAAAAAATGAAATAAAAATAAAAAATAACGAATTGAATAGCTAGATAGGGGAGTTTGTACTTACTTGGTCCAAGCAGAAGTTCATTTCGTCCACTATAGCTCCCAGAATCATCGTTTTTATCAAAGGGGGTCTTTTGGCTCCAGAGTCAATTTCCAAATCAGTAATGGTGATAATGAGCTGCCAGATTTTATTTATAGACTTTTTGGCCTCTTTTTGTCAATTTTTTGGCCTCCCTTATCATTTTCTTTATACCAAAAACCATTTAGAGTGATTCAGGAGTTATATGGGAGGGATTTGATCGGGTATTAGGAAAAAAAAATTGAGTTTTGAGGAAATTTTTACGGTCCATGAAATTTTTTCCAAGAATCAACTTAAGCATATAGGTTAGGTTACTACCCCAACTTTTGCGTCTCGTTGTCTTTTTCCTTTGCCATAGGATCGATCCCATCAGGTTGTGACACGGAACCATCCTATCTGCTTTAGAAGTGTCGCAACTTGGCGGTAGAGCTTACCAGAACATGGATTCCCTAGGTAGGTCCTGGTTGCATTATGGTGTCCATGCCGTCTCTAAAACACTGTAGGCTCGAGAGTCCTTATAGTATTTCTTGAATACGAGTTTGAGCCTCATTTGCATGATTCTTCTTCACTCTTGATATCACCCTCGGGACTCCCAAAAAATAACGGGTCTCCTTTTAAGCCCTTTTCATACCCTCTAAACATGAAAAGATTGTCGAGTGATCTTGTCGCCTTTAACACTCGTTAAACTGGAATTTGAAGTCACGCCTGTCCGGCGGTAATTTACCCCTTTTTCAGTCCGAACGGTCAACTGTACGAACAAAGGTATACTCTATGGAACTTCCATTCTTTATAAGAATACTCTCAGGTATAATTTTATCCCTTTTTCGGGCTTGAGGGACTAAACTTACAAAAAAGGAACCCCCACGGAGTCCATAGTTAAGCTCTTTTCAGACTCCCTAAAATTGAAAATATCACCGAGTGACCTTATTCTTTCAGACTCGTTAAAATTGGTCTAGAAGAATATTCCTGACGGAGTCCATAGTTAAGCTTTTTTCAGACTCCTTAAAAATGAAAAAATGGCCGAGTGATCTTGTCTTTATCACACTCATTAAAATGGTTTTGAATAGACGTCTTGTCAGTGCTAGTTTACCCCTTTTCCGAACTGACTAGACTACCTTCGAAAAATGTACCCCAATGGAGTCTCCTTTTATGTTTTCTTTAGACTCTCTAAATATGAAAAACCACCGAGCTTACCTTCTCTGGGCTCATTAAACTTACATCGAAGGACGTTACCATTGTGTGTTTTGTTAACCCCATTTGCATACCTTATACACCAGCCTTGTAACAATTTGCTTCTGCGTCTTAACACCTTTGTCCCCCGGAGGACTTTTCCCGAGTATCATTCTACTAGAACATCAGTCTTGTCCTTGTGCCTTGAGATTGTATGTTTGCAACGCTTGTTCCTCCTTTGTAACGTAATATTCCTTTATTCTGTTTCCACAATTATTGAAAAGAACAAAAAAAAATCAAATATACCCCAAAAAGAGGAAGGGAAAAGTGTTTTCTTTATTGGCAACATAATGAGTCGCCCTTGGATAACGCACATCTGTCCGTTTTTTCATCAGACTATGGGATGTAGTACGACCTTAGGAATCTTTTCTCTCTATATAGAGTTGTGTGCTCCACCATTTGGTTATCCTTCCAAACATATGGAGAGTTTGCATTGCCTCCTGTTTCATAGACTTATGATTAATGCCATGCTGCCTGAGTCTCATCATTTGTCATGCTATTGTCCAAGGGAAGTTTGTCACCAGACCTGAGTCGACCCCTCTACAATATGTCTCTTGTCCTCATACCTGACCATCCTGAACATCCAATCTAGTCCTTGTTCGAAATCACTGAAGCCTTCAGTCTGATCATCAAGATTATCAAGTCAATGACCGACGAGCCGTCGAAGACCTTTCGGTAGTGCAGTCGTACACTCATATTACACTCCTAGCCGAGTTTTGAAGATTTTGAAGTTGTTTCTCGAGCTCTAAAGATCTCATCTCCTGCCATCGGGCCGAATCAACTTCTGGAAGATGGATACTCTATATGTATATCTTTCTGATTTCGAGATGTAGCTCCATTGTGTATTGTTCGTGGCTACTCTTTATAGTTATTTGACATGGATCTACAGTGTATTTGATTGGTAGCCATGATTCTATCCCGAGCATGGGTATTCCTGCCTCGGTGAGATATTTTTTATTTTGTAGACGCCACCTCCCGGTTCCGGATCCTTGGGCTCAATCGTTCGGCACATCAGTAAAGATTGGTAATGTATTTCGGCCATCAAATCCTCTTCTGACCTCACACATTAGGGGGCATCTGTTATAACCCTAAATTGCACCACACATTCTTACCTGACATCAAGCCATCTCATATCCTTTCTTTTCCAAAGTACTGTTGAACAGCTCTTTGAAAATCCTCTTTTATAAAGGCCCACGCACCCTAATCCATTACTGTACGCGTGTACACGCTGGCTGACCCAAAATAGCCCGCGTGGACCGACAAAAGCATGAAAAAATGAAAGTTGCCGACATAACACAAAAGCTATGGGTGAGTTAACTGAAAATCCCGGCCATTCATGGTCAAGGGTTCGTCCAAATACCTAGCTCCTTCTAGCCTATAAAAGAAGGGGTAGGGGTCCCATTTGGAGGAGGAAAAGATATAGCAAAGAAAATCTACCCATTTACGTATTCCCATTGTCCCAACCCTTTATCCTTTCCTTGTGCCAAAGGAGATTCAAAGAAAAGTAGTTGGAGGACAGAAGAAGAGGAGCCCAGGATCAGGTTCGAGGAGTGGTGGACAGTCTCAACTTTTGTAAGTTGACTCATTCAAAGTAATAAAGAAAGTGCTTTTCCCATCCCAATTCATGAACTTTTTATAGTTTGATTAGTACATGTTTTGCATTTCTAAACCGTTAGTATATAAGTAGTATGCATGCATAGTTGTTGCTTGTCTTGGATGCAGGTCATCTTTGGAAGGAGTATTGCAAACAAGTAATCAAGTACAACAAGGGATCGACATCAAACGCTGGGAACGAGGTAGGTTGATATTTCCCTGCATTTACTAAGAAAAGGGGATTTAAATCTAGGGATGAAGGTAGAAAGTAATTTCTCTTCGGTCATATCTGCATGCAAAGTCTGAACTCTATTTGCTAGTCCATAGGGAGATTTTCCCAACAACACCTAGTCAGTGGTTGTTTGTAGAGGTGATAGCAAGGAAGGGGCCATACCCATATCGGACTCTCGGGTATCAAAGTTTTGGAGTCGAGGGTATTCAATTCACAAACTCACAAGATTGCAAGTCACGAAAGGTGCTTGCGCTAAGGCCCAGGTTCTGGTCGTGATGAGGAGAAGACTCACATCTAGAGAACATGGTGCAAGAAGAGTTTCATGAAGGACCTGTCCATCGGATTCGTTGAAGGTTTCAGTAGGGAACCGAAGGCATCGCTTCGAATCCTGGAGAAATTAGAACGATCCTGTGTAGATCTCGGCCCAAGCGTCAGGGTTCCTGCATCAGAGTGGTATCAGAGCTTGATTTTGTCTGTATATTTCAACCAACGTGAGCTAGAGGAAAAGGAGTAGTTCGATACCATCAATTTGGTATCAAATCTGCAGAACAAGTTCTTTTCTTTCTGTAGCAGAGAAAATAGGAACATTTTACAGCCATGCCGCCGAGAAGAAGAGATAGGCCAATGCCAATGCCTGATCCAGCAAGGGAAATAGAAATGCGCAAGTTACGTGCCAGGCTTGATGCCATGGAGACAACACATAGGTGCACAGTTGATGTTGGGGATATCAGTTGAAGATGATGTGGATGAACGCCTATTCAGGGTTGTTGCGAGGATAGGTGCCAGAGCAAAAATGGACATTCTAGTGTACGGAGGAAACTTAGATGTTGAAGAACTTCTAAACTGGATTAGAGATCTAGACAAATACTTCGACTATGAGGATGTCGAGGAAGGAAATAAAGTCAAACATGCCATTACTACACTTAAAGGGCATGCAACACTATGGTGGAATGAACTACAGGCTGAAAGATGCTGCAAAGGCAAGTAGAAAATCAAAAGTTGGGATAGAATGGTTGCAAATATGAAAGCCAATTTCATACCCAAGGATTATCAAATCACTCTATTTCAGAGGATGCAAAATTTGAGACAGAAGTTGATGTCAGTGAAAGAATACACTGAAGAGTTCTACAAGATAAACATCAGAGCAGGTCATCGGGAAAGCAATGATGGAAAAGTTGCCAGGTACATGAATGGTCTGCAATATGACATTCAAGACGAGATGAGCATGATGACCATTTGGATTGTGGAATATTCTTATCAGATGGCTCTGAAAGATGAAGAGAATTTGAGCTGGAAGCAAGGTCAAAGAGGTCGGGGTAGAAGTCAAGACAGAGGAAAAACAATTGCCCAAGATAGAATTCAGAAACCTAAAGAAGAGGGGAAGAAACCTCAAACTCAACCTGAGATGGGAGGATGCTCATAGGGAGGGCAGTATGCTGATAGGAATACTTTTCCTCAAGCCAAAGGAAAAGGAAGAGGTAGAGGAGGTGAAGTGAAATGCTTTGTCTATGGAAAAGTCAGACATAAATCCTATGAGTGTCCAGATAGGAAGAAAGATGGTGGTTAAACTCACATTTTCGAAGCTCAAGGATGAAATGTTGAGGCATAAGATGTTGAGGGAGGAAGATCCTTAATGATGAGGAAAGTTATCTTAAAGCCAGAGAAGGAGGCAGAGAACCCAGCCCAAAGAAACAGTCTGTTTTAGATGGCTTGCAAAACTAAGGATAGAGTATGCAAGGTCATAGTGGACAACGATAGCATAGACAATCTCGTATCTACCGAGATGGTAGAAAAGAAGGAGCTGGATACTGTTGTACATCCAAGCCCATACAGAGTTTCGTGGCTACAAAAAGGACATCAGGTAAATGTCACTAAACAATGTTTAGTTGAATTTAAAATAGGAGGATATAAAGATGAAATATTATGTGATGTCATTCCCATGAATGTTTGTCATATATTGCTGGGTAGACCATGGCAATATGATAGAAATGTAGTTCATGATGGGAGAAAGAACACGTACACCCTGGAGAAAAATGGGAGGATGCACATGTTGCTGCTGATTAAAAACCAAGAAGTGGAAACAAAGATGAGCAACACTGTACTTATCATGAGTAGGAAGGAACTTCTTAATGAGGTTAAGAAGAAGGAAGACACACAATTTATTATGGTCAGGAAACCCAAAATTGTTTTGACCAATACGAGAATAGATGATTTACCAGAAGAAATCCAGGAGTTGTTGGAAGAGTTTGTTGATATAGTAGTGGACGAACTACCTTGTTCGTTGCCACCTATCAGGAGTATAAGTCATCTTATTGATCTTATACCTGGAGCCATTTTGTTGAACAAATCCACGTATAGGTTGATGTCGTAGGAAAATGAAGAAGTTAAGAGACAGGTCCAGGACTTAATGGACAAAGGATTGATTGAAGAAAGCTTGAGTCCATGCACTGTTCTGACAGTGCTCAACCCAAAGAAAGATTGAGGCTAGAGAATGTGTACAGACTCAAAGGAAATCAATAATATTACCATCATATACAGATTTCCATTTCCAAGGATGGATGACTTGATGGATTGCTTGAGTGGAGAAAAGTTTTTTTCAAAGATTGATTTGAAAAGTGTGTATCATCAGATTCGAATGAGAGAGGGTGATGAATGGAAGACAACATTCAAGACGAATGAAGGGTTGTATGAATGGCTTGTCATGCCATTTGGCCTAACGAATGCGCCTAGTACTTTCATGAGATTGATGAATGAAGTCCTTAAGGATTTCATTGGGAAATTCGTCATTATATATCTTGATGATATATTAATTTTCAGCAGGACAGAAGCAGAGCACTTAAATCATTTAGCTGCAGTGATGAGAAGATTACAACAAGAGAAATTTTTGATCAATGTGAAGAAATCATCATTTATGAGAACATAACTAATTTACTTGGGTTTTGTTATCTCTGCAAATGAGTTGAAAATGAATCCAGAAAAGGTAAATGAAATTAAGGACTGGCCATCACCGAAGAGTGTGTTTGAAGTTCGAAGCTTCCATGGTTTGGCTAGTTTCTACAGGAAATTCATCTGAAACTTCAGTGGAATTAGTGCACCAATGATGGATACGGTGAAGAAAAGACATAAATATTTTCATTGGATGGAGGAGGCAGACAAGAGTTTCAATCTACTGAAGAAGAAGATCACTGAGCAACTAATTCTGGTTTTTCCAGATTTCAGCAAGACATTCCAGGTTAGGTGTGACATGAGTGGATTTGCAATTGGAGCAGTCTTGAGCCAAGACGATAGGCCGATCGCATATTTCAGTGAGAAACTGAATGAAGCAAAGATTAAGTACTCAACATATGACAAAGAATTCTATGCAGTCATACAAGCGCTAAAGAAATGGAGACATTATTTGGTTCCTAAAGAGTTTGTTTTGTACAATGATAATCATGCTTTACATTTCGTGAATCAACAAGAGAAATTGAACCAAAAACATGTTAAATGGGTTGAATTCATGCAGAATTTTACTTTTGTGATTAAGCATATTTCTGGAACTGCTAACAAAGTTGTTGATGCTTTGAGCAGGAAATGTTTTCTTATGTAGGAATTCAGAGTCAAGACTTTAGGTTTTGATAACCTCAAAGAAATGTACAGGGATGACCCATATTTTAAGGAGGCATATGAGGCATCTGAGAATCCAGTTCTAGGGGACAAAAGCCAATGGGATGAATACATGATCCAGGATGGGTTATTATTCCAGGACCATCAACTATGTATTCCAAAATGCTCCATGAGGGAGAATTTGTTGAAGGAAAAACACAGTGGAAGATTGGCCAGACATTTCGGTCATGACAAGACGTTCTCAAAGTTGAGTAGCTCATATTATTGGCCAAGGATGAGAACAGACGTTAAGAAATTTGTGGACAGATGCCAAATTTGTCAGCACATGAAAGGAAAAAGACAGAACACAGGGTTATATTAGCCATTACCCATACCTGAAAGGTCGTGGGCGCAGTGAGCATGGATTTCATATTGGGACTACCAAGGACACAAAGAGGATGTGATTTGATCTTTGTGGTAGTCGATAGATTTTCAAAAATGGCACATTTCATACCATGCCAGAAAACCAATGACACAACTCATATTGTGAACTTGTTTTTCAAGGAAGTCGTCAGACTTCATGGCTTGCCATGGAGTATCGTTTCTGATCGAGATACCAAGTTTGTAGGACATTTATGGTGGACCTTATGGAATAAGTTGGGGACAAGTTTGTCTTTTAGCTCAACATATCATCCTTGGGTAGATGGATAGACAGAGGTCGTGAATAGGAGCTTGGGAGATTTGCTAAGAAGCTTAGTGACTGAACACCACAGTCAGTGGGATCACATTCTGCCACAAGCGGAATTTTCTTATAATGATTCGCTTAATAGAAGCACAGGGAAGAGTCCATTCTAGATTGTATATGGAATGCAGCCAAGGGGATTTTATGAATTGAAAGATTCAGAACAAAATGAATTCAGGAGTGCTAGTGTAGAGGACTTTGCAGAAGGAATGAAAGAGCTTCACAGCCGAGTCAAGGAGTGATTGCAGAGTACAAGTCAAGAATACAAGTAGAGGGAAGATCAACACAGGAGAGAACTTCAATTTGAATTTGGTGATCTGATTCTTCCGCACCTGAGGAAGGAGAGGTTCCCAAGGGGAACGTATAACAAACTGAAGATGAAAAACATTGGACCGTGCAAGGTCATGAAGAAATTTGGGGAAAACGTATATGAGATTGAATTACCCAATGGGGTCAGAATCTCACCGATATTCAATGTTGCGGATTTGTACCCTTACAGAGATGAAGAAGCAGGACCAGAGGTGGAACAAAAAGAGATTCAATGGACAAAACAAATGCATGTAGCTGAAAAGCCGCAGATGGAAAGCATAATTAACAAGAGGATTAGCAGAAAGACCAGAAGGAAAGAATATTTTGAATTCTTGGTCAAATGGAAAGGACATCCAGTTGAAGATGCTAGTTGGAAGGCTGAAGTAGAAATTCATAAGCATGGAAAGACCATGCAAGAGCTCATGAACATGAGTTGATGAAAATTTTCAAGCCAGGGAGTATGACGCAGGAGCATCGTAAGTAGCCAACCAAGCAAGCATAAGGGTGGAAGACAACTGGAAAAGCGTAGCACACATTTTGCACATTTTGAAATGTTTTTGAAAAATTAAAGAGAAGATATTAATGTAGTAGTTAAACGAAGCATACTTGCATATTGTAAATAGATCTTGAGTGATTTTCTCTCATCTGCCATATGTAATAGACATTAAGTCTGTTTAAAGAAAGTAGGTAGATTTGAATTAAGAGATTAGACAGTTTTAGAAGCATAGGAGGGAAAACGGATATAGATACCCTCATTCTTGTATCATTGTAGTTTTGTAACATTATCATCATTGAGAGCTATAGTAGAGAGTTGTAGAGAAGAACCCATGTACAAGAGAATTTGAGTTAATATATGAAGCTTTGACTCAATATTCATGGTGTTATGATGCTTACTATTTACATTTGTTGAAAGGTATGCTTACAGTTGTTTTATTCTCTCTGTTTATGCATTTGTTTCAATGTTGGGTTAAATGTGTGATTTCATGTTAAGTGTATGAAGTCTGATAGAGGAGAAGAATGAGTTTCAATTGTTTCTCATCCTGAGAGTTCCTGCAAGGAGTGCAATGAAACGTCCGCAAGGTGTGCGTTGACATGAGTCTGAGTTTTATCTCAGAAAGCTCAGGAGAGATACCGTTGTTCTCATACCAGCAGAAGTGCAGGTGAGGAACAGAGCCGTGCAAGGTGTGCGCAGGCTAGTTGAAGCGTTAGAAGTTATGAACTAAGGTGAAGGGGGAAGGATTGTTGTTGCAAAGAGTTCACAGAGTCGAGGACTCAAATAACTAGAGGTTATTTGAAATATTTCCACAAGGAGTGCGAGAAGGATCTCTCTTGGAGACTTAAGTTCATAAGTGAAATCTCAGAAGGGTTAGTACCTTTGAAGAGTTCAAAAGAAGACGGGGAGAGAAATCCTAGCGCAGAAGTGAAGTTCAGAAGGGAGAACATTCAATCGTTTGGGTAGAATCCATTGAAGCGTGAATCGAGCAGTCAAAATTCTCCATGGAGATCTTGCGAAGTCGTGAGGACCATAGGATCCAATGGATCCATATGGACGGTGAGAAGCCTTCGTGAAGGAAGTGCGAAGTTGTGAGAGCCATTGGATTTGGTAGAGTTGCAAGGTGATTAGAGGCTAGTGAAACCCATCACCTTAGGATCCAGGATCAACGTGAGCCATTGATCGTGCTTTGTGTAAGCTGTTGGATCATATCGCGAACTCGGGGTTCATGAGTTTGGAAGCCAGAACAAATTTCTTGGTTTGCGCGAAGTTCTGAGTTGCGAGGAATAGAGAAGGAGATCCAGGCCGTTGGATCCGAAACATGGGAGAACCGTTGGATCAGAATCTCCGTGTGGTATCACGTACTCAGGGGTTTGGGGTTTGAGAGAGGTTCTTTTCGACTACATAAGTCGTGAAGTGTCGAGCGTCGAGGGCTTGTGTGAACACGTGGCACATCCGGTTGGTGGGGACTGTGTGGTTGACAGGTGGCATAGTAACAATGCCCAGAGAAAAGTGGAAGCGGGTGACAAGTGGAGGACCCACATTACCTGGGAAGAAGTCAACCTATTGTTGACTTATTGCATCTCGAGGATTCGCGAAGGAGGAGCACAAGGGCTCATTGATCCAACTCATGAAGTTGGGAGTTGCAAGGGGTGCTAAAGCTAGGCCCTAGCCAGTGGTTGTTTGTAGAGGTTCTAGCAAGGAAGGGGCCATACCCATATCGCACTCTTGGGTATCGAAGGTTTGGAGTCGAGGGTCTTCAATTCACAAAATTATGAGATTGTGAGTCACGAAATGTGCTTGCGCTAAGGCCCAGGTTGTGGTCATGAGGAGGCGAAGACTCACACTTGGAGCACGTGGTGCAGATGGAGTTTCATGAAGGACCTGTGGATTGAATTCATTGAAGGTTTCAGCAGGGAACCGAAGGAGTCACTTCGACTAGTGGAGAAATTAGAACGATCCTGTGTGGATCTCGGCCCAAGGGTTGGGGTTCCTGCATCACTACAACAAAAACCTTGAAGCATGGTAACAATACAACTTGATGGTAAATCTCATGAGAACAAGTCCAAAGAAGAACAAGAGCCATTGGATTGATGAAAATTAGATATGGATTATCATATATGTTGGTCCCATTGGCCTATTAAAGAAAATGCATCTTAGGAAATCATGTTAATTTGGGTTGTCAATTTCCATCAATGTACACCATCCAATCTATCGGACGAGCTCACTGCCTCATGAGGATCATCTGCAGAGGAGGATTCCATTTCAGGATGTTAACCATTGTGCTATGTTGGCATGCCATTTTATGGGATTGTCAACAAGGGTATATTAGTTGGAGGATAACATGTGACCATCGTGTACAAGTGGGAGCCTTAGTTGACTTTGGAAAGAGGTTTAGTGATACTAAAACCTCACCATTCATCATGCATTGAGATTGGATCTTAACCATCTAATCTAGAAAAGGGTTGAGCCCGAAGGTATGAGGTCGTAAGCCTAACAAGGTGCATGATGTGGGAAAAACTATGAAGGATAGTGGCATGACAACCTGATGGTAAATATTACGAGCAAAATCCTGAAGAATGATAAAATTTTGTTGATTAGCATGGAGTATATCTAGAATGTCATATATGTTGGTCCCATCAGTCAGTTAAAGAATGTGTAGCTTAAGAACACGTGTTAATTCAGGTCATTGATCGACACAAATTTCCACCGTATGATCTATCGAACAATCTCGTTACATTTTGACGGATCACTACTACATGTCATGTTGAATTCCAATGGGGTGTTCTGACATTATAGACAAAATACACCTTACCATCGGAAATTACTCACTAATTATCAAAATTTCATTATATTTTTTCTTGTTGCCCCGACGTTCATTGAACTTATGACAAATTTTGTTATTCGTCAAACTTTTGAATCCAATTCAATGTTTTTCAAGACCATTGATTCTTCAACACTATCGTGACCCACCATTTCTCGGTGGCATACCACTATGGCACCTACGTGGCACTTCCATGTCATCAAATTTTTCATCTCATGGGTGTGTTTGGCACCTAATTGGTCCTTAATTATGTCACATATGGGGATAAAAATGTTCATCCCAGGATTATTATGTTTGTGTTGTCTCTATTGAGATGTCTATGATGCCATCTAGGGGGATAAAAAAGGTTAGCATGGGCTTATTATGATTATTGTGTCCTGATACCTCAATTAAACATGAATGGACAAGAAATATGTTTGGAAAGTACAAGGATTAATGGATGAAGATAGTGCAGATTAAAATATTGCATGATGTGGGAATGATGGATAGTACATGACCCAGATTAGTTGTGTCACTAGATAGGCTACAAGAGAATTTCAAGTCAGATGTTATTTAATGTGACCACATATGATGGCTGGTCCTCACTGGTACTTCCATGTCCTAGAGTTACCCTTTTGTATAATTAAGGGACACTAGTCAATGACATTATAAGTATATTGTTGAGTGGTTAAGTCTGTATAATATGAATTCCGCAAGGGTTTTTCAAGATGCTAAATCCATTTATGTATTCATAAATGCAATTTAAACAACATAAAATTGTGATTTCCCCATATTTAGATCATCTGGTTTAGGTGAAAAATGTCAATTAAATGTAGAACATTTAGACTACACTACCATGGGGGAAACTTAGAAAGGATTTAGGTGATCATCTCAGAGGTCATAATACTACACCCATATCTGGATGGTGCCACCAGTCAAGAAGAAACACACTGCATCAATGTTGATAGTCGAGGAGACCCCAAGTTAGAGAAAGGGGGAGTCTCCAACAGAAATGAGAGGACCAAAGGAAATGGAGAACATGTTGAGGGGAGGAATCGATGATGCCAACACTTTCAATGGAATGTGATAGTATAAGGACATAGGATACAAGGTAGTTCTCTAGAAGGAATATGTTTGGATTGTTCAGGCCAAATGCCCATTGAAGGTGTTTGAACGAGGTATAGGATATCGCGACAGTTTCTTAGAAACAAGACCATAAATTATGGTGAACATATACCTAGTTTGTATCAATCATAGCCATCCCTGTGATAATCCTTTGTCTCAATCAAATACACAATACCTCCCTTGTAGTCTTCCCGCCTAGTGGTGCACCCTCCATATCCATTTCACATTTTGTGTATTCCATTAGACCCTTCGATGCACTACCAATTTTGGAATCCATCAGCATTGTAATATGCTTCAGTACCACCCCACAATGTGAAATTGGTGACTAGATAAAACACCTTTCTGAGTATTGATTCCATCGAATGAATGGCTACAACAAGGAAGAGTGTGCCTCAAGTACCATGTATCACCTAAGAGCTATAAAAACTCACTCGAGGACCTATGAATACATGTACAGTTAGTTATGATCCACTTACGTAAGTGACCTATGGGTCAAGGTGATCCCCATGGGGAACATAATATATAAGGTTGCAACAAATGGCTCAAGGACCTATGAATACATGTAAAGTTAGTTATGATCCACTTAAGTAAGTGACCTATGGGGTAAGGTGGTCCCCAGGGGGAACATAATATATAATGTTGTGAGTACATGGATAGAAAATGAGAGACTTATTAGATATTCCTCAAGAGGAATCTTTGCAGATGAGAAAATTATATAATATGTATTATAATTTTCCTAGTTTTGTAATGGAGATTGTATCTATCATGTCTGTAATGTAAATATCCTTCTATATTTATGAGGATTTAATGGAACATCACTAATGTTGTTTACTCATACTTGTCGTATATGTGATGCTTATGACAATATTTATTATGTATATGTAATTTTTAAGTGATCTTTAATGCATCTTTATAATAATATTTGAATCTACCTACAACAAATTATGCTCCAATTTTTTTCTTATGAGAAAAAAATCATTATATTTATATTTTTAGTGGAAATGAAATACACATTGATAAGATCCCTTATACTTTTAACGCTAGCAGTCATTGCATTTATATACTACCTATATAATGATAATACTATAGCCTATCCTTATGACTTTGACTCTTACAATCATCCTTATACAGGTCACTCTTTAAAGAAATAGTTCCACAACATCATGTTGATGCTAAGACAAAATGATGCAGAGGCCCCTTCTCTCCTAAGGACCACATGACCTCCCAGTCTAGGATCGATCAAGAAAATGAGTCTGATTGACTCTTTGGCCCTCAAGAACCTCAAATCCACTTAACATGCCCTCTTTCCCATAAAGAACAGGTTATATGGAACCCTTGGCTTTCTCCATAATGCCTTTAAGCTTCAACATGTTTAGACACTAACTCATATGGTTAAACCCCTCCCTTTATGTGACTGAGGATGTGACTAGTCACCCAATCGAAAGGTGCATCGCAACTTCGCGTATCGGGCCTTTGCATGCGAGTCACTGTGACTCTACCAAATTTTGAAATCCCGACATGAGCCTATCGTATGCTAGCTCCACTATTCCCATTCAACGATGTGGCCCTTCGCTATGACCGTGGGCCAATCTTTTGAGCACTTCGTGATTTCGCATTTCGCGATTTTGTGTCTCGTTAGTTCACACTTCATGAGTCATCTCCCTTGACCTTCAATGATCCAGATCTCTTCTCGAACTGACAGCTCAGATCAAATCTTCACGGTTTTGGGTTTCGCGAGTTCCCTAAACTCTTACCTCTAATTTCCTGAGTTACGAAGTCTCGACAAAACTAGATCTACGGTTCAAATCCCTCCTTTGATCAATGACTGTGATATTTTCATGACTTCGTGATTCACGACTTTGGAGTCTCCTTGCCTCCATTCTCCCAATAGACGAAATTACGATGGCGCTGGATCAACGGCCCAGGTCTCCCCTTTGATCAACGACTCAGAACATGTCGCGATTTTGTGTTTCGCGAGTTCTCGCGACTCAACCTTTGAATTATTCGAGTCACGATTCGGCAAAATGTTGATCTCTCTCCATGTGTCCTCCTTGACAACAGATAGTCTCGATGATTTCAGAATGATCAAGGACTATGATCTTTTCGCGAATTCGCATTTTGTGAATCCTCACAACTCTGCTCTTTGACCTTTCCACTCTGCGAGTCAGCAAAATGTTGATCTCTCACCATGTATCCTGTTGTTGTGGATGGTTCCGATGACTTCAGAATTTTGTGACCTTGTTCCTCCTGTTGGATTACTGAGAGGAGGGGTGAATTAATAATAGAGTAATTTAATCCTTTTTGACCATACAATCCAAGTGTTATATCAATGAAGCATTATCATCCAATAACTACAGAGTAAATAAGCAATGAACAAATGAACAAACATACACATACACATTACACCCGTGTTTTACGTGGAAACCCAAATCGGGAGAAAACCATAGAATTATTTTTCTTATATGTCTTGAAGAATTGCATTCATTGGAAGCACCAAATTATTTTGTTTTCTATTTGCAACTCGAAGGAGGCTCCAACCCCCTAGTTTCTTAGGCTACAACCTAAGGGAAGCTCCAACTCCCCAATTCTCTTGCTACAACCAGAAGGAAGCTACAACCCCCTATGTCCTTCGGCTACAACCACCTGTCCTTGCCCCATCCTGCCACCCTAAAGTAGAAGTAGAATTATGGAACCACTATCAACCTATCACTGTGAGATATACTGATGTAAACCTGTACCAATAAATCTGAACCATGCATCAACTTGTAATCAACTTATACCATAAACAAGTGAATCAACCATGCACCAACTTGTACCAAATAACCTGTAATCAACTTGTACCATAAACAAGTGCATCCAACCATGTACCAAGTGTGTACCAATCATGTGTCAACTACTCATCAACTATGACTCATCAATATGTACCAACATCATCAACTATACACCTCATGTATGTTCCAACTCATCAACTACTTGTCTCAACCATGTACTCAACATGTACCTCAACCAAAAGCCCT
>SNQJ01S0000398.1:198720-250599 GCA_010110895.2 Picea sitchensis | reverse complement strand
TTTAAAATCTCTTAAACCACTTTGACTACTTTGACCTTTTGGGGCTTCTAGATGACATATGAGGGTCCTCCAACTTCGTAAGGCCATAACTCTCAAACCGTGAGGAGTTATGTGACGTTACACATACCACTAGAAATGGAATGCCATGTAATATCCATATAAAATAGTATTATCTAAAAATATATCATAACTCATACAATTATCCATCAAACAAACTTGGGTTCATTACCCAAACCTAGGGTCTCCAACTTCTCATGGCCATAACTCTCTAACCCTGAGGAGTTATGTGACGTTCCACATACCATCGGAAATGGAATGATAAGAAATATCCATATACGATAGTTTACCTAACAAATTCATTGTCCTTCATCTCATTATTCCACAATTAAGCATGGGTTCTCTTACTCCGCAAAGCATCTTCCCATGAGGTATTTCACCATAAGGGGACCACTTTGGAGTTCATCCATCTTTACTTCTTATCAACCATGACAATAAAATAATGAGTCATCTTTACATCAAATAATATTGGGTCCATTACCCAAACCTTTGTGCCGTGGGGATTTCTTCAAGGGTTGACATCAATGACAACCAACCTTAATCAACACCTCCTATATACGTTCAAAGATTTAATGTTAGTGCACTTTACCTTGATCAGACGACTACGATATGTTTGCGTTTAGATTGAATGGTTGAGATATTTCCTCCTCTTTGTCTGGATGTTGATCGAATGGTCCAAATCTTCCCTCTGAGATAAATATTTCTTCAGACTTAGAAGATTTTCGAAAGGATTGAAAGGCTTTGACCTTTATCCTTCCTGCGAGTCCATTTCTTGGATCTCATTCCCACTTCTTGGAAAGTGCTACTCCTCCTGAGCTTGATCTCTCCAAAGATTTTGATCTCCCAAGAAATTTTTGCTTTTCTCGGAAATTTGTCAACTCAGATCCAAAGATTCTTAAAAAGAATCCTTTCTTGCCTTCTTGGCGTTCTTCCTCTCTTGTCCTTCGACTTCTTTACGGAGTCGCTTCAACTCTTCATCGAATTCCAGGTATGTGCACTCTTTGCAACAGATATTTACACAAGATTCAAGTTCTTGCGATGACTGTGCACTCCTTGCGGTAGGCGCTTTACACTTCCTGCAAAGAAAGTCTTACACTATTTATTCTGATCTTTATGAGTCGAAACAAACCCTGCAATGCACTCGTTGCAGACTGTGTGCACACCTTTCACCGCCTCATGAAGAAAATCGATTTAAATTCTTATGCAAGCATTTCAAATCTACATACACTCGTAGCAAGATTCATTCATTCTTGAAAAGATTAAGACAATAATAGAGAGATTGCAAACACTATTGACACCATACATTGGATCAATTTTTCTCTAATATCTTCATTCAAAATCAAGAAAATGGTTACATCTAAAATCAAAGAAACAACTACTGCTCTGAGATTCCTACTTGCTCATAATTCTCGTAACCCCTCCTTTGGGCATACAAAATATCTATTTATAAAAAAGAAACAAACTAATTTCTATCTAATTGCAGTTATAGTGAGACTAGGGTTAAGATCCCAAGTCACGCGTGCTCATTTTGTCTCCATGCGTGTGATATTTCCTCTTTTATTTTCTATCACTTCAAAATATTTGCAATACTGGCTAGCATTTGAGACTCTAGATTGGATCTCAGGCGTTGAGTTGGAATGCCATGTTTGCTTGCTAATGATGCTCCTGCATCATACTCCCCCTGGACAAAAATTCATGGACTCCTATCCATGAGCTCCTGTACCGACTTTCCATGCTTCTGGATATCAACTTCACTTTCCCAACTGGCATCTTCTATTGTGTGTCCCTTCCACTTGACCAGATATTCAAAATAGGTCTTTCTCTTGGTCTTCTTGTTAATTCTATGATCAACGATCTTTTTCATCTGTGGTTTTTCTACTATAGGAATTTGTTTCTCCCAGTGAATATTCCCTTGATTTGTTGATCCCTCTGTGTCATCCTTCCTGTAAGGATACGGGTTTGAAACATTGAATATGAGCGATGTGTCCACATCATATGGTAGATCAATCTCATAGGTGTTGGCATCAAACTTCCTCAATATCTTACATGGTCCTATCTTCTTCATCTTTAGCTTGTTATATGCCCCCCTAGGGAACCTTTCCTTCTTGAGAGGTGATATAACCTGATCTCCTATTTCAAATTGGAGTTTTCTAAGATGTTGATCAGCTCGGCATTTGTACTCTTGGCTAGAATTCTGCAACTGCCCCCTGATATGACTATGGAGATTCTAAATTTCTGCAGTAAAATCTTCTACTCCAGTGCTTCTGATCTCAATCTGTTCCAAGTCTCTGAACTCAGATACTCCCCTGGGTTACATTCCATAAAATGTTTGGAATGGGCTCTTCCCAGTGCTCTTATTTGGTGAGTCTTTGTATGCAAATTCTTCTTGTGGAAGAATCTGATCCCATTGATTATGGTGCTTAGTGACCAGCCTCCTCAATAAGTTTCCAAAACTTCTATTTACTACCTCAATATTCCCATGTGTCTGAGGGTGATAAGATGAGCTGAAGGGAAAATACATCCCCAAATTATTCCATAGTGTTCTCCAAAAATGACCAACAAATTTCGTGTCTCTGTCCGAAGCAATGCTTCGGGGTAAGCCGTGAAGTCTCACAACTTCCTTGAAAAATAGGTTTGCAACATGTGTTGCATCACTGGTCTTCTGATATGGGATAAAGTGTGCCATATTGGAAAATATATCTACCACCACAAATATGGAATCACATTCTCTTTGTTTTCTTGGCAGTCCCAACACAAAATCCATTCTTATTGCATCCCAAGGCCTCTCTAGTTTGGGAAATGGTTGATACAATCCAGTGTTTTGTCTTTTACCTTTTGCATGTTGGTAGATTTTTCATCTATTCATGAATTTTATTACATATGTTCTCATGCCTAAACAATAGTATGAACTTCTCAATTGCACAAATGTCTTATCATGGCCGAAATGTCCAGCCAATCCTCTGCTATGTTTTTCCTTCAAAAGGTTATCCCTCATTGAGAATTTTGGTATGAATAATTGATTTCCCTTGAACAACAATCCCTCTTGAATCATATACTCTGTCCACTGGATCCTATCTCTCAGCACAAGATTCATACATGCTTCGTATGCTTCCTTGAAGTCAGGATCATCACTGTACATTTCCTCAAGGTGTTCAAACCCTAAGGTCTTTACCTGAAATTCCTGCAGATTCAAACATCTCCTGCTCAATGCATCAACAACTTTGTTAGCATTACCAGCAATATGTTTTATGACAAAAGTAAAATTCTTCATATACTTAATCCACTTTGCATCCCTCTGATTCAATTTTTCTTGTCTGGTTATGAATTGTAAAGCTTGGTTATCACTATACAAGACAAATTCTTGTGGGACAAGGTAATGCCTCCATTTCTTCAGGGCTTGGATTATGGCATAAAACATCGTGTCATAGGTGGAGTATTTTCTCTTAGTCTCATTCAACTTCTTGCTGAAGTAATAAATAAGTCTATTATCCTGGCTCAAAACTCCTCCAATTGCAACACCACTTTCATCACACCTTACCTGAAATGTCTTCTCAAAATTTGGCAAGACTAGAATTGGTCACTCCGCTACTTTCTCCTTCAGTGTATTGAAGATCTTCTCAGCCTCCTCTATCCATTTAAAAGACTTGTGCCTCTTCTTCACTGTATCCATCATTGGTGTAAAAATTTCACTGAAATATCTGATGAACTTCCTATAGACTCTCGCTCTTCCATGGAAGCTTCTTACCTCAAACATGCTCCTTGGTGACAACCATACTTTGATTGCTTTCACCTTCTCTGGATCCATCTTCAATTCATTTGAAGAGATCACAAAACCCAAGTAAATGAGTTTTGTCTTCATAAAAGAGGAATTCTTCAGGTTTATCAAGAGCTTCTCCTGTTGTAGTCTCCTCATCAATAATGCTAGGTGCCTCAAATGCTCCTCTTTAGTCTTGCTAAAGATTAATATATCATCTAGATACACAACCACGAACTTGCCAATGAAATCTTTTAGTATTTCATTCATCAACCTCATAAAAGTACTTGAGTCATTGGTTAAGCCAAATGGCATAACAAGCCTATCATACAAACCTTCATTTGTCTTAAAGGTTGTCTTCCACTCATCACCTTCCCTCGTTCTGATTTGGTGATATCCACTTTTAAAATCTATCTTACAAAAGAAATTTGTTCCACTTAAACAGTCCATCAAATCATCTATTCATGGAAAAGGGAATCTATAACTGATAGTGATCTTATTGATGGCTCTCAAGTCTGTACACATTATTCATCCTCCATATTTCTTTGGACTCAACACATTTGGCATTGCACATGGACTCAATCTCTCTCTGACCAAACCCTTGTCTAACAATTCCTGGACTTGGTTCTTTACCTCCTCATTCTATCGAGGTGTCAATCTGTAAGCTTCTTTGTTTGGAAGACTTGCTCCTGGTATCAAATCGATATGATGAATGACACTTCTGATGGGTGGAAATGAGTTAGGAAGCTCATCTACCACTATGTCAGCAAAATTATCCAATAATTCTTTAACTTATTCAGGCAAATCATCCATTGAAGTACTTATAAGGATAACTCTGGATTTCCTCACTACAACAAACTGCATCTCTTGTTCTTTTTTTACTTCTTTCAGGAGTTCCTTCCCACACATGAGAAGTATGCTTGTGATGGCTTCCTCTTTCACTTTCTTCTCCTCTATTGGAAACACCATGTGTGTTCTACCATTCTTCTTCAAGGTGTATGTATTCTTCCTCCCATCATGAATGACATTATTGACAAACTACCATGGTCTTCCCAACAAAATATGGCATACATCCATGGGAATTACATCAGCCACAATTTCATCTCTATATCCTCCTATATTAAATTCAACCAAGCATTGTTTAGTAACCATTACCTGGTGTCCTTTCTGCAACCATGAGACTTTATATGTCTCTAGGTGTGCAGTTGTCTCTAGCTCCAATTTCTCCACTATCTTCTTGGATACTAAGTTATCAGTGGTCCCACTGTCAATTATCACCTTGCATACTCTGTATTTTGTCTTGCAATTTGTCCTTAATAGACTGTTCCTCTGTACATTTTTAACTTATGCCTTTGGTTTTAAGAGAACCTTTTTCATCATCAACAATGTTCCATCCTCTGCTCCCTCTTCTTCAACATTCTCTCTTTGTGCTTCCCAAAATGTGAGCTTCTCCTCCTTCTTTCTTTTTCTCGGGGAATTCCCAAGACACGTGCCCTGTCTTTCCATAGGCATAACATCTTATTCATCCTCTGCCTCTTCCTCTAGAAGAGTTTCTTCCACCACTTTGTCTTTCTTGGGAACTTCCTCCTCTTTCTGAGTGACTATGTGGAGTTCCAACCTCATATTTGGAATTATGCACCTTGTCATGGGCAACTCCCTTGCCTTTGGTCGGGGTTGAGATTTTACCTCTACCATGCTGGATTTGTTTTCTGGCCAAATTCTCTTCTACCTTCAGCACAAAATGATAAGCATCCTCCACTGTCCTTACCGACATCATGATGAGCTCATCCTGGATTTCGTACCTCAGGCCATTCATATACCTGACAACTTTTTCTTCGTCCCACTCTCTTTGTCCAACTCTGATGTTCATCTTGTAGAAATACTCTGTGTATTCTTTGACTGTCATACCCTTCTATCTCAGGCTCTGCAGCTTCCTGAACATATTGATCCGATAATCTTTGGGCGTGAATTTAGCCTTCAACTTGGCTACCATTCTGTCCCAATTCTTTATCTTTTGTTTGCCTCTACTTCTCCACTCAGCTTGCAATTCATCCCACCACAATGATGCATGTCCTTTAAGCCTGGTGACAACGTGTATCACCCTTTTCTCCCCATCGACATCTTCATAATCAAAATATTTGTCCATGGACCTTATCTAATCCAATAGCTCTTCAACATCCAAATTTCCTTCATACATTAGGACCTCTATCCTGGCTCTAGCTCCCAATCTAACAACTACTTTTAGCAAGCACTCTTTGGCAACATGTTCCCCTACAACTTCTTTGGCTTCTACATCTTCTCTCTCTCCATCGCTGACGTCTCCAACATCAGGTGCTCTTCTCGATGATGCTTCCATCGCTTCCAACCTTGCACGAAGTTCTCACATCTCTCTTTCTACAATGCGGTTGGATAAAGGTGGCTCCCCTCATCTCCTTAGCGACATTGTTTTGACTGTCTCTTACACATAGAGTACAAATTCGAATTCTTTTTCTTCTTCACCTGAAATCTATAGATGAAAATTAGCTCTGATAACACTTGATGCAGACCCCCCTTCTCTCCTAAGGATTGCACGACCTCCTGGTCTAGGATCGATCAAGAAACTGAGTCTGATTGACTCTTTTGCCCTCAAGAACCTCAAATCTACTTAACATGCCCTCTTTCCCTTAAAGCACAGGTTATATGGAACCAACGACTTTCTCCTTAATGCCTTTAATCTTCAGCATGTTTATATGCTAACTCTCCTGATTAAACCCCTCCCTTTATGTGACTAAGTCTGTGACCAGTCACCTAATCGAAAGGCACATCACGACTTTACGTATCGGGCCTTTGCATGCGAGTCACTTTGACTCTCCCAACTTTTGAAATCCCGACAGGATCCTAGCGCATGCTATCCCCTCTATTCCCCTTCATCAATGTGGCCCTTCCCTATGTCTGTGGGCCAATATTTCGAGCCCTTTGTGATTTCACGTTTCATGATTTCACATCTCATGAGTTAACACTTCCTGAGTTGTCTCCCTAGATGCTCAACAGTCCAAATCTCTTCTCAAACCGACAGCTCAGATCAAATCTATGCGATTTCAGGTTTCACGAGTTCCCCGAACTCTTACCTCTGATTTCCCGAGTTGCAAAGTCCCGACAAAACCAGATCTACAGTTCAAATCCCTCCTTCAATCAATGGATGTGATCTTTTCACGATTTCACGATTCGTGACTTTAGAGTCTCCTTGCCTCCGTTTTCCCAATAGCCGAAATTGTGATGGTGCTATATCAATAGTCTGGATCTCCCCTTTGATAATGACTCAGATCATGTTGCGATTTTGCATTTTGCGAGTTCTTGCGACTCAACCTTTGACTCCTTCGAGTCACGAGTTAGCGAAATGTTGATCTCTCACCATGTGCCCTCCTTGACAATGGACAGTCTCGATGATTTCAGAATGATCAACGATTGTGATCTTTTCACGAATTCACACTTCACGAATCCTCACAACTCTGCTCTTTGACCTTTCCTCTCTGCGAGTCAGCGAAATGTCGATCTCTTGCCATGTGTCCTGTCGTGATGGACGGTTCTAATGAATTCAGAATTTTGTGACCTTGTTCCTCCTGTGTACATTCAAATCTTTAATGTTAGTGCAATTTACCTTGATCAGACGGCTACAATCCATTTGCGCTCAAATAGAATGGTTGAGATATTTCCTCCTTTTCACTTTCTCCTCGTTGTTTGGACGTTGATCAGATGGTCCATATCTTCCCTCTAAGATAAAGCTTTCTTCAGACTTAGAAGATTTTTGAAAGGATTTAAAGGGTTTGACCTTTATCCTTCCTGCGAATCCATTTGTTGGATCTCATTCACGCTTCTTGGAAAGTGCTACTCCTCTTGATCTTGATCTCTCCAAATATTTCGATTTCCCAATCACTTCTTTCTTTTTTGGAAAATTCGTCAACTCAGATCCAAAAATTCTTGAAAAGAATCCTTTCTCGCCTTCCTGGCGTTCTTTCGCTCTCATCCTTTGACTTCTTTATGGAGTCGTTTTGACTCTTCATCGAATTCTAGGTCTTTGAACTCTTTTCAACAGATCTTTACACAAGATTCAAGTTTTTTTGACAACTGTGCACTCCTTACAGCAACCTCTTTACACTTCCTACAAACAAAGTCTTACACTATTTTTTTTTTATCTTTACGAGTCGAAACCGACCCTATCAACGCACTCCTTGCAGGCTGTGTGCACACCTTGCACCAAATCATAAAGAAAAATTGTTTAAATTCTTATGCAAGCATTTAAAAGCTACATACACTTGTAGAAAGATTCATTCATTCCTGAAAAGATTAAGACAACAACAGAGAGATTGCAAACACTATTCACACCATACATTGGATCAATGTTTCTCTTTTATCTTGATTCAAAATCAAGAAAATGGTTACATCTAAAATCAAAGAAACAACTATTGATTTGAGATTCCTACTTGCTCATAATTATCGTAACCCCTCTTTTGGGCGTACAAAATCTCTCTTTATACAAAAGAAACAAACTAACTTCTATCTAATTGTGGTTATATTGAGACTAGGGTTAATCTCCCAAGTCACGCATGCTCATTTTGTCTCCACGCGTGTGATATTTCCTCTTTTGTTTTCTATCACTTCAAAATATTTGCAGTACTGCCTAGCGTTCGAGACTCCGGATTGGCTCTCAGGCGTTGAGTTGTCCTGCCACGTGTGCTTGTTGACGATGTTCTTGCATCACAAAACAATGATACAAACTCTCTCTAACTTTACATAAAAAAAAAATTAAAGCATGACTAAAATCTCATTCATCAAAAAATATGTAAGAGTATCAAATTTGTAGTAGTATGGTGCTTAATCTTGTGAAAAAAAAAACTTCCTCCAAAATGAGTGCTTTCTTTGATAACTAATCAACTTTGTGGTTAAATTATTAGTAGACATGAGAAAAGGACACCTCTTCAAAAAATAATTCATTTTCCATAATATTATTGAAAATAGGTCCCAACTCCAAGTTATAAATGTTACTTTTACCATTTTTTGAGTTGATTAGAAGTTTGGAGTCACCAAAGACCTATATCCTCTTAACCTTCCTTTCCACTGCAACCTTAAGTAGGATCCAAAGGACATAGAGTTATACTCTATTGTTTGTTCCCAAACTTACCCCATACTTTAGTAAAATGTAATTCACGTTATCTACATAAATAATGTCCCCAGCTCGACAAGCTCACAAAGTACCCTGGCATGCTCCATCAAGAAATCCCCAAGGGTAAGTGAGATCTATAATTGGTTCTTGAATGCTTCTTGTAATAGTATTATTCAGTTGATTCATTCCTTCCCCATAAGAGACTCTAATGTAATGCACAAGTCTTCCTGAATATTCCTTCTCATATTAAAAAATATACTTGATTCTGGTTAACAAGATGCCCCATAACACATATCTAGTTAGTGTTCTATGTGAGGAAACAAATTTATTAGTTAGCTAGAATTCCATACATTCCAGTATATTTAATTTATCCCAATGAATTTGTAGTTTGAAACTGTTGGAAATTCCCATCCATACATCTTTGGTGAATTGGCAGTAAATGAATAAATTATATTACTAGTTTCCAAATTATATTTAAAGTTTTCCTTGTAATTTGGAATGTCGAAACTGTACTAAGTGAACAAATTAAAATGCACACCCAAGCTCCCATATATCTCCATAAATTGTTTTATAATTTTTAATATGGTTTTATATATATGGTAAATTTACCTATAATGGAATCTATTAAAGTACAATTGAAGAATGGGAGAGGTTGCTTTCATGCACCAAGATTTGTGATTTCATGTAAATTTGAAGGAAAACTTGCCTTAGAGTAAAATTCATGCCACAGTCTCAATTTTTACCAATATAAAGTTGTTCAACTTACAAAAGGGGTAGTTTATGATATTACACATGTCTATAACATTATATTGGAATTTTTTTATTGCTGCAATATATATTTTGGTTTGGGGTTGTAATATGGAGTTAAATATATTACAAATTTACTTATGTCATCTAAATTTAAATGAAAGAATGGAATAGGTTGCTTTCATGCACCTAGATTTGGTATTTCATGTAAATTTGAAGGAAAAATTGCCTTAGAGTAAAATTCACGCCCTGGTCTTAATTTTTACCCAAAATGAGTGGTTCAACTTGCACAAGGTATAGTTTGTGATTTTACACCTGTCTATAAACTTATATTGTAATTTTCTAGACATGAACCTACTTGATGTGCATAAAGGCTAAAAAATGCCTTGTAAAACCAAAGGGCCAAATTGCTAAAGTTAAGGCTTGACCATAATTCAAGACTCAAGTTTTAAATTGATGGTTTCATTATTTATAATCTACGTGTACAATTAGTAGTCCATTTACACTTCAAAAAGTATGATTTCTTTGAAAAAATATTGACGACATTTTCATGAATTAGAAGATGGTGGATTATGAGAGAAACCAAGCCCAATTTTGTAGTTTTCCTTGTAATTTGGAAGGCCTAAACTGTACTAAGTGTCAAAATTAAAATGCATGCCCAAGCGTCCCTATAGATCCAAAAATTGTTTTATAAGTTGCAATATGTAGTTATATAAATGGTAATTTTACATATGCATATAAAGTTCAATTTAAGAACAAAAGAGGTTGCTTTAATGCACCTAGATTTGGTATTTCATGTAAATTTGAAGAGAAAATTGCCTTATTGTACAATGCACACCCTAATGTCAATTTTTAGTCAAATGGAGTGGTTTAACTTGTAGAAGGTGTAGTCTGTGCTTTTACACCTGTCTATAAACCTATATTGACATTTTCAGACACAAACCTACCTCATGTGAATAAATGCTAAAAAATTCCTTGTAAAAACAAAGGGTCAAATTGTCAAATTTGTTTATATTAGATTGCACGCCCAAAGTTGGCTAAGGTTCCATAATTCAATTTTTAAGTTTTAAATTTATGATTTCATTACTTATAATATTTTTGTACAATTAGTAGTGCATTTACACTCCAAAATGGATGACTTCTATGCACAAAGATTCACTACATTTTGATGAATCAGAGGATGGTGTGTTATGAGAGAAACCAAGGACAATTTTTCATTAAGAGTCATAAAAGACTCTTCTGTGCAAAAATAGGCAAGAGTAAAACCCTGAAAATGCACAAACTATTTGTAAAAAGTAACCCAAGGATGTATTATACCTTACATTTGAGTTGTGCAAGTTGGTCAGGGTGTGGTTTATCATAGTAGACATGCCCATGTTGTTTATCTTGAAATTTCAAGTTTAAAGAGGGTGGTTATTCAAAATAGGCAAAGTTAACCTTGCAATTTCCAAGGTCTAAGCTGTACTAAGCGACATAATTAAATTGCATGCCCATACTCCCTCTAACTCAAAAAATTATTTAATAAGTTTTAAGATGTAGTTACATAAATGGTAAATTTACCTATGCATATAAAGTTCAATGGAAGAGTATGAGTGGTTGCTTTTGTGCACCTAGAATTGGGATTTCATGTAAATTTGAGTACAAAACTAGCTTAGCCTCAAATGCATGCCCTAGTCTCAATTTTGAGCCAAATTTAGTGGTTCAACTTGCATAAGTTGTAGATTGTGATTTTGCACATGTATATAACATTATATTGTAAATTTGAGATAGAAAACGACTTGTGTGGATAAATGCTAAAAAATTCCTTCTAAAACCAAAGGGAAAAATTGCTAAAGTTGGTTATATAAAACTGCAAGGTCTAAATTGTACACTCCAAAAAGGATGACTTATATGCACAAAGATTCAATAAATTTTAATGAATGAGAGGATGGTGGGTTATGAGAGAAACCAAGGCCGGTTTTGCATTAAGACTCATAAAATACTTTTCTACACAAAAATATGCAAGAGATTCCTAGTAAAACCCTCTACGTGCATAACCTATTTGTAAAAGGTAACCCAAGGTTGTACTATACCTTAAATTTGAGTTGTGCGAGTTGTTCGGGGTTTGGTTTATCATAGAATACCTTTTCATGTCGTTAATTTTGAAATTGCAAGTTTAAAGAGGGTGATTGTGCAAAAGAGACAAATTTCCCCTTGTAATTTGCAAGGTCTAAACTATACTAACTAACAAAATTAAAATGCATACCCAAGCTTCCCTTTATCTCCAAAACATTTTTTATAAGTTACATAAATTGTAAATTTACCTATTCATCCAAAGTTCAATTGAAGAACATGATAGGTTTCTTTCATGCACCTATAATTGTGATTTCATGTAAATTTGAATGCAAAACTTTCTCGGCCTCAAAAGCACGCCCTAGTTGCAATTTTGAGACAAGTCTAGTGGTTCAACTTGCATAAGTTACAGTTTGTCATTTTACACTTGTATATGACATTGTATTGCAAATTTGAGACAAAAACCTACCTCATGTGTATAAAGGATAAAAAATTCCTTCTAAAACCAAAGAGCCAAATTGTTAAAGTTGGCTATATGAAACTGCAAATTCTAAACTATACACTCCAAAAAGAACGATTTATATGCACAAAGATTCATGAAATTTTGATGAATCATAGGATGGTGGTTTATGAGAGAAACGTAGGTCTATTTTTCATTAAGATTCATAAAATACTCTTCTGTGCAAAAATAGGCAACAAATGCCTAGTTAAAACCCTTTGAATGCACAACCTATTCGTAAAAAGTAACCCAAGGTTGTATTATACCTTCGATTTGAGTTATGCAAGTTGTTTTGTTTGTGGTGTATCATGGTAAACTTGTTCATGTTGTTTATTTTTCAATTGCAAGTTTAAAGAGGGTGGTTGTGAAAAAGAGTAAAAGTTTCCGCTGTAATTTGGAAGGCTAAATTGTACTATCTGACAAAATTAAAATGCACACCTAAGCTTCCTTGTAGCTCCAATTTTTTTTTTATAATTTTTAAGATGGATTTACATAAATGGTAAATTTACCTATGCATCTAAATTTCAATTGAAGAACAAGAGAGGTTTCCTTCAGACACCTAGAATTTGGATTTCATGTAGATTTGAATGCAAAACTACCTCAACCTCAAATGCAAACCCTAGTCTCAATTTTGAGCCAAATTTAGTGGTTAAACTTGCATAATTTGTAGTTTGTGATTTTTTTTTTTGTTTGTTAATTTGTGCGAGACCTGTTGGCTACGCAATTAACCTGTGGCTTGAGAAACCGTGACTCAGGGGCATCTAAGCTGTCAAAATCACTCGAGGATTGCACCCGGCCTGAGCCACACCAACCCTTAACATGGTTGGATTTTTTTTCCCCGCAGGTTTCGAACCGATGACTTTAACAACACGGAGTGGCTTAACAACACACTCCGTCACCGACTGTCCTACACCTCGGGGACTGTAGTTTGTGATTTTACACCCATGTATAACATTATATTGGGAATTTGAGACACAAACCTACCCTATGTGGATAAAGTATAAAAATTTCCTTCTAAAACCAAAGGGGAAAATTGTTAAAGTTGTTTATATGAAACTACAAGGTCTAAATTGTGCACTCCAGAAAGGATGATTTCTGTGCACAAAGATTCAAAAAAATTTAATGAATGAGAGGATGGCGGGTTATGTGAGAAACAAATATCATTTTTGCATTAAGAGTCATAAAATACACTTCTATAGAAAACTAGGCAAGAGATGCCTAGTAAAACCCTCTAAATGCATAACTTATTTGTAAAAAGTAACCGAAGGTTTTAATATACCTTACATTTGAGTTGTGAAAGTTGTTGGCGGTGTGGTTTATCATAGTAGATCTGTTCATGTTGTTTATTTTTCAATTGGAATTTTAAAGAGGGTGGTTTTGCAAAAGAGGCAATTTTTTCCTTGTAATTTGCAAGGTCTGAACTATACTAACTAACAAAATTAAAATGCATGCACCCTAGCTTCCCTGTAGCTCCAAAATTTGTTTTATAATT
The DNA here is from genome assembly GCA_010110895.2 of Picea sitchensis. Classification (NCBI taxonomy): domain Eukaryota; kingdom Viridiplantae; phylum Streptophyta; class Pinopsida; order Pinales; family Pinaceae; genus Picea; species Picea sitchensis. The sequence goes on along the minus strand of SNQJ01S0000398.1, from coordinate 236,858 downwards.
TTTAATATAGAGTTACATAAATTTTAAATTTACTTATGCATCTAAAGTTCAATTGAATAATAGGAGAGGTTGTTTTCATGCACCTAGAATTGCGATTTCATGTAAATTTGAATGCAAAACCGTCTCATCCTTAAAAGCACACCCTAGTCTCAATTTTCAACCAGATTTAGTGGTTAAACTTGCATAAGATATAGTTTGTGATTTTACACTTGTCTATGAAATTATATTGGAAATTTGAGATAGAAACCTACCTTATGTGCATAAAGGATAAAAATTTCCTTCTAAAACAAAAGGGCTAAACTGTTAAAGTTGGTTATATGAAACTGCAAAGTGTAAACTGTGCACTCCAAGAAGAATGATTTATATGCACAAATATTCACGAAATTTTGATGAATAGGAGGATGGTGGGTTATGAGATAATTGAAGGTCTATTTTTCATTAAAATTCATACAAAACCGTATGTGAAAAAATAGGAAACAAATGCCTAGTTAAAACCATTTGAATGCACAACCTGTTTGTAAAAAGTAACTGAAGGTTGCATTATAACTTATATTTGGGTTGTGTAGGTTGTTGGGGTTGTGATTTATCATAGTATACTTGTTCATGTTGTTTATTTTTCATTTGAAATTTTAAAGAGGGTGGTTGTGAAAAATAGGCAAAGTTTTCCTTGTAATTTCGAAAGTCTGAATTGTATTTACTGACAAAATTAAAATGCACACCTAAGCTTCCCTGTAACTCCGAAAATTGTTTTATAAGTTTTAAAATGGAGTTACATAAGTGGTAAATTTACCTATGCATATATATTTCAATTAAAGAACAAGATAGGTTTCTTTCATGCACCTAGAATTGGGATTTCATGTAAATTTGAATGAAAAACTACCTCATCATCAAATGCATTCCTTAGTCTCAATTTTGAGCCAAATTTAGTTGTTCAACTTACCATATGATGTAGTTTTTTATTTTACACCTGTCTATAACATTGTATTGGAAATTTGAGCTAGAAACCTGACTAAAAATTGTCTTCTAAAAGCAAAGGGCCAAATTGTTAAAGTTGGCTATATGAAGTTGCAAGGTCTAAATTGTACACTCCAAAAAGGATAATTTATATTCACAAAGATTCACGACATTTTGATGAATCTGAGGATGATGGGTTATGAGACAAACCAAGATCATCTTTACATTAACAGACATTAAATACTCTTATGTGCAAAAATTTGCAATTGATGCCTAGTAAAACCCTTGAAATGCATAACATGTTTGTGAAAAGTAACCCAAGGTTGTATTATACATTATATTTTAGTTGTGGAAGTTGTTGGGGGTGTGGTTTGTAATATTAGACCCATTCATATTGTTTATTTTCCAATTCCAAGTTTCAAGTGGGTGGCTATGAAAAGGGGACAAAGTTTGGCTTGTAATTTCCAAGGTCTAAATTGTACTAAGTGACAAAATTAAAATGCACATGAAAGCTTCCATGTAGCTCCAAAAATTGTTTATAAGTTTTTTAATGGAGTTACATAAATGGTAAATATACCTAAGCATATAGAGTTCAATTGAAGAACATGAGAGGTATCTTTCATGCACATAAAATTGGGATTTCATATAAATTTGAATGGAAAACTACCTTATTGTATAATGCATGCACTAGTCTCAATTTTGACCCAAATGGAGTGGTTCAACTTGCATAAGGTGTAGTTTGTGATTTTACTCTTGTATATAAAATTTTATTGGCATTTTCGAACATAAGCCTACCTAGTGTGCATAAAGGTTAAAAATTGTCATGTAAACCCAAAGGTCCAAATTGTTAAAGTTGGCTATATTAAATTGCACACCCAAAGTTGGCTAAGGCTCCATAATGTAGGATTTAAGTTGTAAATTGAAATTTTCAATATTTATAACATGTTTGTACAATTAGTAGTGCATTTAATCTACAAAAAACATTATTTCTATGCACAAAGTTTCATGACATTGTGATGAATCAAAGGATGGTGGGTTAGGAGAGAAAACAAGACTAGTTTTGCATTAAGAGTCATAAAACACTCTTCTGTGAAAAAATAGGCAAGAGATGCATAGTAAAACCCTTGAAATGCACAATTTGTTTGTAAAAAGTAACCCAAGGTTGTATTAGACCTTAGATTTGAGTTGTGCAAGTTGTTGGGGATGTGATTTATCATAGTATACATGTCCATGTTGTTTATTTTGCAATTGCAAGTTTAAAAAGGGTGGTCGTGCAAAAGAGGCAAAGTTTTCCTTGTAATTTGCAAGGTCTAAATTGTATTAAGTGAGAAAATGAAAATGCATTCCCAAGCTTCCCTATAGCTCCAATTTTTTTTTTATAAGTTTTAATATGGAGTTACATAAATGGTAAATTTACCTATCCATCTAAAGTTTAGTTGAAGAACATGAGAGGTTGCTTTAATGCACCTAGAACTGAGATTCCATGTAACTTTGAATGCAAAACTACATCAACCTCAAATGCATGCCCTAGTCTAAATTTTGAGCCAAATTTAGTGGTTCAACTTGTTCGACAACACATGTATTCCAACAGAGGACGAACACCTTAAGTAACCACTCACACAACCAGATCAAAGATCAACACACTGATTTTTTGACGTGGTAAAACACCTACGGGGAAACATCCACAGTCCCAGCCAACGCGGCCACTTGGAGAAGTTTATTAATGCAAAATAAAAATATTACAGACAGATTTTACAAGAGATTTTCTCTCAATCGATCATCGAAAAATGACCCTCCATGCTCTTTAAATAGAGATCATGGAACAATCAGGTGTTAAGCCACATATCAATGGTTGTTAATATCGAGGAGAATATGAACCGTCAAATCAGTTTATGTTGAGAACATATCATGACCGTCGGATTTCCTAACTACAAACGCATACTAATGCATACTAAAAAAACACACTAAGAAACACATTAATGACACATTAGACCAAGTAGGTCTTAACTAACTCCTAAATGTCTAAATATCCTAACATCCCCCCTTAAGAACAACTTGGGATAGGGTTGAAGGATTTATAATAGTGACACAATATAAGAAGGAAGGAGGAATTAGAGCCTATCCCCCCTTAATGACAACTTCTTGAACTCCTAACATAGATCGAATTTTGGAAAACTTCACTTATGTCAGAGAATTTGTGAAAATGTCTGCAACTTGATCTTTTGTACAGAAAAAGAGAAATTCAATAAATGAGCTTTCTGATGAAGTGCATGTGTAGCTCGATGTGCTTGTTGCATTGATGTTAAAATGGGTCTTTGGTGAGTGTTGGATTTTAACTGCTCTCTTTTACTGTCTGAGTTATTGACCCAGGGTTCATGTCTTTCGGGTTTCCAACAAATCCTCTAAAACTATCAGCCCTCCTGGTAAACCAGAAGGAAACACAGTACATAGAATGTACTGCACAATCTCACCTGAGATAGCTTTAAATGGGTGGCCATAAGACTCATGTGTTTATAGACCAGGATTGAGTATAAGATAGGGGTTTATTAACCAGAGCCATGCACTACGATTGGTGAATGTAATCTACTTATTCCTCATGGGTGCACGTTTCTATTTCACAGTTTAATTCCTGAACAACATAATCGTATTCCATAATAATATATTAACTCCTTTAATAAGCATAACAATGAACTTCTGAAAGAAAGAAAAGAGATACATGCATTCATCGCATTACACAGATATTACCATGGTTCACCCCTTCCTAGGCTACATCCACAAAGATTTGGCTCTTGGCTCTTCTATTATGGTAGTTATGCATCTCCAACACCACGCGCATACAATTCCCTTTGATGGGTAAGATTTGTACAAGGTGAAATAGATCGCACTAGGCTTCACAACCTATGATCTAATCCTCAGATCTTCCTCTTCTCCTATGTTTTTAGCTCAACAGCTTACAAAATTGGTCCATGACCATATTACATAACGCATCAACTCATATCTAGCTACGATAGATCATTACAAAAACTGAACTAATACAAAAGTAAATCAACCTCTCTATGATACATGTGCATCTCTATTTATATATATCGGGCTCTTCATCCGTTTACAATGTATTACCAAAACCCTAACCCTACTGATGTTATGTATTCCTCCCATGCATGCATGTTTTTCTTCCTCTAGCTAACATTTTCCTTGTGCACGCTTTCTTGCATGCGTGTGTGTTGTGTTGCCTTCTAGCTGTTACTTCCATTTCTGCACGCTTTATTCCTGATGATCCTCCTTCTTTCCACTTCATCCTAGTGCTAACAGACCCTCAACACTAACATGTAACTCGTCTTGAGTAACCTAACCCTTATGAGCTTATTCGATCTCCTTGGTGATCGTCTGGAACTTTTCCTTGAGCTCTGCTGCTTTTGTCAATGCCTCCACAGTCTTCTCCTTGATGGTGTCTACTACTTGAACTTCCATTTCGTCGCTCAACAATCCTGCACATTCGATCTAGGTCTGTGCTTTCTGTGTTTTATCTCCTTCTCCTTGTGCGATTATTTCTACTACCCATTCCTGTAATGGTTCTATTTGAGCCTGACACTCATTTTTCTGTGTTTGCGCAGTGATAAGTTCTGCCTGCATCTTGTTTATCTCATGTGTCCCTTTGACTTGTTATGGGATTGGTATGGTCTTATACCTATGTTTGAGTTCTCATATTATTGCATTGATCCTTTCCTCTTCCTTTTCCCAGCGTTGGACCTGTGGATCCTCCTCCAACCTTGTCCAAATTTGTGCTTCTTTATCGAGCAATTCAGCTGCTATGCTAACCTGTTGTTCCATCTCCTGCAGCTACATTGTTGCTTCCTTCTTCCTTTTCTCCTTTACTATCGATGGAGTGGTTGGTGTGAGTTGTTCGTGGAGATTCAGGATCTCCTTCTAATATTGATCAATTGCCTGTGCAATCTATTCAAACTTACCTGCTACCGGGAGTTCACTCCCTTGCGCGGTGCTTGGGAGTTTCTCAAAAACTCCTCCCACTCTTCGTTCTAGCTCATGTCTACATTCTTTTTCCTCCTGAGTTTCAGGCTTGGCTTGCTCTCATAGAATGTTTCCAGCACCTCACGCTTCTTTGTTGCTTTTTTTAGATTGACTAAGTTTTTATGTGCACGAGACTGTACCTCGTGGACAACACTAACCTGAAATTTGTGTAGTTCCCTTGATGGCATCAGTTTCAAGACCAATTTGATGTGGTCCATGTCTTTCATGGGTGTCTTCCCCACGATTTCATCCATGCGTAGCATGTTAGGTTTGATGTAAGTCGTTGCATTTTCGTGTGGTATGGGGTGGACTAGGTCTCATTCTTCTACCTCCACTCTTTCTTTGGCCTGTATTTTTGGTGGCTCTGTGCCTCTATTGCTTCTTGTTGTCTGTTCTTCCCCTAATTTCTTGAGGAACTGTCCCATTTCTACTAGCTCTTTTTGTAGTTTATCCCTGTGATGCGTTGCATGATCGAAATATTCTGCTAAGAAATCATGGACCATTCTGGAGATCATTTCCCCGTCATCCTCCATGATCATATATTCTAGCAATGCTCATTGTGCCTTTGATTTCTTTCCCGCACCTCCTTCCTACATGGCTGGTCTCTTATTTCCCCCTGGTTTTTGTGTGATGGGGTTTGGGGCAGTCTCCCTTGCTCCCTTATCTTGTTTCGGCTGTCCATTGGTTGGTTGTGTAGTCTCTTTCTGCCCCTTCTGGATCCCTATCTACTTTGACCCTTCGTCTTCCTGAGTCGGCTTGTTTTGGCTCGTCCTTGGTTTCTTGGGCACTGGGACTCCCAGAAGCTATGTTTCTTCCTGCACTGCCTCTCCTTCTGTTGTTCTTTCCGGTACTTCCTGGGTAATGGCTGGGATCCTCCATTCATTAGGCCATTCGTTGATGACCATGTCTATATCACCTTCTGTGATGCAGTAGCACATCAATAACTACTATCTATCTGGATCCTGCCTTGTTTGTATCCACATTGTCTGTCTATCTCCCCCGAGAGACCCGGGTTCAAGTTTCGACAATGGAACCATTTGTTGGTTTTTAACCGCTCTCTTTTACTGTTTGATTTATTGACCCAGGGTTCATGTATTTTGGGTTTCCAACAAATCCTCTAAAACTATCGACCCTCCTGGAAAACCAGAAGGAAACATGGTACACAGAATGTACTACGCAGTCTCAGGTGAGATAACTTTAAATGGGTGGCCATAAGAATCAGGTGTTTACATCCCAAGATTGAGTATAAGATAGGGGTTTATTAACCAGATCCATGTGCTACGATTAATGAATGTGATCTACTAATTCCCCACGAGTGCATGTTTCTATTTCATAGTTTAATTCTCGAACAACATAATCATATTCCATAACAATATATTAACTCCTTTAATAAGCATAACAATAAACTGCCGAAATAAAGCAAAGAGATACATGCATTCATCACATTACACATATATTACCATGGTTCACCCCCTCTTAGGATACGTCCACAAAGATTTGGCTCTTAGCTCTTTTATTATGGCAGTTTTGCATCTCCGGCATCTCACACATACAATTCCCTTTGATGGGTAAGATATGTACAAGGCGAACTAGATTGCACTAGGCTCCACAGCCTGTGATATAATCCTCATATCTTCCTCCTCTCCTCTTTTCTTAGCTCAACAACTTACAAAATTGGTCCATGACCATATTACATAAAGCATCAACTCATATCTAGCTACGATAGATCATTACAAAAACTGAACTAATACAAAAGCGAATCAACCTCTCTATGATACTTGTGTATCTCTATTTATATATATCAGGATCTTCATCCGTTTACAATGTATTACCAAAACCCTAACCCTACCAATGTTAGGTCTTCCTCTCATGCATGCGTGTTGTTCTTCCTCCAGCTGTCATTTTCCTTGTGCACACTTTCTTGCATGCACACATGCTATGTTACCTTCCACTTGTTACTTTTGTTTCTTCATGTTTTCTTCATCACGATCCTCCTTATTTCCACTTTGTCTTAGTGCCAACATTGATCTTGCTAGAACTCTTATTTTCACACCAATGGCTGGTCGGATGTTATTGCTGAAATCCAAAATCTGAAAGGATCTCTCGAAGCCACAAGGCTTCATTACTTACATTTACTATTTCTCGGTACTCTTCTTATTCTAAATAAAGTGCAATAACTTGTTGTTTCTTACAGGCCCAAGTGACATGTCCTAAACCAAGGCTGAAAACATAACCTGCAGTAGACTTCCGATCATCAGGGTCGCCGACCCAATCTGAATTAGTGAAACCAACCAATAAAGGAGTCCCCCCTAAATTTTATAGTATATTGAAATGAATTGTACCATTGATCTAGGCAGATATTCATGGCCACCCACCTTTTTCGACTGGCTCAAAACAATTTTCTGGCAATTTTGGCAATTTACTATTTTTAGCAGTTTTTAACTTCCGAGGCCATTTTGAGAGCCCAAATGAAGGGTTTTCAAGATCGAGGTTCCAAATGATATTTGAAAGAATGATTGAGCCCCCAAAATTAATCTACTAGATGATACCTTTCCAATGAGCTATCATACACCTAAAATGGAGATCGTATGCAAAAGTTACGACCCCGGGAAGTTGATGTACTAACTTACCCAAACGGGGCCCAAATGAATTTTGGCACTTCATCTCCTAGGGTTAGGTTTTTGGATGTCTAGGGTTTTTTCCATTTATTTTTATTGTAAAAAGGCCTTTAGAGCCTCATTGTAATCATCTTCTTGCGAATGCGAGTAGCCGTCACATCTCTTCTCAGAGATAAGCTGCCAACATTCTATCGAGTCTTTCACTTTGTATTTTACAGTCTCTGTACATTTATTTCATTAATAGAAATTGTGTATTACTATATATCTGTGTCTATGGTTTCATATCTGATATATTTCTATTATATTATTGAATATATGCGATATCTCTATGCATTTATTTATTATATCTCCGATCTCATTTCGTGCCAAAAATAATCCGGATCAGTGGTATCAGAAAAGGTTGTTCCTGATCATTTTTTCAGTGCATGTCCTCGACGAGGTCTGATTATAGCAAGTTGGGTCATGAGCTTGTCTCTCTTGAGGAAAATCACTCTCACACACCTAAGAAACCCTCAATGGCGAAAAAAATAAAAATGACAGAGCAGACGATCTAATCAATTTGTTGCTTGAGCAAGCTCTCATGCGACAGAGGGACGAAACGATGGAGAATTTTTCCCACATCCTTCAATGCCTCCCAATAGTGTCAGGCGCATCTTCATCAAGAGGCCACTTTGGAGGCACCTCACCTTTTAAGGTACAGGTCAATTTTGGTATTCCTATATTTGAAGGTCAGATAGATGCGGATGCCCTAAATAAATGGTTAAATCTGTTAGAAGATTATTTATTTGTTCACAATTTTTCCTACAGAGAAAAGATCATATTTGTGCTCCTTAAGGCTGTCCCCCATGTCAAACATTGGTAGGAAAATTACTGGGAGCAAATTTCCACAAAGGAATCCAGAATATATCAGGCCGAGCCCACTTCGGATTTTTTTGTGGATGTGGTAAAGGAAAAATATTACCTTGTTAGCAACTATGAGGACCAGTACATGAGATGGAACACACTGAGGCAAGATAGGGACCAAGAAGTTCTGGAGTTCACCAATACCTTCCATACCTTACGCACCAATCTCGGTATCAAAGACTATGAACGACATTTGGTTTTGAAATACCATGGGGCTCTACACAGATACATCCAAACTGAAATGGAATTTCTGGACATCTCATCACTCGGTGCTTCCTATCGATATGTTGTTAAAATCGAGCAGGAATTTAAGCAGCAGAACAAACGGGAGTTTGGGTCTGCAAATATGCAACAACCAAAGTATGACAAAGACAACCCTAACAAACAGTATCCCGAAAACCATTCTAAGACACAGGAAAAGAAGGGCCACATGAAGACAAAGAAGGACAATGGAAAATGGTGTGATTTCCATAAATGCCCCTAGCACAACACCGATGAATGTCACTCAAAACAGTCATTGGTGGCCGATATCAAAGACAAGAAACTGAACCTTGATTCAGAATATGATTCTAAAAGTACTGGTAAAGGAGAGATCATTGACACAGACCCCACTTCTATTCTTGCGACTGTAGCAATTTAACCAGAAGAACCAACAGATCCTGAAGAGGGGGAGTGCCTTTTTCATTCACAGATGTGGGTTAAGGTGACCCCGCTGCATTTTATTGTTGATAGAGGAAGACAGAAGAACCTCATATCAGTAGAGGTCATCAAACAATTGGGATTTTCGACAACACCACACCCGCAACCATACAAAATCGAGTGGCTTCGGCAAGGATGAGATCTTCGTGTCAGCCAACAGTGTCGATTGTCATATGACATCAAACCCTTCAAGGATGAAGTATTATGTGATGTTTCCCTACTGGATGTCTATGATGTTCTCTTGGGCCAACCATATATTTGGAGACGCCATGTTGTTTATGAGTCTCAACCCCGTAGTGTCATTATTACTTTGGCGCATCATCTCTACAGAATACCAGAGGTAGTTCCAACTATTGTTCCACCTAAAAAGTGTCATAAGGTAGTATCTCATACTGCAAAATTAAGCTTCTTCATAATCTGTTCAAAAGGGGAACAAAAGGACACTGCAACCACTACAACCTCACCCCTTGCACCTTCTATCCAACATAAGTAAGTTGACAAGGTTTCATCTCGACTTTTTGAACAGCCTCAACTTCAACAGGTTCATGACAGATGTCCACAAACTAAGCAGTGCAACGTCTCCAACAATACAAGAAGCTCACCAAGATGCAGATTCAGCAAACACTTTTACCTCTCCCCCATGAACTCAATGCAATGGATACCATTTCTTCCTAAGTAGGGACGATTGATCCAGGTAGATATCGGTGGCCACCCATCTTTTCTAACTGGCTCAAAACAGTTTTCTGGCAATTTTGGCAATTTACTATTTTAGCAATTTTTAACTTTCGAGGCCATTTTGAGGGCCCAAATGAAGGTTTTTATAGATAGAGGTTCTCAATGATATAAGAATCCATGATTGAGCATCCAAAATGAATCTTCTCGATGATACCTTTCCAATGAGCTATCATACGCCTAAAACGAAGATCGTATGAAAATGTTACGACCCCAGGAAGTTGATGTACTAACTTACCCAAACGGGCCCACATGACTTTTGGCGCTTCATCTCTCAGGGTTAGGTTTTTGGATGTATAGGGTTTTTGGATTTCCTGTTTATTGTAAAAAGGCCTTCAAAGCCTCATTTTAATCATCTTCTTGCGAATGCAAGTAGCTTCCACATCTCTTCTCAGAGATAAGCTGCCACCATTTTATCGAGACTTTCACTCTGTATTTTACAGTCTCTGTACATTTATTTCATCAATAGAAATCATTTATTACTATATATCTGTGTTTATGGTTGCATCTATGATATATTTATGTTATATTATTGAATATCTGTGATATCTCTGTGCATTTCTTTATTATATCTCCAATCTCATTTCGTGTCAAAAATAATCTGGATCAGTGGTATCAGAGCAGGTTGTTCTTGATCATTGTTTTAATGCATGTCCCCGATGAGGTTTGAGTATAGAAATTTGGGTCTTGAGATTGTCTCTCTTGAGGTAAATCTCTCTTGCACACCCAAGAAACCCTCAATGGCGGAAGAAACGAAAAACGACGGAGAAAACGATCCAATCAATCTAATGCTTGAGTAAGCTCTCACACGATAGAGGGATGAAATGATGGAGATTTTTCCCACATCCTTCAATGCCTGTCGATAGCATCAAGTGCATCTTCATCAAGCAACCACTTTGGATACACATCGCCTTTTAAGGTATAGGTCAATTTTGATATTCCTATATTTGAAGGTCAGATAGATGTGGATGCCCTAGATAAATAGTTAAATCTATTAGAAGGTTATTTCTCTGTTCATAATTTTTCCGACAGAGAAAATATAATCTTCACACTCCTTAAGGATCTCCCCCATGTCAAACATTGGTGGGAAACTTACTGGGAGCATAGTTCCACAGAGGAATCCAGAACATATGGGGCCAAGCACACTTGGGAATTTTTTGTGGATGCAGTAAAGGAACAATATTACCCGGTTGGCAACTATGCAGATCAGTACATGAGATGGAATAAACTGAGGCAAGAAAGGGGCTAAGCAGTTCCAGAGTTCACAGATACCTTCCATACCTTGTGCACCAAGCTCGGTATCAAAGACTTCGAACAAAATTTGGTTCTGAAATACCGTGGGGCTCTACACAGATACATCCAAACTGAAATGGAATTTATGGACATCTCATCACTCAGTGTTGCCTATAGATATATTGTTAAAATCGAGTAGAAATTTAAGCACCAGAAAAAACGAGAGTTTGGGTTTGAAAATCTGCAACAACCAAAGTATGGCAAAGACAACCCTAACAAGCAGTCTCCCGAAAACTAGTCCAAGCCACAGGGAAAGAAGGGCCACGGGAAGACAAAGAAGGACACTGGAAAATGGTTTGATTTCCACAAAATCCCCCATCACAACACCTATGAATGTCTCTCAAAATAGTCATTGGTGGCTGAGATCAAAGACAACGAGATAAACCCTGATTTAGAATTTGATTCTAAAAATACTGTTAAAGGACAGATCATTGATGCAGATCCCACTGCTATTTTTGCGACTGCAACAATTCAACCAGAAGAACCAACAGATCCTGAAGAGGGGACGACCTTTTTCATTCACAGATGTGGTTGAAGGGGACCCCGTTGAATTTTATTGTTGATAGCAGAAGCCAGAAGAACCTCATCTCAGCAGAGGTCATCAAACATTTGGGATTGTCGAAAACACCACACCCGCAACCATACAACATCGGGTGGCTTCAGCAAGGACGAGATCTCTATGTCAGCCAACAATGTCGATTGTCATACAGCATCCAACCCTTTAAGGATGAGGTATTATGTGATGTTTCCCTACTGGATGTCTATGATGTTCTCTTGGGCCAACCATATATGTGGAGACGCCATGTTGTTTATGAGTCTCAACCCCGTAGTGTCATTGTTACTTTGGGGAGTCATCTCTACAGAATACCAGAGGTTAGGTTTTGGCACTTCATCTCCTAGGGTTAGGTTTTTGGATGTCTAGGGTTTTTGGCATTCATGTTTATTGTAAAAATGCCTTCAAAGCCTCATTGTAATCATATTCTTGTGAATGTGAGTAGCCGTCACATCTCTTCTCAGAGATAAGTTGCCACCATTCTATCGTGTCTTTCACGCTATATTTTATAGTCTCTGTACATTTATTTCATTAATAGAAATCATGTATTACTGTATATATGTGTTTATGGTTGCATCTCTAATATATTTCTGTTATATTATTGAATATCTGCAATATCTCTGTGCATTTCTTTATTATATCTCTGATCTCATTTCATGCCGAAAATAATCTGGATCAGTGGTATCAGAGTAGGTTGTTCTTGATCGTGTTTTCAGTGCATGTCCCCGATGAGGTCCGAGTATGGAAAGTTGGGTCTCGAGCTTGTCTCTCTTGAGGAAAATTGTTCTCGCACACCCAAGAAACCCTCAATGGCTGAATAAAAGAAAAATGACAGAGCAGATGATCCGATCAATCTGTTGCTTGAGCAAGCTATTACACGACAGAGGGACAAAATGATCGAGAATTTTTCCCACATCCTTCAATGCCTCTCGATAGCGTCAGGTGCATCTTCATCAAGCGACCACTTTGGAGGCACCTCGCCTTTTAAGGTATAGGTCAATTTTGATATTCCTATATTTGAAGGTTAGATAGATGCGGATGTCGTAGATAAATGGTTAAATATGTTAGAATGTTATTTCTTTGTTCACAATTTTTCCGACAGAGAAAAGATCATCTTTGTGCTCCTTAAGGCTCTCCCCCATGTCAAACATTGGTCAGAAACTTACTGGGATCAAAGTTCCACAGAGGAATCCAGAATATATGGGGTCGAGCCCACTTGGGATGTTTTTGTGGATGCGGTAAAGGAACAATATTACCATGTTGGCAACTATGAGGACTAGTACATGAGATGGACCACACTGAGGCAAGAGAGGGGCCAAGCAGTTCCAGAGTTCACCAATACCTTCCATACCTTGTGCACCAAGCTTGGTATCAAAGACTCTAAATGACATTTGGTTCTAAAATACCATGGGGCTCTACACATATACATCCAAACTGAAATGGAATTTCTGGACATCTCAACACTTTGTGAATCCTATCGATATGTTGTTAAAATCGAGCAAAAAATTAAGCACCAAAACAAATGGGAGTTTGGGTCTACAAATCCGCAACAACCAAAGTATGGAAAAGACAACCCTAACAAACAATCTCCCAAAAACCAGTCCAAGCCACAGGAAAAGAAGGGCCACGGGAAGACAAAGAAGGACACTGAAAAATGGTGCAATTTACACAAAATCCCTTGGCACAACACCGATGAATGTCACTCAAAACAGTCATTGGTGGTCGAGATTAAAGACAAGGATCCAAACCCTGATTCATAATTTGATTCTGAAAATACTGGTAAAGGATAGATCATTGACGCAGACCCCACTGCTATTGTTGCAACCACAACAATTCAACCAGAAGAACCAACAGATCCTGAACAGGGGGAGCACCTTTTTCATTCATAGATGTGGGTGAAGGGGACCCCGATGCATTTTATTGTTGATAGTAGAATCTAGAAGAACCTCATCTCAGCAGAGGTCATCAAACAGTTGGGATTGTCGACAACACCACACTCGCAGCCATACAACATCGGGTGGCTTCGGAAAGGACGAGATCTTCGTGTCAGCCAATAGTGTCTAATGTCATACGGCATGCAACCCTTCAAGGATGAGGTATTATGTGATGTTTCCCCACTGGATTTCTATGATGTTCTCTTGGGCCAACCATATATGTGGAGACGCCATGTTGTTTATGAGTCTCGACCTCGTAGTGTCATTGTTACTTTGGAAGGTCATCTCTACAAAATACCAGAGGTAGTTCTAACTATTATTCCACCTAAAAAGTGTCACAAGGTAGTATCTCATACTGAAAAATTCAGCTTCTTCACAATCTGTTCAAATGGGGACTAAAAGGACACTACAACCACTACAGCCTCACCCCCTGCACCTTCTATCCAACAGAAGCAGGTCGACAAGGTTGCAGCAAAGCACAAATATTCCTTCTGCACACCGTCCTTTCATGTATCTCGACTTGTTGAATAGCTTCATCTTCAACAGGTTCATGACAGACTTCCACAAACTAAGCAGCGCGATGTCTCCAACAATACAAGCAGCTCACCAAGATGTAGATTCACCAAACGCTTTTTCGTCTCCCCTGGGAACTCAACACAATGGAGACCATTTCTTTCTAAGGAGGTAGGATTGATCCAGGTGGATATTGGTGTCCACCCACCTTTTTCGACCAGCTCAAAATATTTTTCTAGCAATTTTGGCAATTTATTATTTTTAGCAGTTTTTAACTTCTAGGGCCATTTTGAGGGCCCAAATGAAGGTTTTTCGAGATAGAGGTTCTCAATGATAGGAAAAGGCATAATTTATCCCCCAAAATTGATCTCCTCTATGATACCTTTCCAACGAGCTATCATACACCTAAAATGGAAATTGTATGCAAAAGTTACGACCTCGGGAAGTTGATGTACTAACTTACCCAAATGGGGCCCACATGACTTTTGGCACTTCATATCCTAGGGTTAGGTTTTTGGATGTCTAGGGTTTTTGGAATTCCTTTTTATTGTAAAAAGGCCTTCAGAGCCTCATTGTAATCATATTCTTGCGAATGCGAGTAACCATCACATCTCTTCTCAGAGATAAGCTGCCACCATTCTATCGAGTCTTTCAATGTGTATTTTACCGTCTCTGTACATTTATTTCATTACTAGAAATCATGTATTACTATATATTTGTGTTTATGGTTGCATCTCTTATATATTTTTGTTATATTATTGAATATCTGCGATATCTCTGTGCATTTCTTTATTATATCTCCGATCTCGTTTCGTGCCGAAAATAATCTGGATCAATAGTATCAGAGAAGGTTGTTCTTAATCATTTTTTCAATGCATGTCCCCGATGAGGTCTGAGTATAGAAAGTTGGGTCTCGAGCTTGTCTCTCTTTAGGACAATCTCTCTCGCACACCAAATAAACCCTTAATGGGGGAAGAAAATAAAAACGACGGAGCAGACGATCCGATCAATCTGTTGCTTGAGCAAGCTCTCACGTGACAGAGGGACGAAATGATGGAGAATTTTTCCCACATCCTTCAACACCTCCCGATAGTGTCAGGTGCATATTCATCAAGCGACCACTTTTGAGGCACCTCACCTTTTAAGGTACAGGACAATTTTTTATATTCCTATATTTGAAGTTCAAATAGATGCGGATGCCCTAGATAAATGGTTAAATCTGTTAGAAGTTTATTTCTCTGTTCACAATTTTTCCGACAGAGAAAAGATCATCTTCACACTCCTTAAGGCTCTCCCCCATGTCAAACATTGGTGGGAAACTTACTGGGAGCAGAGTTCCATAGAGGAATACAGAATATATGGGGTCGAGCCCACTTGGGATTTATTTTTGGATGCGGTAAAGGAACAATATTACCCTGTTGGAAACTATAAGGACCAATACATGAGATGGACCACACTGAGACAAGAGAGGGGCCAAGCAGTTCCAGAGTTCACCAATACCTTCCATACCTTACACACCAAGCTTGATATCAAAGACTCTAGATGACATTTGGTTCTGAAATACCGTGGGACTCTACACAGATACATCGAAACTGAAATGGAATTTCTAGACATCTCATCACTCGGTGCTGCGTATCGATATGCTATTAAAATCGAGTAGAAATTTAACCACCAGAACAAATGGGAGTTCAGGTCTACAAATTCGCAACAACCAAAGTATGACAATGACAACCCTAACAAATAGTCTCTCGAAAACTAGTCCAAGCCACAGGAAAAGAAGGGCCACGGGAATACAAAGGACACTGGAAAATGGTGTGATTTCCACAAAATAACCTAGCACAACACCGATGAATGTTTCTCAAAACAGTCATTGGTGGCCGAGATCAAAGACAAGGAGCTGAACCTTGATTCAGAATCTGATTATGAAAATACTGGTAAAGGACAGATCATTGACGTAGACCCCACTACTATTATTCTGACCGCAACAATTCAACCAGAAGAACCAACAGATCCTAAAGAGGGGGAGCACCTTTTTCATTCATAGATGTGGGTGAAGGGGACCACGCTACATTTTATTGTTGATAGCAGAATCCAGAAGAACCTCATCTCAGCAGAGGTCGTCAAAAATTTGGGATTCTCGACAACACCACACCCATAACCATACAACATTGGGTGGCTTCAACAAGGACAAGATCTATGTGTCAGCCAATAGTGTTGATTGTCATATGGTATCCAACCCTTCAAGGATGAGGTATTATGTGATGTTTCACCACTGGATGTCTATGATGTTCTCTTGGAATAACCATATATGTGGAGATGCCATGTTGTTTATGAGTCTCGACCCCGTAGTGTCATTGTTACTTTGGGGGGTCATCTCTACAGAATACCATAGGTACTTCCAACTATTGTTCCACCTAAAAAGTGTCGCAAGGTATTATCTCATACTGCAAAATTTAGCTTCTTCACAATCTATTCAAAAGGAGAAAAGAAGGACACTGCAACCACTATAGCCTTACCCCATGCACCTTCTATCCAACAGAAGCAAGTCGACAAGGTTGCAAAAAAGAGAAAAAATTTCTTCTACAAACTATCCTCTCATGGAGCTCGACTTGTTGAACAGCCTCGGCTTCAACAGGTTCATGATAGACGTCCACAAACTAAGCAACGCGACGTCTCCAACAATACAAGCAACTCACCAAGATGCAGATTCAACATACGTTTTTCCCTCTCCCCCGGGAACTCAACAAAATGGAGACCATTTCTTCCTAAGGAGGGAGGATTGATCCAGGTGGATATCAGTGGCCACCAACCTTTTCCTACTAGCTCAAAACAACTTTCTGACAATTTTGGCAATTTACTATTTTTAGTAGTTTTTAACTTCTGGGGCCATTTTGAGGGCCCAAATGAAGGTTTTTCGAGATAGAGGTTGTCAATGATAGACAAAGGCATGATTGAGCCCCCAAAATGAATCTCCTCGATGATACATTTCCAACGAGCTATCATACGCCTAAAATGGAGATTGTATGCAAAACTTACGACCTCGGGAAGTTGATGTACTAACTTACCCAAATGGGGCCCACATGAATTTTGGCGCTTCATCTCCTAGGGTTAGGTTTTTGGATGTCTAGGGTTTTTGACTTTCCTGTTTATTGTAAAAATGCCTTCAGAGCCTCATTGTAATCATCTTCTTATGAATGCGAGTAGTCATCACATCTCTTCTCAGAGATAAGCTGCCACCATTCTATCGAGTCTTTCACTCTATATTTTACAGTCTCTGTACATTTATTTCATTAATAAAAATCATGCATTACTGTATCTCTTTGTTTATGGTTGCATATATGATATATTTCTTTTATATTATTGAATATCTATGATATCTCTGTGCATTTCTTTATTATATCTCCGATCTCATTCTGTGCCGAAAATAATCTGGATCAGTGGTATTAGAGCAGGCTATTCTTGATCATTTTTTCAGTGCATGTCCCCGATGAGGTCCGAGTATAGCAAGTTGGGTATTGAGTTTGTCTCTCTTGAGGAAAATTTCTCTCGCACACCCAAGAAACCCTCAATGGTAGAAGACAATAAAAACGACGGAGCAGACGATCCGATCAATCTGTTGCTTAAGCAAGCTCTCACGTGACAAAGGGATGAATTGATGGAGAATTTTTTCCACATCCTTCAACGCCTCCCGATAGTGTCAAGTGCATCTTTATAAAGTGACCAGTTTGGAGGCACCTCACCTTTTAAGGTACAATTCAATTTTTATATTCCTATATTTGAAGGTCAGATAGATGTGGATGCCCTAGATAAATGGTTAAATCTGTTAGATGTTTATTTCTCTATTCATAGTTTTTACGATAGATAAACGATCATCTTCATGCTCCTTAAGGCTCTCCCCCATGTCAAACATTGGTGGGAAACTTACTGGGACAAGAGTTCCACAAGGGAATCCGGAATATATGGGGTCGAGCCCACTTGGGATTTTTTTGTGGATGTGGTAAAGGAAAAATATTACCTCTATTGACAACTATGAGGACTAGTACATGAGATGGACCACACTGAGGCAAGAGAGGGGCCAAGTAGTTCTGAAGTTCACCAATACCTTCCATACCTTGCATATCAAGATCAGTGTCAAAGACTCTGAATGACATTTGGTTCTGAAATATCGTGGGGCTCTACACAGATACATCCAAACTGAAATGGAATTTCTGGACTTCTCATCACTCGGTAATGCCTATCGATATGCTATTAAAATCGAGCAGAAATTTAAGCACCAGAAAAAATGGGAGTTCAGGTCTGCAAATCTACAACAACCAAAGTATGACAAAGACAACCCTAACAAACAGTCTCCCGAAAACCATTCCAAGCCACAGGAAAAGAAGGGCCACGGGAAGACAAAGAAGGACAACGAAAAATGGTGTGATTTCCACAAAATCCCCTGGCACAACACTGATGAATGTCGCTCAAAACAATCATTGGTGGCCGAGATCAAAGACAAGGAGCTGAACCTTGATTCAGTATCTGATTATATAAATATTGGTAAAGGATAGATCATTGACACAGACCCCACTGCTATTGTTGCGACCGCAACAATTTAGCCAGAAGAACCAACAAATCCTGAAGAGGGGGAGCAAATTTTTCATTCACAGATGTGGGTTAAGGGGACCCTGTTGCATTTTATTGTTGATAGAGGAATCCAGAAGAACCTCATCTCTGTAGAGGTCATCAAACAGTTGGAATTTTCGACAACACCACACTCGCAGCAATACAACATCGGGTGGCTTCAGCAAGGATGAGATCTTTGTGTCAGTCAACAGTGTTGATTATCATACAGCATCCAACCCTTCAAGGATGAGGTATTATGTAATTTTGCACCACTGGATGTCTGTGATGTTCTCTTGGGCCAACCATATATGTGGAGAAGCCATGTTTTTTATGAGTCTCGACCCCGTAGTTTCATTGTTACTTTGGGGGGTCATCTCTACAAAATACCAGAGGTAGTTCCAACTATTGTTCCACCTAAAATGTGTCGCAAGGTAGTATCTCATACTACAAAATTCAGCTTCTTCACAATCTGTTCAAAAGGGAAATAGAAGGACACTGCAACCACTACAGCCTCGCCCCCTGCACCTTCTATCCAACAGAAGCAGGTCGACAAGGTTGCAGCAAAGCGAAAATATTCCTTCTGCACACCATCCTCTCATGTAGCTCAACTTGTCGAACAATCTTAGCTTCAATAAGTTCATGACAAACTTCCACAAACTAAGCAGCTCACCGAGATGCAGATTCAAAAAATGTTTTTCCCTCTCCCCTGGGAACTCAATGCAATGGATACCATTGCTTCCTAAGGAGGGAGTATTGATCCAGGTGGATATCAGTGGCCACCCACCTTTTCCGACTGGCTCAAAACAGTTTTCTGGCAATTTTGGAAATTTACTATTTTTAGCAGTTTTTAACTTCCGGGGCCATTTTGAGGGCCCAAATGAAGGTTTTTCGAGATAGAGGTTCTCAATTATAGCTAAAGGCATGATTGAGACCCCAAAATGAATATCCACGATGATACCTTTCCAACGAGCTATCATACGGCTAAAACAAAGATCGTATGCAAAAGTTACGACCCGGGGAAGTTGATGTACTATCTTACCCAAACGGGGCCCACATGAATTTTGGTGCTTCATCTCCTTGGTTTAAGTTTTTGGATGTCTAGGGTTTTTAGCATTCCTGTTTATTGTAAAAAGGTATTCAGAGCCTCATTGTAATCATCTTCTTGCGAATGCGAGTAGCCGTCACATCTCTTCTCAGAGATAAGTTGCCACCATTCTATCGAGTCTTTCACTCTGTATTTTATAGTCTCTGTACATTTATTTCATTAATAGAAATCATGTATTATTGTATATATTTTTTTATGGTTGCATATCTAATATATTTCTCTTATATTATTGAATATCTGAGATATCTCTGTGCATTTCTTTATTATATCTCCGATCTCATTTCGTGCCGAAAATAATCCGGATCAACCATGGACATAGCGAAGTATCCTTTTAGTTGGTTCTCAATGGATTTTGTGGGCTGTTTTCATATACCAGGAAACAAGACCAACAACAAAGGAAAGATCAAAACAGGTACGAGTCAAGTATAAGACGCTACCAACTAATAGATGTTACAGGGTGGCATCAACTTCGAGAGAAGTACAAGTGGCAGTAAGCTTTAATCCATACTGGAAGAGAGAAGGGGTCGGTTTACAATCATCCATGTGAAAGCAACAAAGAATGTCACAAGCATACTTAGACTGGGAAGGAAAAATTCCTTCATTGGTTTTCAAAACTTGGAGGCCAAGGAAATAGTGCAAAAAACCTAAGTCTGTCATTTCAAATTTGTTCTTAAGATTGGTTTTCACATGGTTTAAAATTTTTAATTCACTACCAGTAAGGATAAGGTCATCAACATAAAGGACAAGGATTATGAGATGGATTCCTACTTTCTTTGTATAGACATTAGGATCAGAATGGAATCCAAAGAATATGGTGTCAATAAGAAATTTGTCCATTTCGACATACCAAGATCGGGGAGATTGCTTAAGACCATTAATAGATTTCTTAAGGTGACAAACAAGGCTAGAGTCATTTTGGACATAGCCAGGAGGTTGTTCCATGTAGATTTGTTCTTGCAAATATCCATGCAAGAAAGTGGATTTAACATCCATCTGATGGACCTACCATTTATGTGAGGTAGCAGGGGAAAGAACAAGGCGTATGGAATTCATTTTGGCTACAGGGGAAAAGGTTTCATTATAGTCAATTCATTCAACTTGGGAAAATCCTTTGGAAACTAACTGAGATTTGTGTCTTTCAACACTTCCATCTAATGAGAACTTAGTTCTGTAGACCCACTTAATCTGACAAGTTTTCTTCCTTTTGGAAGAGGCACAAGATCCAAAGTATCATTATCCATTAAAGAACGATACTCTTCATTCATTGTTGTATCCCAATCTGGATGACCTAAAGCTTCTACAATTGTCTATGGATCATGAGTCTCTGAAAATTGAGCCAAAAAAAAGACTTGCTGGAACTGTGAAAGTTTCTGACGCTAATATGAAGGATCATTGAAAATATCACTAGTTGCTTCTCGTGTTGAACATACCCATCTAGGAAGAGGTGGAGTTGGTGTTGGTCCAAGTTTAAATGAATCATCTGGAGGAAGGTGAGTAGGAAGAGGTGGATTTTCATCCTCACTATCATCATCTGAAGAAGAAACTAGAATAGGAAGAGAAGAAAGCATAAATGTCGAAGATGGATCGCAGGCCCAAGAAGGCACAATCTCTAAATTAGGCTCGCAGGCCAAGATATTTTCATCAAATTTAACATCTCTTCTAATAATAATTTCATTACAATGTGATTGAAGAAGTATATAACCTTTGATATCTTAAGAATAACCAACAAATATACACTTCTCACTTTTAGGCTGCAATGTTTTCCTTTTCTCATCAGGAATGTGAGCCCATGCTATACTGCCAAATACATGGAAGTGACTTACATCTGGTTTAATTTTAGTCCAATCTTCTTCTGGTGTTATATTTTTAAGAGCCTTTGTGGGAGTGTGATTTACTATGTAATTTGCATAGTTGGTTTCTTCCTTCCAATACTTTAGACTTAATCCCTTATATTGGATCATACAATTATCCATTTCTTATAATGTGTGGTTCTTTCTCTTAGCAACACCATTTTGTTGTGGTGTATATGGAACAATGTGTTGCATTTTTATGTGCTATGTAGTGCAATAACTTGTAAAATTATTGTTCACATATTCACCTCCATTATCTGTTATTAACTTTTGAATTTGATGTCCAGATTGGTTTTATACAAGGGCCTTGTAGGCCAAAAACTTGTCAAAAACTTTTCTCTTAAGTTTTAATAAGTAAACTCAAGTACGTCTATAAAAATCATCAATGAAAGTTAATAAATACTTGCACCCAAAAAAGGAGAAGAAAGTGTACCACACAAATCACTGTGAACAAGCTGCAAAGGGCCCAATCTATGCCAAGAGGCACGTTTGTCAAAACTATCCCGGTGATGTTTCTCAAGAACACAACCGGAAAAATACCATCTCTTCATGAAACAAGAGGAAGACTAGTCACCATCTGTTGATTACATAGTTGTTGTAATGAGCGATAGTTTAGATGAAAAAACCGCTCATGTCAAAGTTTCCTCAAGTCATCGCTATGAGCAAAAAAAAATGATGAAAAAGATGATGACCCAAAGTTGTCAAACTTGTACAACCTGGTAATATCATCAACAATTCCAGTTGCAAGAACATGCTCAGGATATTTTAGATCCTTGATTACAATTTGGTGAGGTGAAAACTCTATGGTTTTACCTTCACCTAAATGAGTGATTTGATATACTGATAGAAGGTTACAACAAATACTTTAAACACATAATACATCATTGAAATGACCTTTTTCTACTTGAATTGTTCTAGATCCTTCAACACTAAGAGATCTATCATCACGAACAAATATTTTCTTGGTGTTACATTCATTTAGAGAAGAAAATATGTCTCTATCCTTAGCCATATGATAAGATGCTCTAGA
This sequence comes from Picea sitchensis, assembly GCA_010110895.2. NCBI lineage: Eukaryota > Viridiplantae > Streptophyta > Pinopsida > Pinales > Pinaceae > Picea > Picea sitchensis. The sequence continues at coordinate 214,043 of SNQJ01S0000398.1, read as the reverse complement.
ATCAATAAGACACTTATCATAATAAGAAGTAGAAGTTGTATTGAAGGAGAAACCAGAAGCAGAAAGTGCATGTCCATGAAAAGAAGAAGAAGAAGTAAAATCGATATTGATGTTGTACTTATTCATCGCTTCTTATAAAGTTTGCATCTTATTGAAACATTTGGACTCATCATGACCATATTTATCACAAAATTTGAAATGTCTTTCAATCTTCTTACTTTTATATTTTTCTCTTTTGTCACCATTAGCAACAGAATTTGTCTGAGTGGGTTTGGGACCCTTATATTTCTTGTTGTTGTGGGGAGGATGTTGCTTCTTGGCATTCTTGGGTTTATCTTTATAATGGACAACTAAGGCTTTGTTGGAGGTACCTACAATGCTGATCACTCCAAGTTGTACAAGATTATCTTTCTCTCTAATCAAAGCATCACAAAAGTTCTCAAGACTGGATATTTTCTAAGTTGTCCCTAGAGCCTTTTGCATGACATAAAAGGTATATACAAACACAGAATATGCACTACCTAGCTTAGAAATAATAATATATATGAAACGATCTTACTCTATCTTTATATTACATTCTTCACATAAAGTTCTGAGTGTTTTAAACTTAGATAGATAGTCTTTAATGCAAGAAAAATCATTTGGACTTAAATTCAGTACTTAATTTTCTAACTGTTATGCTCGAATAATATTGTGTTTACCAAACACAGATTCAATATTTTCCCAAGCTTCTTTGGGTTTATCAATTGATTGAAGGTGGAACCTTAAATCAAGAGATATAGACATTCTGATTAATCCACGTGCTTCTTCATTCCTATTATCCCATTTGACTTTCTTATCAACATCAGTGGGTGTTGTTTCCTTTCCCAAGGTAATCTGGTACAAGCCTTTACTTCTTAATAAGTCCTCCATATGGGATTTCCATTGGAAGTAGTTGGTGCTGGTAAGAAAAAGATTAATTATATAAGCCATATTAAATATGCAGATAATATGGATTTAAAAACTGAAACTAATGATTTTGATGGAAATATCTCAAAAAATTAGGAGGTTTAAAAAAAAAGACATTGAAAACGGACTTTGGATGTGAGAGTTATTCCCTTTAATAAATGCATAAACGATAACCAAAGGATCACGTGGTAGTGTAAGTTGCATTATAAAGTGACCCACTTTTATAAAGTGAAGTGGGGATCACTTTTACAATGAAGTTACTTTATAAAAGAAAGGTCGTATGCAAAAGAAATAAATCTAAAATATTAAAGCTACTTATAGTGATTAACTTATATACTTGAAGTGAAATACACTTTACAATTTGAGAATGAACTTTTTCAAACAAAAGTAACAAAAAGAGAGACTTGAACTCAAGACCTCTTACTTAATAAGGAAACTTTTAACCAAATGGTCTAGAAAAACATGTTGTATTGTTTAGCAAGAGGATTGGGGGTGTTGTTGTTGAAAATGGCCTTGGAGAGCGTGCTAAAAAAAAACTATTTTCACACAAGAAAAAATTTATGCCTCTCGATGACAAGGGTTATATCTCGGTTAGCTTACCCGGAATATGCACATTTCCCTATATGTTTCTAATTTTCCGAGATCCAATGGGGTGCAGGGAAAAGAGAATATGCATATCTAAAAGAGTAGCAACTCGGAAATAAATAATATAAAACCAAAATAATACTCTGTAAAAATTTAAAAAATGTGTATTCAAGCTTTATACCTCTGGATCTGACTGAAATGGTTGTATCTTGGGAAAACGAAAACCTTTTCGAGTGAAACAAATAATGCTCCTAACTAAAATGAGTGCTTTGGATGCAATGGAATTTCCTATTATCCCATAAATGTACAAAAATGACAGAAAATGGAGATGAGGAAACTCGGCTTCATGATCTCGATCTACAATAGGTGCAGGTCTTCAAACATGATCTGATACCATGTTCGACAAAATAGGTATTCCAACAGAGGGAAAACACCTTCAATAATCAATCACACAATGAGATAAAATATCAACACACTGATGTTTTGACATGGTAAAACCCCTACGAGGAAACATCCACGACCCCAGCCAACGCGACCACTTGGAGCAGTTTATTAATGCAAAAAGAAAAATATTACATAGAGATTCTACAAGACAGTTTCTACAATCGATCATCGACAAATGACCCTTCATGCTCTTTAAATATAGATCATGGACCAATCGGGTGTTAAGCCACAAAACAATGGTTTTTAAGATCGAGGAGAATATGAACCGTCGAATCGCTCCATGTCAGGAACATATTGTGACTGTCGAATTTCTTAACTACAAATTCATACTAATGCATACTAAAGAAACACACTAAGAAAAGGGATGATTTTAAGAATGGAAATTTATTTTAAAATGTAGAAACCTTGGCAAATCTTACTAATTCTTCATATACCAACTATAAATGTTTGGCGATATTTTTTTTTAAATATTCAGACTTCTAAGGATTTTATATAGTTTGTATAAACTTTTGGCAATTTTTAAGGTAAAATAATTTTATCCTATAAAATTTGGGCGAATCATTTTTAGAATAATGAATCTTGTTTTGGGAAAAACCATGGAAAATTAGCCCATGAGTGAAATTTAGCCCCTAAAATCATCCTTGTCTAAGAAACACACAAATCACACGTTAGACCAAGTAGATCTTAACTAACTCCTAAGTGTCTAAATATCCTAACACAACTTCCATAAGTTGTAGCTTGTTATTTTACATCTGTTTATAAAATTATATTGGTAGTTTCACACATAAACCTACCTTGTGTGCATAAAGACTAAAAATTGCATTGTAAAACAAAAGGCCCAAAAGTTAAATTTATCTATATTAAATTGCATGCCCAAAGTTGGATAAGACTTCATAATTTAGGATTTAAGTTGTAAATCAATCATTCCAATATTTGTAACATGTTTGTACAATTAGTAGCACATTTACACTCCAAAAAGGATAATTTATATTCACAAATATTTACGAAATTTTGATGAATCATAGGATAGTGGGTTGTAAGGGAAACCAAGGTCAGTTTTTCATTTTTAGACATAAAATACTCTTTTGTGAAAAAGAATTTATAATTTGTAAGGTCTAACATGTACTAAGTTAGAACATTAAAATGCACACCCAAGCTTCCCTATAGCTCAAAAAATGTTGTAAATGTTGTATTATGGAGATCGATATATTTTAAATTTCCATATTTCATTCAAAATGCAATTGAAGAACATGAGATATTGCTTTTAGGAAGGTAGATTTGGAATTTTATGTAAATTTGAATGCAAAACGACCTCAGAGTAAAATTCATGCCCTAGTGCCAATGTTGACCCACTTTATTTTCCATCCAATAAGGATCTACTAATACCATTAGTCACCACTAAAAATAGAAGGGGAGAGAGGGGAAACCCTTGTATTAAACCCTCTGAAGCCTTAAAAAATATAAAGTAGACCCATTTATTAAGATAGAGAAAGAAACTGAGGATACATAGTTTATAACCTAGTTCAGAAAAGGAACAAAAAACCCAAAGTGAATTAGCATCAATCTTAAATAAAACCATCTAACCCTATCATATGGATTCGATCAATCAACTTTAAACACTAATACCCTGATATTTCTAGTGTCAATGGAATGTAGAACCTCTTTCATTATCCCTAATGGCCTCATGAATATGCCTACCGTTAAAAAAATAAAAATAAAAATAAAATGCTTACTAGAAATAGACTCGGAGAGTAGTCCTTTAACCCTTCTAGAAATCATTTTTGCAATAATTTTTTATATTTGATTGTATAGGATAATAGGAATATGCTCCTGAAATAAAAGTACGGTTATCATATTTAGGGATCAAAGCAATATTTCTTCTTTCAAAACACATAATTCATAAGTTATCAAACTATTTGTTGATCAAATAATATTTGTAAAAAATATATATATCATTTATCTTAAGGCGATAACCAATTGATTTCTTGTTACTACCTTTAAAATTTCACAACAACACCATTCCATTAGTGTCACATGTAAATCATTGACAATAATTAACAACAACTTACAACAAAAGGAAATAGCAATGAAAAATATCTTTAGAAATACATGGAAAAAATTCTACACACTAGTATACAACATGGTATACCACCTACATGTTGAAAGAAGTAAAAATAATAATACAAGTAAAGTATTAAAAAAAAAATCCTACATAAATTTGCATGACTTTAATTGAAAATTCATGGTTCTCCCAAGAGTAGTTGTTATGAACTATTCATCCATATGTAGTTAATATTCCCAAAAGAATTGGAAATTTCTTTAAGAAAACCTATTATATGTTCATGGAAAATGTTTATATTTAAGTAAAATATATAAGTGTATCCATAACTATAATAATAAATTATGCTATAATCTTTTTATTTTCGATGAAAATATGAAAATTTGTAGCCTAAATTTCTTAAAAAAATTAAAATTTAGTCAAATTCATGAAATTTCGCTTTAAACAAATGAATCAAAGCAATGAAAGTAACATTGATAGTTGTAAGAATTCTCCCATAACATTTTGATTTCTCAACAACCCTAAACAAATCATCATTCTAATATTTATAACATGTTTGTACAATTAATAGTGCATTTACTCTCCAAAAATGATGATTTCTATGCACAAAGTTTCACAACATTTTTACGAATCATAGTGATGACCTCCCGACCTATTTTCCCATAGTTGCAAAATTATAATTTAAATTCTACTGCAGCAACCAACTCGATCTTATTTTAAAATATCAATTCAACCGAAAAATCCCCTTTATATAGAGTTATGGAATCTTTCTTTCGCACCAGACCATTAATACCCAAAACTAGGCACTAATCCTTTATTTCAGTCCACATGTCATCCAATAGCCATGACCACGAGCTAACATATAAGCACCATGACCATGAGCACCATGACCATGATTAGATACTGTGACCAAGAACCTTCTCTTTAGTCATTTTACCACTTGCAAAATAATGGTTTATCCCCTTCGTTGAGCGCATGGATGAATAGTCGTTTCAAAACTACTTGCAAGGGTTCACCATAATTTTCCTTCTCTCCACATGTCCCTTGGTGGATTTTACATTAGCACCAGTGTGAGGTAACTTTACACTAACCCTCAATCTATTTCAAAGTGTGATTTCAACGAAATTCGCTGATATCTCACAATCAATGGTCAAAACCTAATCTCCTTCACTCTGCCACTATCTTGGTCTTCTACAGGTCCATTGTTAGCCGCCGCATGTTGTATTCAGACCCATTGATCTATTCAATTATGAATAGATATCAGCCATTGATTTTTCTATCGTGATGAATGGCTCCAATTGATTTTCAGACTTCCTATACATCCAATATTTGTCGTTGATCGTCACGGGATGGAGGATCCAGATTTATCCTAAGAGTAAAACTAGTTGCGATTAGACTTAATCCATGATCAATATCATTCATTGATTTCCTCCTGACAGACGCTCTAGATTCACCCTCTGAATGCTATATTTGGACTGAAGATATAGAACCGACCTTCGATGAATGGTCATATCTCTAGGAGATCTTTTCCGATGAACAATCCCAATATTCCATCAAAATATTCTCTATCCATAAGTCTTTGCACCACTTTAGATCTTAGTCATCTAATTCCCTCCTAATGGATGGACAAATTTACCACGAAGACATACACCGATGGATGGTAGATATTCCCTCTCATAGTCTTGTTTTTAGATTTCAAGTTAGGTGTAACTCCGGTAGAATACTCTGGAGCACACACTTCACTTTTTTTTGGGTTTTGATAAAGACTTGTTGAGGAACGTTGATCTAAACAAGATTCTCCGAAGATATACTCATATCCATTCAAAATCAAACACATAAATGATTAAACTGGAACTCAATCAATGATCACGATTAACTATCATCCTTTATCAAATGGTTGTTATTTCTTCTCTCCTGCAAATGGTTCCTTCATGTGTTCTTCTTTGTTTTTACTTTGATTCGGCTTGCCTTTCGACTGTCGATTTAATTTATTCTACCATCATGTATGGTTTATCGATCCTCCTTTTAAGTATGATCCTTTCAACAACCCTACATTCTCCAATGTCATGGTTTCATTACACAATTGAATGCCCAAGAACTTCACACATGAATTGGGGAAACAATCTACACACAAAGGATCCGATAGGGTTTCAATACTCAACATTTTTTCCAATGATACAAAGAGATTCCATATAAATACTTAGAATTATATCAATGTGTTTTGTACAAAAATTTACATAAGGCCTTCCGCATTCTCCATTTGATTACATTTGTTTTTCCTCTACCTATCCTAATCCCTCACTCATTTGGTCATTGCCTAGTCTGATTCTACATTCATTTGGCCACCCTCTCTCATTCTCGTAGGCTTACAAATTATACATGAGTATTCTGACACCCAAATTAGGTTCATATCCTAAAATCTCTCACTCAATAATATATAGGATCCTTCAAATCCACAAAATCCTCACTCACCACTCAATCTCTCTAGATGTCCAAAAACTCTCGAGATATGCTAAACCAAGGCAGATTTAATTCAACAATAATCTCAAGTCAACAACATCTATCCTATGAAATCCTTATAGAACTAAATAAGACATAGGAAATTAGAATATTTCAAGCTTGGGGAACCCACTCCCATGGAAAATAAAAATACCCCTTAGACATAATCAATAATGGTATCTTAGGATGGAAATTTCTCTTGCACCATACTCCTAGGGTTAAAATGCTTCATGATCTCTTGATCACGAGTCTTAATTTTTTGAATTCCTCTTGGATCCAAAACCTTATGTTTCTATTGTTCTCTTGCTCCACTTGTCTCTTTCATTGTTGTTTTCTGCAACTTTCCAAGATCCCAAAATTTTCTTTATTTTTTACCAATTACTCTGTTGGTATAATCTCTCTTAGCCAACTACAACTTGTGAATGACTATATTTTCATCCCATGGTATTCCCATATGGAATTATTCATCATTAGCTTCAACAATTTATCAATCTCAATGTCCATATCTACCTTTTGTTGGCTATGCCCTTCATATAGACTCCATATATATGCTTCCACCTCCCTTGTCTTCTATTCCTTTGATGTTCTCAAGTCCATGGTAATACTCTTCAAAGTATGGATTGTTATGTTGTAGCAAAAATCCACCTTCTTTAGACAACTTTGTATCTTCTAGATTCCTATAACTCATATACTCAAACAAATAATTAGTTTGGAAAAATATTAACTTCAACTCTTCTCCTCTTTATGTATCAAATTATTCCCCCATATCATGTATTATTAAAGACATTTTGTCTACAAAAACTATACAGTCTCCTTCAATCTTTGGATTAGTCAACCACTCTTCCAGCAATTGTAATTATTCATCATAATCTGTCAGCATTGTATCTGAATGATGATCCTAACTTCGTTCATTTTCTTTGTGGTTGTATCCATAACTTGTATACACACACTAATGATCAATTTTAAATCTATGAGACTCTTGGGTCTCATCTAGAATCATCTCCTTGTGTTGGTATGAGCACTTCATAATAATTTCAACGTCTTCTTCCTCATTTACAAGTTGTGTATAGTCTTCATCAGGACTATCTTTATGAGATGATGTTATCTCATCTTTCTTTACAACATAATTTTGATTCTCTTCTTCCTCCATGACTTCAAGAAGCATATCTTCGCTTCCAACAATCTTTATGAAAGTTTTAGATGAGTGTCTGACTTTGTCCTTTGCACAACCTATAAACACACAAAAATCATGAGTTTTAAAAAAGTAATACCCCATGCTCTCATTTGATTCCTCTGGCATCATTTCCACATGTTGTTCTAAATTTTCGTGACATTTCATGAGACTCTCAATAGTTCTCCCATCAACATCTCCATCATCATCCTCTCCAGGGAATATTCCTTGCTCTAGTTCACAAAAGTGAACTTCCCCTTCTGTCATTGACCCCTCTCTAAACTCAACTACTCTAAGTTTCTCTTCCTTCATCCAAACACTCAACCTGTGCTTCAATCTTTGTCTTGGCTTCCTTGCAAATAATTGTGTTATAGGCCTCTTGACATTCTTCTTCACATTACAACCCCATATTTGGTATTCATTTATTTCTTGTAGATCCATAATTATATTGAGTCTCTCCTTGACCTCAATAAATTATCTATCAAACTCCTCTTGACTCATCTTTCTCCAAATTGCTTTGGCATCCTATTTCCACCTATTGTGGTTTCTCTCTAAACCTTTGTCATGACCATCAGTATTCATATCCATATCCTCCTTTGGTGAACTTCTCCTAGTCCATTATGAGTTTCATCAAGCCTCTGTAGCTGGTATCCTCTACCTTCTACTCAATATCTCACCAAGCTTTCCTCCTGAGCTATGGTCTTTTAGTATTATTAGTTCTCTCCATTGGAACCCTCTGAGCACTCCTCTTCTCTTCTATAGATATGCAATGGCTCACACTCTATGAGAACTTATATCATTCTCCTGAATTTAAATATTCATTTGAAGGTGTTACAACATCCCTTACTGTAAGGTTCTTATACCACAAGCTTCTCCTTCACTTGAGAGCTCTAATTTCTCCCTCTTCCTCTGTCACAACTCTACTGGATGCAAATGGCTGCTACCATTTATTCTCCTTATTTTGCTACCTACAATCATAATTCGATATTAACCAGAGTTATTTCAATAACCAAATCCATTACCTATAATATATGTCCTAAGATCTTGTCTCCTCAACATCTTCTCCGGATTCTACTTCTTGGTTGGAATAGTCTCAATCTGCAGTAATCCTTAAAGAAATTATATATCCAATTTCTTTTTCTTCCTATCTGTGCAAATTTACAATCAACAAGTTCCTTTGTTGAGATTATCCTTTTCTCTGTATCCCTTATAGAGTTCCAAAGAGAATTTACTCCCTTTGATACCAAAAATGAACTACTTTCATTTAAGGTATTCCACCTAAAATCAAATACATAGGAAAAAATAACTTTCCCGTTGTGATGCCAAAAATGATGACCTTCTGGCCTATTGTCCCATGGGTACAAAATTATAATTTAAATTATTTTTCATATACATACTCGAGTTTCTCTTAAAATCTCAATTCGGCCCAAAAATATTCTTATACAACGTTCTGAGATGTTTGTTTTTCACCAGACCATTAGCACTAAAAACCAAGTGTTAATCCTTAATTTTAGTCCACATGACCAATATCCATGACAACAAGCTTATCTATTTAAGCAGTAGATCCTTGGCTCTTATTCTCCATATGATCGGATATTAGGACCAAGAACTTTCTCTTTAGGAGGTTTACCACTTGAAAAACAATATTTTATCCCCTTCGTTGAGTGCATGGATGAATAGTGGTTTCAAAATCATTTGTGGGGGTGTGTTATACTTTCCCTGCTCTCCACATATCCCTTGGTGGATTTTACATTACCACTAGTGTGGAGTATATTTTCACTAACCCTCAGGTTCATTCAATGTGAAATTTCATCGGCAGACATTAATATCTCATGATCAATGGTCATGACCTAATATCCTTCACTCCACCAGTATCTTGGTATTCTACAGGTCAAATTCTAGCCGCCATGTGTCATCTTCAGACCCATTGAACTATTCAAATTTGAATAGATCTTAGTCATTGATTTTTTTATCTTGATGAATGGCTCTAATTGATTTTCGGACTTCCTATACTTCCAATCTTAGATCATGATCATCACAGGATGAACGATCCATATTTCTTCTCAAAGAAAAACTAGCTGCAATTAGACTTAGTCCATGATCAATCACATTCATTGATTTAATGTCGATGTATGGTCTAGATTCAATGTCGCAATGGTATATTCAAATTTAAGGTCTATAACCGACCTTCAGTGAGTGATCATATCTCCAGGATATCTAGTCCAATGAATGGTGCCAATCTTCTGTTGGAATATTCTCTATCCATAAGTATTCACACCACTTTAGATCTTAGTTATTGAATGATCTCCTAATATATGGACATATTTCCCACAAAGACCTATGCCAATAGATGGTATATCTTCACTCTCACGATCTTGGTGCCAAATTTCAAGTTATGCGGATCTATGTTAGAATACTCTGAAGCACACACTTCACTTGTTTTCGGGTTCCGATAAACAATTGTTGAGTACTGTAGATATAATATATATTCGCCTCATATCTAATCATAGTCTTTCAAACTCAAACACATAAATGAGTAAAATGGCACTCAATCAAGGACCACGATTAACTACTGTCCTTGACTGGATGATTGTTGTTTCTTCTCTTCTACAAAGGGTTCCTTCCTCTGTTCATCTTCATTTTTACATTCATTCAACTCACCTTTTGATTGTGGATTTAATTCAGTCTTCCATCAGCTCTAGTTCATTGATCTTCCTTTTAAATCCAATCCTTTCAGCGACCACATGTTCTCCAACTTAAGGGTTTCTTAGTTGAACCCTCGAGAATTACACACAAGGATTGGGGAAACAATCTACAAACAAAGGATCCGATATGGGTTTCAATACTCAACACTTTTTCCAATGATACATAGAGACTCCATATAAATACACAGAATTATATTAATGTGTTTCATACATAATTTTACATAATTCCTTCAACGTTATCGGTATGATTACATTTGTTTGGCCTCTATATGGCCTCATCCCTCACTCATTTGGTCACTGCCTGGCCTCATTCTACATTCATTTGGCCACCCTCTCTCATTTATGTAGGCTTACAAATTATACATGAGGGTTATGACACCAAAATTAGGTTTAGTTCCTAAACTCCCTTACTCAATAATCTCTAGGATCCTTTAGATGCACAAAATCCTCACTCACTCTTAATTCTCTCTAGATCTCTAGAAACTCTTGGGACCTATTAAACCAAGGAATATTCAATTACACATTAATCTCAACTCAACAAACTCTATCCTATGCAATCCTTATAGAACTCAATAAAATATAGGAAATTACAATATTTCTAACTTAGGGAACCTAATCCCATGGAAAATCAAAAGACCACTTAGGCCTAATCAACAAGGTTAGGTTAGGAGGAAAAATTCTCCTGCATCACATAGGATGGTAGGTTATGAGGGAAACCAATATCAGTTTTTCATTTTCAGTCACAAAAGACTATATTATGCAAAAAGGCTTTGTAATTTGCAATGTTGAACCTGTACTAAGTGACAACATTAAAATGCATGCCCAAGCTTCCATGTAGCTAAATGTTTTTTTTAAAGGTTGTAATATGGAGTTAGATATATTGTAAATTTTGATATGTCATTTAAAGAACAATTGAACAACATGAGAGGTTGCTTTCATGTAGCTATATTTGGGATTTCATATACATTTTAATGCAAAATTTCCTCAAAGTAAAATGCACACCCTAGTGTCAATTTTGATCCAAATTGAGTGGTTCAACTTGCAAAAGGTGTCATTTCGGATTTCACACCTATCTATAACCATTTATTGGAATTTTCGGATGGAAACCTACCTTATGTGCACAACGGATAACAATTTGTTTCTCGTTTTCTTTAAAGAACAAGTATTTATTCTTATTAAAAATTCTTCTTTTTCAATGGAATTTAAAATTCCTTACAAAAATTGAACATAGTATAAACTCTATATGAGTCGAAATATGAAATTCCACATTGGATTAAGTACATTGAAACCAAGAAATTATCAACAACATATCTTTCTAACATATCATTCAGATGAATATTTCTTGTAAATGTCCTTTAGATAAACAAAACACACATTGGTCAAATAAGAGATGGTTCGTTAAAGGAACATAGTAACTTATTTATACTGACAATGAGATATACAAAGTATTAGGATAAAATACTAGAATTATAAAAATTACAAATATCTCTTAATCGCATCCTCACACATAGTACTTAAACTTAATATGACTAACATATAATGATCTAAGTCTACTTATGCATCACCCATTTCCTCATCTTCGCTAATGTGGACATCATGACAAGAGGAAGATGAACTAATGCCACCAACTCCATTATTCTCCTCATCTCAGAATCTGGGAAAATTTAGAATATGAATACCATGTTTAATCCTAATTAAACCATTCATAATTTTGTTCAGTTTGTTCTCAACCATGAGATGAAAGTCCATTGTGGGTTGTTCATTCCTTGTTGCATGCGCTTTAAACTTTTTCTCTCGTTTTTCGAGAGCACTCTTAATTGAATGAGTATGAACTTCAATAAATGTATCTATGGTTTGTTTTGAAATAACCGATGCAGGAACAACAACTACAATATTTGTAACACTAGCACTAGCTATAGAAGTATTCCTAGTCTTCAAATTAATCTCGTTTATCCAACAAATTGAACCTTTCATCACCACTAGAAAAGTGTAATAATCAAGACTCACAGTGCCCAATATTTGATTATCTTTCATATACAAAAGATCAACGAAATGACCATTAAATAGAGGATTTCCACTAGAAATTCTATATAAGTTTTAATCCTTCATTGGATTTCCAAAGTATAAGTTGATACTCTTCATGTGTGAATTGTCACACAATTATATCGAACCAACAGTTGTACCAATAAAATTATGAATATCGTCATTAAACCCAAATGGTGGTTTAATTAGTTAATAATTATGACATTGACCAAGGATGTAGTACTTGGAAAAACATTATGATTTGTAATAAGTTGGTTGTACTTCAAAAAACATTACAATTTTTAATCATTAATAAATATGATTTTTTTATTGTGTCTAAAGTTTTATATTATCATATTTAAGACTTTTAAATTCCTCCAAAGAAAATATGGATCATATTTGTGAATTTATATATATATATATATATATATATATATATATATATATATATATATAATACATCAAGGATTATATTTCATATTATCTAAAAGTATATTTATTATTATTTTCTATGTTGTGAACTTATCTCTATTGTTGTTGTGGGGGAAAGTGGGGATAAAGATAGGCAGAGGGAGAAAGGGAGAGTGACGAGAGCATGCGTGGGATCCATAGAGAGAGAGAGAGAGAGAGAGAGAGAGAGAGAGAGAGAGAGAGAGAGAGAGAGAGGTGGGAGACTTAGGAGTAAGGGAAGGAGAGAGAGAGAGAGAGAGAGAGAGAGAGGTGGGAGACTTAGGAGTAAGGGAAGAGAGGGAGATAAGGGGAGAGAGTTAATGAGAGACAAAGAAATAGTCTTTCCATTTTCTAGGTCATGGTCTAGTTGTAGGTCTTGGTCATGGCTTGGGTATCGGTTAGATTTAATGGCATCTTTGCAATTTGTTGTCTTTTTTCATATAAATTTCCTTTAGGAAAAAAAATCATAGAAGAGCAGGCATAAGTTTTGATTTCATGTAGTCTATAAATTAATATTATATATGTGATTTTATTAATCAAGATCTATGTGTATGTTAAAGATGATGAAATCTACTAGAGGAGAAGCAACAAGTCATGGTGAGTCCCCTTATTTTGGGCACCGTAATTTCTTTGATCAGAATATTTTATGAACATTATTCATAAAAATTAATCAATTTAGATTAATATTCACAATTGATATATGAGAGATCATAATAGAGGTCGAGACTTAGATGGAGAGAGAGGGATGGAGGGACAGGGATGTGCTACTAGTGTCGTTAAAAATGAAAAAACATATCATGTTAGATCCATCCATATCCCCCCATTGTCTCACCCTCCCCATCCATGCATAGGTAGCTACCTCCACTAGTTATACCCTAGACCCATCTAAACATAGGCCCTTGCCTATACTTAACCCAACTTAAACCCTCCCCACACCCGATCGCAGCTAAGCTCTTTATTTTCATACCTCTTCCTGGGGTCCCAAAAATCCTTACACCTTCCACCTAATGCTATAAGCACTTCCATATTAAATAGAGGGTTTCCCCAAGAAAATCTATATAAGTGATTGTTTATATAGTTTATATAATTGTCATTTTAACACTTTGAAATTCCTCCAAATAAAATGTGGCTTAATGGTTATATGTGTGTGTGTGTGTGTGTGTGTGTGTGTGTGTAGAATCCACCAAATAATTGTATTTGAAATTACAAAAATATGATTATTATTATTTTATATATTTTTAATTTGAACTTATCTATATGGTTTTTTTGGGGGATAAAGAGAGAGGAAAAGGGAGAGAAGGAGAGAGAGTGAGTGAGCATGAGAGAGAGAGAAAGTGGTGGGACACATAGGAGAAAAATGGGGTAGAGAGGGAGATAAGGGGAGGGAGTGGTGAATGGGAGACAGAGAAATAGTATTTCCAATGTATAGGTCATTTTCTAGGTGTAGGTCATGGTCTAGGTCATGGTATAGGTGTAGGTGTAGGTCATGGTTTAATTGTATCTTTGTGATATGTTGTCTTTGTTGGTATAAATTTCCTTGAGGCCAACAACACATATCAGAGTAGGTATAAAATTTGGTTTCATGTAATCTACAAAGTGATATTATCTATGTGAGTGTATTAATAAAGATTTGTGTGCAAGTCAAAGATGATGAAATATACTAGAGGAGAAGAAACAAGTCATGGAAGGTCTCGTTAGTTTGGGCACTGTGATTTCTTTGATTAGAAGTGTTTGAAAAAATTATTAATATAGATGAAGTCAGTTAAATTAATACTCATAATTGATATATGAGAGACAGTGTGAGAGGGAGAGAGGGAGAGAGAGGAAGACAGAGAGGGGGGTAGGGAGAGAGAAAGACAAATAGGGGGGTAGGGAGAGAGGAATACAAATAGGGGGGTAGACAGAGAGTGTGTGAGAGAGAGGTCGAGAGTGATGTGGAGAGAGGGAAAGAGAGATTAGAAGATAGTTCGTGAGTGATATGGAGAGTGAGGGAGGGAGGTACAAGGTAGAGAGAGGTGGAATGGATGATTGAGGCACGTGTTAATAATGTCATTAAAAATGAAAAATACAACTCTGGTTGGCTCTCTCCCTCCCTTAGATCATTCTCTCTCTCTCGCCCTTGATGCATAAGGACCTACCTCCACTTCGGCCCTAGTAGACCCATCTATCCCTAGGCCCCCTCCTATACCTATCCTAACTTAACCCCCCCACACCTGATCCCAACCAATCTCCTTATGGCCGTACATATTCCTATGGTCCCCACAAACCCTACACCTGTATCCTCATTCTCTAACCACCACCCTATTAAATATAGGATTTTCCACGAGCAAATCTATATAAGCTATTATGTATAAAGTTTTATATAATTGTCATATTTAATACTTTGAAATTCTTATAAAGAAAACATGGATCAATGGTTCTGAATTTTTATCATTAATAT
>SNQJ01S0000398.1:171437-197966 GCA_010110895.2 Picea sitchensis | reverse complement strand
CTATATTTTTAGTATTTTCTATATTATTATTTTCTGACTTGTTTTCTAATATTTTGGGCACTTTGATTTTTTTGATGAGAATATTTCATGAACATTATTCATACAAATGAAGTAAGTTAAAATACTCACAATTTATATATTAGAGAATGTGTGAGAGTGTGAGAAGGAGAGAGAGGAAGACATAGCTCTATGGGTGGTGGAGAGAGAGGAATACAAAGAGGGGGGGTAGAGAGATAGGAAGATAGAGAGGGAGGGTAGAGAGAGAGTGTGTGTTATAATGTGATATGGAGAGAGAGAAAGAGAGGTCATGAGTGAGACATATAGAGAGGGAGGGAGGGAGGGGGTAGAGATAGAGGGATGTAGAGAGAGGTGGTTTGGAAGACAAAGGAACATGCTAAAAGTTTTTTTAAAAATGAAAAATATGGCTCTTTTTGGCTCTCTCCCTCCCTGATCTCATTATCTCATTCTCCCCTTCCATCAATAATAACATAGCTCCACTTCATTCCTAGACCCTTATAATTATAGGCCCCCGCCTATACATAAACCATCTTAACCCAGGAGCCCCGAGGGCCACCCACACCCCATCCCAACTAATATCCTTATGGTCCTACTTCTTCCTAAGGTCCCGACCACAACCCCTACACCTTAAACCTACTTATCTAACCATTTCTCTATGGGTCAAAGAAATTTTAATTCTAAGCCTCTAGGTCCTACTTGTTCACCATGGGGCCTGAATAATCTTAACCAGGACAAATATTGAGAGACCATCCATGACTATAACCTTGATCATGTATATAGTTAGATGTGTTAGATGATGAAGAAGAAGAAATACCTACCAATATTGTATACCTAACTTATCCCCCTTGTCCCCCTAACTTATGAGAAAATTCATCAATGGAATCAATCAAGTATACATATTTTAGGTGGCATGGAAAAACGACGCACATTCTAATAGTGCCATTAAAAATGAAATAGATGACTCTTGTTGGATATCTCCCTCCTTCCAGTTCTATCCCTCTCCCCCTCCATGCATAAGAACCTACCTCCACTTTGGCCCTATACCCTTATATATAACTATAAAAAACATGTTAAATAAAAATATATGTTTAAATTATATTAAAAACAAATAAAAAATAAAAAATATACATTTCAAACTTAAAAAACACTATGGCACCAAACCCACACCAAATAAACCCTCTCATGAACTAGTTGACGAATGCATTGTTTGACCCCACCTACCATGAAGTAGAGTGTCCATAGGGAAAACCCACTAAAATTTGCATTGGATTGACCTCACCTTCTAGTACAAAGTTTGTCGAGAGGAGAAACCTACTAACATTTGAATTGGATTGACACTTATCAATAATGACAATATGCATAGGATCATACCAAGACAAGGAGAGAAAAACCCCACCTATATGTCAGAGGGATCAACCCTATGATGTCATCGATATGTAGCCTCATTTCTAATGTAAATAGAGAATTTAGATATTGTAGTTGTTTGTTCCATATTAAATGGTTCACAATGGTTATATTTGAGTTCCATTCACTTCAAGTTTTCCATGTCATTCACTCGTTAGTTTAGGCTTGATACCATGTATACCACATTACTTTTCCATATTTTTGTATGCACAACACACATAAAACATGGTTTGAAATGAAAATTCAATAGACATGATTGGACCACTCATATATATCCAAGATTTTCGGCCTCATCTTATTTCGACTAGTGAAAGTGCATGTTGGATAATAAGGGGTCAAAGACCTAAATTCAGAATCATTGTATCAATGGGTGATAACATGCCATAAACTTATTCATTTCTCTATGTAGAGGTAGTATTATGAAACCACTTTAGCTCACCCCTAAAACGCATGACTTGATGACAAGTGTCATGGTGATGTAAGACAAATAAATAATGTGCCACGTTGATGTAATCCAAAGAATTTAAAATAAAATTGAAAATAATGACTTATGTATCAATTGAGGTAAACACACATAGTAAGAGTATTACGAGTATAGTAGACTCCAATAAAAGCAGTCAAATTCTCCTTTAAAAAATAATTTCAGGTAGTGTTCTCATTTCCTTATTTTGAATGTGTTTGTATTGTTTAAAATAAGGATATATGGAGAAAGGTAGGCGGTCTTTTTCTCCTAAAAGTATGAAATGGCCACTCAATCAAAACCTAAACAAATATAACCATCCAAGAAAATGAATGTATCTATTGACCACATGGAGGACAGGGAAAGGGATGTTTTCGACCCTTCACTATCTTTCCCTGACCTTCACCAATTAATTCAGAGAGTCTTGGATAATGCTAACAATGGTTGAAACTACTTGAACTTATGGGAATAAAACCTATGTAGATCAATTGTTCCAAAAAATTACCATTTTCTAGAATTATTCAATTAGTGTGTTGTCAATTAATAGGTATATAGGAAACAAATAATGTATGTACATGATTATAGTATAGTCTATGAAATAAGAAAATAATCCATTTCCCAAATGCTCCAAATTTTATATCATGTTTTATATGGAACCATGGATGATGATGAGCTTGACTCTGAGTACCAAGGATTATCACGATATTAAAGAGATAAGTTTTTTAGTAAAATATTAGCCCTAGATGTTGCATTAACAGTTGTTTCGCTTCCTTTCAAATCCATCATCTTCCTTGAACTAACCAGGAAATGTATTTTCATGATTTGTCGGGTTTTAGGCAATGAACATGATAGAGTAGTGTAAGAGACAATTTTAGGGTTGTTTTCTATCTTATGTCCACCGGAGTTAATCACCCTCAAAAAAATTTATTATCGTCAATTCCTATAGGAAGCCATAAACTTCCAATTGTCAAATTTCCACATCACTAAGTCTTCTAGGTACCAGGCCTACTTGGTGCACCGCATATTACTCAATAATTATTCCTTTTTTGAGAGCCTTGGGATCAAAACAATATATGATTCAGGTAATACCAAGCGATTAATTGAGTAGACTGAGGAGGTGAGGAAACGAGACCAAAATAAAGGTTTCAACCTTTATGTAAATAAGTTCATGAGTGCATGCTACATACTTCTCCATGGCACTCAACCTCCTAGGATATTTCATGAGTTTAAAAATATAATGAAGCTAAGAAAATATACAAAATTAGGATATTGGTACCTGAATAAGGATCATGCCATCAATAGAGTATATGGTTTTGAACAGGATCCATACAAGCTGCAAATTTTCGTAACTCCAAGAATATTTTCTTTGGAATACATAAAAAAAGCCTCATTTTAGATCAATTTCATTTCTTCTACCATAAGCAGGCCATCAATTTCAATCTATCTCAAGAGGTTGGCCATTTCTTGGTCAATATTAGAACTAATGTAGTTGTTAGAGAATAAATGTTACAACAATTGGATTTTGAAAAAGTAAGTAAATTGGTGTATGCCCCACATGGTTTGATTTTATCCAGAAGGCTTATGTACAAGCATATGCCAAATCCTGTAGTGGAAAGAATAGTTAACCTAGATTTATGGGACAACGTTAAGTAGATTCTAGAGGTAGAGACCCAAAATCAAACTACCACTTAGTCAATGGACCAATCCAATCTAATTCAAACTCCTCATAAACAAGAATTACAAATTGGAAAGAGTTCATTTTCATACATGCATTATGAAATGGATATTGAGAATCAACTAATTGATAAGATAAGAAAAAATACTAAAGGTGATGAAGAATTAGACTTAGAAGGTTTCTTAGTTGAGTTTACAAGAGAAGGGAAGGGTATACTAAATCCTAAAAGGATCAAGTTAATCTACTTCAGTCTCAAAGGGACCTACTATTAGTATTAAGCATCTCACTTCATCTCTATTGTCAACACTAGAAGTTTCACAAACCTCTATAGCTGAAGGAACCTCTGATAAGAAGCCCTCACTCTTTCCATGGTATTTGGATATAAAGTGAAAAAATCAAGGGGTGAAAAAGGACATGTATCCTTGAGCTTAGGGAGAAAAAATAGCTCAAACAAAATTACTATCTACTATGCATTACCAGCAGGATATCTCCAATCTAGATGTACTAGAGTCAAAGGTAATTAATATTATTTTTACTATAGATTACAAAGCCTCTCAAATGAGAGTAAATACTTGGGATATCCACCAAACTATGGATATGATTGAATTTCACCAAAAAGAAAGTCATATGTTGTATAACATGGACTTTCAATCCTCTATGAATGAGAGAAAGATGAAAAATATGGCAATCAAAATAGTGAAGCAGTTGAAGCATGAGAGGGTGGCCACTAAAGCCAGTAGAATTCATATTAATGAGTTGGAGATGAATATTATTTCCTTAGGAGAAGATCCTAAAATTACAACTTTTGTAGGAGACCTAATCAAAGAGAAGGATAATGAGATTAAGATCCTTAAGAAAAAGATAAATGTTCATGATGTACAACATGTTCAGACCCCAAAGTTGCAGGCTATTCATGAGGAAAATGAGAAACTTTACCAATAATTATTGGAAAGTAGAAAGATCATTGAATGCCTACAAGATGAAATTGAAACTTTGAAATACCAGAAAACCCAGTGATTGAAAGAAGACAAGTAAACTACAATGCAAACTAATCCATTAGACCTAGCAGAGGGATTATTATCAAAAGTGATGGTTGATTTGAGTGTGAAGGAGAATGAGTTGGAAACAGTGAAAAAACAACTCAAACAAAGATATGCCAAGGTATCATAACTAGAAGATCAGGTGAACAACAGAGAATTATGTTTGGCACAAATCAATACTTATAAAGAGGAACATTAGGAGGAAGAAAATAAAATAAAGGCAAGGGTTTCAGGGAGACCATCCATCAAAGGAGCTAAGCATATAATTTGGAATGATATAGCTAATGCAATTTTTAAGAACTGACCTTATTTTACCCTAGTGCATGATTGATCTAATGATCGTAGTATTGAAAGTCATAAAAGGAACATCAAATGAGTTGGAGAATAAACCATATTTACCAATTGATATAAGCAAGTTCTTAAAAATTAGAACTAAAGAGGAGTTTGTTAGTACCATATTTGATATGGCCACCAGTGCACATATTGATCGTGGTTATGAGGCCCAATTTGACAAGATAGAGGATGAAGGAAAGATTTAAAAAACCCTAGATCAAAAGGAATAGCAGATCCTTAAGCACCCTAAAGAAATCAAAATAAAAATCATCCCTTAAGGGCCCAAGGATAAGTTTCCAATGCATGGGTGTAACACCCCAGGTTTTGAGCCCCCTATTAAATAATGTATTTTAACACTGCTTAGATGCAGAGTTTCCAAAAAAATATTAAAAGGCCAGTGTTCCTAATAAATGTAATGTTCTGATCATTATTAATAATAAATACCTCTTTGGTTGCTAGAAGGACAAGGACAAGAGTTATAGGGGGCTATGATTCCATAAGAGAGGGGGCTTGAGGGGCTAAGTATTTTACTTTATATTGTATTCTCCATTTTTTCTTAATATAGAATAGCAGTTATGTGAGCTTCTTGGGGGAAGGCCAAGAGGTTCTTCATCCCCATGAATTACATAAACCCATCCCTGGTCTGTTGGGGGGTTTCTCCCATTCGTTTAATCATTTTAATTCATTCTCACTCCCATTATCGTCCCAGTTCTGTCGTTGGTCACTTCACTCTTCCCTCAGGAATTCATTTACTTGATTGTTCAATGTTTCACACCTCTCGTGGAGACTTCACTCCAATCATTTTTCATTGCACTTGTCTTCCTCATTCACATTTGGATTGGGAAAGGAAATCAAACTATTGAATAACAACCACAAATTTGTTGGTTGTAGATATTGTTGGTGAAATCCAGTTGTGAAGGAGTCCTACATATCTGAGATGTTTTGTCTTGTGCCCAAATTTTCTCATAGTTGTGAGTCCTAAGAGTCCCAACATGGAGATTTTGGACCAGCTGCAAGGGAGCCCTAGAAGGAGAAGGAATTCTTGAGGGACTGTGTGGCAGAGAAAGGTGGGGGTCCATTCTCTTGGGTTGTGCAGGCTAGGTAGAAGAGAGCTAGGTACTTGGATTGTTGTGGGTGTTGGGAAGCCTGTGATAGCTTGAATGATGACTGGTTTGGGAAGCCAAGTAACACTATGGAACTGTCCTTGTGCATTCATAGCCCTAGATAGGGGGTGGCATTGATGTTGATACTTGGAACAACAGTGTCTACAGTTGGGTGGAACATCCTTGGTATACATACAGATGATGGTTCTCTTATATAAAATATAAGTGCTCTTTTTTATGGTATTATTTACCTGTGTATGAATTATTTCTGCTGTGTATTTATTGATTGTTGAATTCGATATGTTTAGAATATGCATGCTTGTTGTGTATTTTTGTGCATGTTGTATTCTTCATAGATTTTATGTTTGGAATGAATATGGATCAATGCATGTGAATCTTTCATGCATTTCCCTATTATTTAAAATTAGAGCAGGGGTTGAATTAGTCCAGGGGAGGCACTTGTGGTTAGCATGCCTGGCTTATGGGTGGTTGGGTTTGTTACAGTTTAGTATCAAAGCTCATGGTTCCAATACTAAGCCTAGATGGGTCATGTAAACCGATATTGAAGAAAAAATTTCAGAGAGAAATTGAGTTGTAGAGTTCCAAAAGGTGTTGAGAGCACACCTTAACAGTGTTTGAAAGCTTAGGAGTTGTAGCAGTTCAGGAAACTGCGATGGCCATAGGATCTATTTAGGAAGCGTATGAATCCTTCAAAACCGTCAGATCTAGGAAAAGAGCATAGAGGTTAAAACCTCAAGTCCTTCAGACTTTGTTGCTTCGACAATTTTAAGTTCCTTGTCATAAAAGAAGCCCGAAGCCCCAAAGCTCCGAAGTCTCGGAATGAATCTACGTTGTAGATCAAAAGGATGAGTACTTGACCATTGGATTTGTCCAAGGATAGGTCTGGGTCATTGGATCAAGAACAAATTAGCAGGTGAGTAAATTGGAGAATATTAGAATCCAGACGTCTGATCTGCGTACAAGTAAGTGTGAGTCGTAGATCTCGCAACAGTTCAAACATTCGTCACTCTAGGAAAAGTGATCCCTTAAGCTGCAAGGAAGAAATTCTCTCGAAGTCTCGAACTCTGAAGTTAATATGGACCATTCATGTTTGAGGACACGTGTCTGTAGATCAACCTATTTGGGGATTCATTGTTCAGGGGAATTGTGGTGTAGTGTGGAGGAGAATTCTCCCGAAGTTCCGAAGTTCTGAAGTCGTGAAGCACTGGAGTGACATTGTTGATACTGAGAGGGGGGTGAATCAGTATCAAGTATAATTTAAAACCTTTTTTAACTTATACTTAAACCATTCATTTATATCCAATGAGAAATGAACAATAGTATAAGAGTTACACCAAAAGAATTCATCCTCCCTTGAAATCCGACCTTCTTTACTTCTGATTTCCTCTAAAATTCGACTTGTTTTTAAAATGAATGTATAATGATATTTATTTATACCATTTATGTCACTTCCTTTTAATATTAGGGTCGACCTGACACTTTCTTATTTTGTAATTTTTTTCTTTAATTATCTTCAGGGCCTACATGTACTTCCTTCTTCAATTCACTTTGTCATCTTCAAAAATTCATTTCTCCTGAACCATGAGGATCCACGTGACATTCCACATACCATAGGAAACAACATGATGTATAATATCCATCCATGGGTGTTGTATCTTCATGTGCATTATCCTTCATGTCCAAATACCTTCATCAATATTGCGGTCCAAAACCAATGACTAGGGTTGACATCAATGACAACATCCAATCTTCCAACAATATCCCCCTTTGTCATTGATGGAAAAACTCATGCTCCCCTTATCATCATGATCCCAATTTCTCTCCCCCTTTGACATCAATGGAAAAGGGCAGGGCTTCTCCCCCTTAGTTTAATGGAAAAATGTAACTCTCTTCTTTGGGGCTACTCCCCCTGAACATGTCGCACTCAATAATACTTCATCCTTATTTTTGGTCTTTGGGACTTTTTATTCCTTAGAATCCTTTTGTGTGGCTTCTTTATTCTCTCTCTTCTTCATGTCTAGGATGTATATGTTGTTCAGTCTTCTTGTTTCAGTTGCAACCAATCTTTCTAAGTTATTTTCTTTGATTTTACATTTTCGGGAGTCAAACGTAAGAGTGTATCCTTGATCACACATTTTACTAACACTAAGTAGATTATGATTCAAGTCTTAAACTAATAGAACATTCTTTTCTTTTACATTTTTTCTTCCAATCTCTACTACACCTTCTCCAAGTATTTTGGCAGATGAGTCATCTCCAAATGCAACATTGCCACCCTTTCTCTTCAAGCTGATGAATTTGTCTTGATCCTTGGTCATGTGTGAAGAGCATCCACTGTCTATGTACCATTCATCTTCTTCTTTAAATTCTTCAGTGGTTAATGCTATTCGACAATATTAATTGTTTAGAATATCTTTCCTTCTCCATACTGTGGTTGGCATAGGGACATATTCATTCATATATCTACAATCTCGTGTTTTGTGACCAAGATAATTGCATTTGTAGCATACAATATTTTTCTCCATCAATGGGTAAAATGAATTATAACTTATGTTGACAAGTCCATGATTATTTCCATATATTCTATTTACACCATTCATGTTTCTTATGTATTTGTTCCTTTCATTGATTCTGAAATTAATTGCCTTATGTCCAAAATTTTTGCAAGTATAACAATGACCAAGAAAGAAATTTTGATACCTGGGAGTAAGTGACCTTCTTTGTGATGTAGTACATCTAGGTTCATGATATACTCTTCTATTGTTTCCTTCATAATGATTGAAGCTTCTTTGATTCCTGAAGGTAGGAGGTATTCTAGGATATTCATCTCTTTTGTAATCATTCCTTCTTTCTGTCATCCCGGTCCACTTCTCATCAATTGTCTATGTAGCTCTTTCTTCAACCTTCTTGTTGGTATTTGAATCTTCTTTGTATGAAGTTTCACCCATGCATCCAAGATGTTTTAATTATTTTGGCACTTGAGAGTTTCTTAATCTCTTCCTCAATGAAACAACTTCTTGTTCAAGTTTCTCACAATCTTCTTCTTTCTTCATCATTTGGACCTTCTTTACTTCTTCTATTCTTCTTGCTTCTTTGAGTAGAGTTTTCAAGGAAATGGTTTCTTCTCTTAGTTTCTGAAAGTCTTCTAATTGTTTCTTTAAGATTATAACTATCTTTTCATAACTACCCAATTCACTTCTTATTTTTCTATGCGTTTCTTTGAGCTTGCTATTTTCAATCTCAACATACTTCAATTTTTTAAGATTATCATCTTCTTGTTGAATCATTTCTACTTCATGATTTTCTTCTTCTTCATTGTAATCTCTTTCAATCCTTGGATGAGGACATTCAAATTCAACATGTCCTACTCCTTCATAATTAAAGAAAAAGAACTGACCTCTATTTGCTTCATTGAAATCTGAGATGTTCAAATTTGCTTCAACTTCTTTTTCTTCTTCTTCTTCTTCCCTTGCATAAAGGTCTTGTAGCTTGTCCAAAATATCTTTTGTTGATGAACATGATCCCACCTTGGATTTCACTGAATCTGTCAATCCATCCAGGATGGTATCTATTGCCAATTTGTTATTCCTTTTTGCTTCCTTCTAAGTTGCAGTATTTGGTTTCTTTAAAGGATTGTATCCTGAAGCAACTGAAAACCAAACATCTGCCCCAATAGCTTTCAAGTAAGTTTCCATTCTATTACTCTAGTATTCAAAATTTCTTCCAATGAATGGTGGAATCCCATTTGGAATGTTGTCTTCCATTTCTGCTTAGGATCTTCCTTCCGGTGGTTAAACTGTACTGAAGGTAACCTTCTCTGATACCAATTATTGATACTGAGAGGGGGGTGAATCAGTATCGAGTACAATTTAAAACATTTTTCAACTTATACTTAAAACATTCAATTATATCCAATGAGCAATGAACAATAGTATAAGAGTTACACCAAAAGACTTCATCCTCCCTTGAAATCCGACCTTATTTACTTCTGATTTCCTCTGAAATTCGGCTTGTTTTTCAAATGAATGTATAATGATATTTATTTATACCATTTATGTCACTTCCTTTTAATATTAGGGTCGACCTAACACTTTCTTATTTTGTATTTTTTTTCTTTAATTATCTTCAGGGCCTACATATACTTCCTTATTCAATTCACTTTGTCATCTTCAAAAATTCATTTCTCATCAACCATGAGGATCCACGTGATGTTCCACATACCACATGAAACAACATGATGTATACTATCCATCCATGGGTGTTGTATATTCATGTGCATTGTCCTTCATGTCTAAATACCTTCATCAATCTTGCGGTCCAAAACCAATGACTAGAGTTGACATCAATGACAACAACCAATCTTCCAACAGACGTGAACTGCTAACATCACCTAGGGAGATGTGGACACACTTGATGCTTGCCACATGTAATCATGTTCCATTTTTTTCAAAGACCATTCATTCCAGTTATAACTTGACATGTGTCACACATCATATTGGGCCACGTGTCGTCTCTACGTTTTTGCTACGTAGCACCCCTTGGTGCTTAGTTACTGACGAATACTCTGGGAGTTCGCCAATTCAACGTTCGGAAGGAATGAAGTGTGTTGAAGGTGAAATTGTTGGAGTTACTTCACACACACCTAGGATTTCATTTTCCTAATGTTTTTCCTTGTTTATTAGTCATTATTCAGTCTCCTATATTTTAGGCGAGAATATTCTCTTTCAATTGACACTTCAGTTTGATTAGTTGAGTTGAGTTTAGATGTTGCATTGGTTTTGTCACCATGCAACATTGGGACCATCACCATATAATGTGCACTTGCCTTGGGATCATCACCAAACTAGCACATTACCCTTTATTTCCTGAGTTAACTCCTCACTACTCTCTGTTTAGTCACTTAACTGAAGACTAGTTGACTAGTTAACTCAACTAGGTGGCAGTTCACTCCCGTAACTGCCTGAGAGACTAGACTAGATGGAAGTTCACTCCCGTAATTTTTGGTGTTTTTCCAGGTCACTCTAGACCACCACTATGGTGCATTAGTTCTCCTCCAGTGCACACTCATTGAGTTATACATAGTATATCATGTGTAAATTATTCATTGTTCATAACAGTTAATGATAATTCTTTTATTCTTTCTCTCCTTTTTCTTCTTTCTAAAATTCTCTCTAAAAATGTGTGTATTATTGTTTATTTATATATATTATGTTCAGTTTCAACACATTTACATGGTATCAAAGCCTAAGGACTACTAAAAAAAAGCTACACCAAATTTTTTTGCAAGTACAAAAGATTGAAGACAGCGGAAAGATGGATTTCCAAAAAGAATTTATTCTTACACCTTACAACTATTTTGTATGGAAGGATAAAATATCCATACTTCTCTGAACCAGAGATTTGTACAGGTTAACCTTGAATACAGATACAGAACCAACATCATCCATAGAAAAATCCAAGTATATAAATCACATGGATGAGGCAGTCATAACAATTTGCAGTCTTATTTCTCTCGATCTCCTTTTTCATATATCTTCTTGTAAGACTCCCAATGAAGCCTGGACCAAGTTGGAAGGGATATTTGGAAAATAGGATGAGATGAGGGGAAACATGCTAGAGGTGGAGTTGCTCACATTGGATCCAAAAAGCTTCGGCAATATCCAAGATTTCTTTACAAAATTCAAGGATTTACTGTCGCAACTCAAAGCTTGCAGGGTTGATAAATCGAAGGAGGAGAAACAAATGGTTCTCACCATTCTCTCCAACCTTGGTCCTAAATTATATATATCCGTATCCACATTCCATTCTGTTAGATTCACCTCCGAAGCCACCTGAAAGATGCCTCCTCTTGAGGACTTTATCGAATCCCTGACACAAGAGAAAACGAAACTCGTCAACATGGGCACAATCAAAGGCCCAAGGGTGCATGCACTTGTTGTGCATGATGGAAGCCACCAACATCAGAAATATAAATATAAACATAAATGGAAATCTCATGCACATCCAAAGAAATAAGGGTACACAAAACACTTCACCGATGCCTCCGGATCCAAAGGGGAAAAGGGAAGAAAAGGGGAGAAATGTGCATACTGTCACAAAGGATTCCATTTGGAATTCACAGCATGTAAAAAAATTTAGATCTGATGTCTCAAATACTTCATAAAAACAAACTTGTAGATCACATCCCCAAGGGTGCCAAGAAGAAGAAGCCAGAAGATCTGAATTCCAAGAAAGGCAATTCTAGCCATGCCTTGATTTCCATCAAATCCTCTCTCAATGCTTGGATCGTATATTCAGGAGCATCACATCACATGGCTTCCTCAAAAGTAGTATATTCCTCTTTGGATGCATGTAAAGGTCCTCCTATTCTGATGGGGGGCAACTCTTTTTTGTAAGTCATCGGCAAAGGAAGGATTGTACTCATCAATGGAAGCTTCGAGAATGTGTTACATGATCCCAAACTTTCCGTCAAACTTCTCTTCATGTATCAGATGACAAATTCCAGAAATGGAATGAAATTCATATTCACACCAAATTCCATGGACATCTATGACATGAAAACCAACTCCAGGTTTTCTACCGGTGAGGTAAATCATCAGTCTGGATTGTATACATTTTCCGAATTCATTGAACCTGATTCTGCTTTATTTCTTACTCATGCTCATGAAAGTAGTAGGATATGGCACGAAATTTTTGGACATTTGAATTTCAGATACATGCAACAAATAATCAAGCAAATATTGGTTGATGGTCTACCATACATCCATTTCTCCAAGGGATTATGTGAGAGATGTGTTCTCGGAAAAAACCCTAAAGAAAAATTCGACAAAGGAAAGTCTCATTACCTTTAGATATAATACACGATGACCTTATGGGTCCGTTTCCGCATCCATCCATAATCAAAGAAAGGTTTGTTCTCATTTGTTTTGATGATTTTTCATGTTTTACATGGATCTACTTTCTCAGGCAAAAATCTGAGGTCTTTCAACACCTCAAAGATTTCAAAGCCCTGGTTGAGACAAAATTTGGAAAGAAGATCAAAGTCCTTTGAATTGATAATGGGGGAGAGTATATAAATCATGAGATCCATAATCTTTTCCATGAGACATGGATTTAGTTGCAACACACAATTCCCTATACTCCGCAGCAAAATGGAGTTGTTGAGTGGAAAAACAAATCTCTAAAGGAGATGGCATCTTGCATGTTGCTTGCAAAGCCTCTACCACAGAGACTATGGGAAGAATCACTTAATTGTGCAACATACATCCAAAAAAGATCTCCCCGTAGATCTTTCAAGGATAAGACCCCCTATGAGGCTTGGAGTGACCTTAAACCGGAAGGGACCCACTTTGGCATTTTCGGTTCACGTGCATGGGCCCAGATTCCCTCTAAAAAGAGGAAGGCACTTGATCCACAGATCATTGAGTGCATTTTTGTTGGCTAACCCGACGGTGTGAAGGGATATAGACGTATTGATCTTTCCTCAGACCAACTCATTATTGAGCGAAGTGTCCAATTCGAGGAAAGTGTCTTGCATGTACCTTAGCAGCCACATGCAAACACCGTCATTCTTCCACCTATCTAAGATGATGAGCATGCACATGCTGACTCTTCTTCAGATGATATTTCTGATTCATATGACTTAGATGATTCATATTCAGAGTCAGTATAGTCAGATGTAGAGTTAAATCATCCAGATGTAGTTTCAGAGCCAGAGCAGAGGCCCAAGTGGGCACATATTGCTCTTCAGGATGCATGGGATCTCGTTGGTGATGCAGCCGATACTAGGAGGACTAGATATTATTTCGAGGAGCCTCCTATTGAAATCACTTCCACTGAACCATTTCCCTCCATGCATATTTTCATGGTTCAGTCTTTAGATCCACAGTCTTATGGAAAGTCTGTTGGAAATCCCTTTTGGGAATCTGCCATGGAGGAGGATTACAACTCCTTCCTCGAGAACCAGACTTGGGATATGGTTCCCCTTCCTTATGGGAGGAAAATTCTTAGATGCAGATGGGTCTATAGGACCAAGAGTACATCGGATCGACAAATTAGTAGATACAAAGCTAGGCTTGACGCCAAAGGATTTCAGTAGGTTTAGGATATTGACTATGATGAGACCTTTTCTCCAGTAGGGAAGATGGATTCCATACGATTGGAAATTTCCATTGCGACAGCCAAAGGATGGGAATTCCATCATATGGATGTGAAGAATGCATTTCTTCATGGTGATGTCTCTGAGGAGATCTACATGGAGAAACCCTAGGGAATTTATGCAGGACTCATCTTAGGACTGTCGACTGAATAAGTCCCTTTATGGCCTCAAGCATGCTCCAAGGGAATTGTATGCCATGACAGAATCCTACCTGTTGTCACATAAATTTGTACATTGTAAATCAAACCCGAATGTCTACGTGCTCAGGACCGCTGATTCACTTCTACTTTTAGTTATGTACATTGATGATTTGTTGATCACCGGTTGCTTGAATTCAGTGATTGTTGCAGTCAAGAGGATTCTACATGACATGTTTTTGATGACGTACATGGGTACGCTACACTTCTTCCTTGGACTCGAGGTTATTCAAAATGCATCAGGCATCAAACTGTCTTAGGCCAAGTATGCACGATATCTCCTTGAGAGATTTCACATGACAGACTGCAAGTCTGCTCCGACTCCTTTCCTATCGAGAGTCAAACTTGAGGATGGTGGGGAGACTCCACTGGTTGATATCACACTGTACATAAATCTAGGGGGGAGCTTATTGTATCTCACACACTCCAGACAAGACCTCTCTTATGTAGTTGGTGCAATTTCCATATTCTTGCAAGAGCCACATGAGCTACACTGGAAGGCTACGAAGAGTACCCTTCGATACGTACAGGGCACCATCACCTTTGGGATTCATTATGCAACAGACTCTACATTAGATCTCATTGAGTTTACTGATTTTGATTGGGCTGGTGATAGCACTGATCTCAAGTCCACATCTAGTTACTCACTCAGTCTTGGTTCTAGGCCTACCTGTTGGTCGAGAAAGAAGCAAGATGAAATTTCTCTATATTCAGCTGAGGCAGAGTACAGAGGGGTAACTAACATAACCATTCAGACTATGTGGTAACATCATTTTCTCACTGAGTTGGGCATACAGTTTCATCAGGCGATCGTCATCTGGTGTGACAACCAAAGCACTCTGAAGTTCTATAGATATCCAGTTCAGAGGCAACGAACGAAGCACATAAATATCCACATGCACTACATATGGGACTTAGGACATGAGGGGATCATCAACTTATAGTTCTATCCTTCAGCAGAACAAATGGTAGACATCTTCACCAAGACCTTCACTAAGTAGAAATTCCATTCTTTACGAAGTCATCTTAGAGTGAAGGACACAATTTCCTAGAAATTGTAGTTCTTCTTTTTACATACATTGTACCTTGAGGTGTGTTTTTTTCCCATGAGGTTTTCCCTCTTTCCTCACTTTATTTTAGTGTATCTTTTGTATTTAAGTACCTAAAATGGCCTCGTTGTCGGGACCCATTATTTATTTTCACCATAGTGATGTTCAGGGGGGATGTTGGAGTTACTTCACACACACCTAGGATTTCATTTTCCTAAGGTTTTTCCTTGTTTATTAGTCATAATTAGTCATTATCTAGTTTCCTATATTTTAGAGGAGAATATTCCACCTGGAGAATATTCTCTTTCAGTTGACACTTCAATTTGACTAGTTGAGTTGAGTTTAGATGTTGCATTGGTTTTGTCACCATGCAACATTGGGATCATCACCAACTAATGTGCACATTCCTTGGGATCATCACCATAATGGCACATTGTCCTTGATTTCCTGATTTAACTCCTCACTACTCTTTGTTCAGTCAGTTAACTGAAGACTAGTTGACTAGTTAACTCAACTAGGTGGTAGATCACTCCCGTAACTTCCTGAGAGACTAGACTAGGTGGAAGTTCACTCCTGTAACTGTTGGTGTGTGTCCAAATAACTCTATACCACCACTATGGTGCATTGGTTCTCCTCTAGTGCGCACTCATTGAGTTATACATAGTACATCATGTGTAAATTATTCATTATTCACAACGGTTAATGAGAATTCTTTCATTCTTTCTCTCCTTCTTCTTCTTTCGAAAATTCTCTATGCAAATGTGTGTATTATTGTTTAGCTAGATCTATTTTTTGTTGGTTCAACACATTTACAGAAACCTCCTGAAGCTCTGAAGAGAAGAGTGAATCCTCACTATTGATCAGGGGAGGACACGTGGCAGTAGATCATGTATTCTGGAGACTTAGAACTCCAAAGGAATCAAATAATAAGTAGTTGGGGTTGAGGACTCCCAAAGGCCAAATTCCATCTCAACCATTGATTATAGTGGACACGTGGCTCTAGATCCCAAGGTTCAGAGACTTGGTACTCTAGAGGAATTTAGTTGCAGGTTGCTTGAGTCGAGAACTCCTGAAGGTCGGAGTTAATCTCGACCATTTATCGGGAGATGATACATGGAGGAAGGAGAGGATCCTCGGTAATTTTACACTCTGGAATATATTTGGAGAGGTGATTTGGAAAGCCCTGAAGCCCAGAGATGAAGAGAAAATACTAGCCATTAATAGGGATAGGATACGTGGTAGAAGATCCTGCAATCTGGAGACTTGGCACTCCAGAATGATGGAGAATGTGGACAGTCCGAAAATCCCGAAGCCCAGAGCCCTGGAGCTCCTATTGACCATTAGATATACACATCTACGATAGAAATTTGGTTTAATATTCTAACGTAATAGTAAATTTCCAAACAATAATCATATTTCAAATGTATAACAATGTATTTCATAAAAATTACAGGTACACCAAAGGTATGATCCATTACTGTGCTTTATAATCTCTGCAATCAATACGGATCATCCGATCTACGATCAGATTTGTATTGAATTTAAATTATGGGTACAGGTCCCGACGTTAACCTGTGTGCATATAAAATCTCCACAATGGATTATGACCATTGATTTCAACCCAGATAAGCATCTCTCGTTAAGCACTTGGTCATGGCCCTTGTTCCTATGAGACCTCGACCAGAGTAAAAAGGGAGCTAGTGGTAGAAGTGTTGTTTTCAAAGGAAGAAAAGCATTAAGAAGGGCTAGGCCGACAATTTTGAGCTTTGGTCACCTTAGGAAGGGGTTCGAAGAAAGTGTCTGTGTAGGATTGAATCATGTATCAACCTGAGGATAAAATGGAAGTGCTATATGATGATGAATTGAAAGGACCTCTAAATTTCTTTGGAAAATTTTTGTTCGTCATTTGCTTAAATATGAAAAAATGGGCACTTGCGCATTTTGCATAATTAAGGGGTTTAAACATACCAGCTCAAAATTTGTATTCAAGAAATGGAAGAAGCTGAGGGAGCCTCCAGCCATGATAAATAGGTTGAAGGCCAGAATACCAGTGTTGGTAATGAAGAGACGAAATACAATGGACACAAGGACCGAGAGGAGAAACAAAAATTGATAGAAACTGTGAGAAGCCTGAAAACAAAAGTGTAAAGAGACAAGGTAGACAATGAGAGGTTGATGAGAGAGACAAGTCAGATAAATTCTCGAGTGTTGCAGATATTAAATCAGTTGTATAGAAAAACAAAGAATGGCTCAAAGCAAGAGAAGAAGGAAGGTATCATGAAAGAGGAGATGATTGTGGAGGAGTTGGTTATTCCAGGAGTGCTAGCATAACTCATAGACATCGCTCACCTCGTTACTCAACAAGAAGGTTTTATACATCTGAAGAATTCATGAGTATCCCAGAGGTGTCTCCTGTTAGGAACCAAAGAAAAAGGCATGAAGTGGACAATTTGCAAGGAGAGTTGAGGAAGCTTAAGCCACCATCCTTTGGTGGTGAAACGGAAAGGGAAGATGATGCCAAAGCTTGGTTGCTTGGACTTAGGAGATATTTCCAATTGAATAACTATTCATCAAACCTAGAAGCAAGAATTTCCACCTACCAGTTGCATGGGAAGGTCACCATGTGGTGGGACCAACTGAAGCAAGTTGAGCATATTAATGAGAATAGAATCACTTGGAAGCAGTTCAAAAAGTATTTCTAGGAGTACCTCTCAGAGCATTTCTATGACAAGAAAATGCAGAAGTTATTTGAAATTAGGTTGGGAAGCATGACTATGGAAGAATATGAGAAGAAGTTCTTGGGGTTGTTAAAGTATGTAAGGTTAATAAAAGATGTGAAGGTGAAAATATAGAGGTTTTTGAGTGGTTTTCCTTTCCTTTATAAAGAAAATATTCAGTATGATGAACCTAAGACCTTGACTAAGGCTATCATAAAAACTAAGTACCTGTATGAGAAAGGACAGGGCAGAGGATCGATGAAAAATTCTTGGAAAGATAAGAAGAGGGATAAGTATGATCAGAGGAAGAAGGGATTCAAACCTCCTTTCAATATAAATGAGCCAAATAAAATTCATCAAGATCAGTATGCCAAGGATGAATCCAAGAAAGAAGACTCCTTGGGAAAAAGGGGAAGACCACCAATCCAATGTTTGGGATGCAAGGAAGATCACTTGTACAAGGATTTCCCTCATAGAAAGGACAGAGTGAATACCATGCACAACATATAAGAGGCTACAATAGTAGATTACATGGGAAGAATTTATGCAGACTTAGATGGTTGACAAGAAGAAAACCAATCCAACATTATTGAGGTGGAAGGTAAGATCATAGATCAGTCTATTTCTATTTTAATTGATTTAGGAGTAAGTAATTGTTACATTGACCCTAATATAGTGGATAGTTTACATTTGGAGAAAAGTAAGCTTGGGAAATCATGTTTGGCTCATCTAGCCACTAGAACCAAAAGGAGAATCCATGATGTGGTCAGAGGTTGTTCCATAAGTCTTAATGGTTTGAATACTAGTATTGAT
Source organism: Picea sitchensis (assembly GCA_010110895.2). Classification (NCBI taxonomy): domain Eukaryota; kingdom Viridiplantae; phylum Streptophyta; class Pinopsida; order Pinales; family Pinaceae; genus Picea; species Picea sitchensis. The sequence goes on along the minus strand of SNQJ01S0000398.1, from coordinate 178,978 downwards.
ATAAATATCATACCATTGGGGTATTATGATATTCTAATTGGAATTGATCGGTTGGAAAAGAACCATGTTGTCCTAGATTTTTATGGAAAGACATTTACATGTCTTGATGTAGATGGAAAACAAAGCACTGTGAAAGGTGTACCAAGACCCATCTCTATCAGGAATATTTTAGCCTTACAGCTAAAGAGATGTTTCAGAAAAGGGTGTCAGTTGTATGAAGCTCATGTGGAGGAGACAAAAAATTCAAAGGGGCCAAGACTTGAATATTTTACAGTACTACAATAATTTGAAGATGTATTCCAGGAAATACTAGGGTTTCCACCAAAAAGGGAAATATATTTCTCTATTGATTTAGTGCCAAGAGTTTCCCCGGTGTCAAAACACCTTACATAATGAGCACACCAGAGTTAAAAGAATTACAAATATAGTTGGAGGAATTTTTGAAGAAAGGGTACATACACCGAAGTGTTTGACCTTGGGGAGAACCAATACTCTTTGTCAAAAATAAAGATGGAACCTTGAGGTTTTGTATTGATTTTTGACAGCTGAATAAGTCTACTATAAAGAACAAGAATACTTTACCCATAATTGATGACCTCTTTGATTAGCTAAGAGGAGAAAACATATTTTCAAAAATATACTTGAGATTAGGATACCATTAGGTAGGAATCAAAGAAGAACTAGGTATGGGAATTATGAATTTGTAGTGGTGCCTTTTGGATTGTCCAATGCACCAGTTGTCTTTATGTGCATAATGAATAGAATATTCAAAGATTATTTGGATAAGTTTTTCATAGTATTCACAAATGACATACTTTTATATTCTAATTTAGAGTGATCTAGGTGGATATCGGCGGCCATGCACCTTTTCCAACTTGCTCAAAACAATTTTCTGGAAATTTTGGTAATTTACTATTTTTAACTTCTAGGGCCATTTTGAGGGCCTAAACGAAGGGTTTTTTTGGGATTGATCTTCTCAATGTTGGTTGAAGGATTTTATTGAGCCCACGAAATGAATCTCCTTGATGATACATTTCCAACGAGCTATTGTGTGCCCCAAACAGAGATCGTATGCTAAAGTTATGCCCTTGGAAAGTTGATACACCAAACTACCCAGAACGGGGTCCACAAAACTGTTGGCTTTTCATCTTCCAGGGTTATGGTTTTGGATTATATTTATAATAAAAAGTTATTTAGAGCCTCATTTTAAAATCATCTTCTTGTGAATGTGAGTAGCGAACACATCTTTTCTAAGAGATAAGCTGCCACCATTCTAGCGAGTCTTTCACTCTGTATTTTTACAGTCTTTGTACATTTTCGCTCATTAATAGAAAATTGTGTATTATTGTATCTCTGTGTTTATGGTTTCATATATGATACATTTATGTTATATTATTGGATATACGAGATATCTCTATACATTTATTTATTATATCTCCGCTCTCATTTCGTGCCGAAAATAATCTATATCGGTGGTATCAGAGCAGGCTTCTCTTGATCGTTTTTCAGTGCATGTCCCTGAAGAGGTCCAAGTATAGCAAGTTGGGTCTCGATATTTTATCTCTTGAATACAATATCTCTCGCACATCCAAGAAATCCTCCATGGCGGAAGAAAATAAAAATGGTAGTGCAGACGATTCTATTAATTTGTTGCTTGAGCAAGCTCTCACGCGACAGAGGGATGAAATGATGGAGAATTTTTCCCATATCCTTCAACGCCTTTCAATAACAATAGGAGATTCTTCATCAAGAGGCCACTTTAGAAGTACCTCTCCTTTCAAGGTACAAGTTAATTTTTATATTCCTATATTTGAAGGACAGATAGATGTGAATGCCTTAGAAAAATGGTTAAAGATGCTAGAAGGTTATTTCTATGTTCATAATTTTTCCGACAGGGAAAAAATCACCTTCACACTCCTTAAGGCTCTCCCCCATGTCAAACGTTGGTGGGAAACTGACTGGGATAAAAGTTCCACATAGGAGTCTGGAATATATGGGGTAGAGCCCACTTGGGATATTTTTTTGGATGTGGTAAAGGAACAGTATTACCTTGTTGGCAACTATGAGGACCAGTACATGAGATGGACCACACTACGAAAAGAGAGGGGACAAGAAGTTTCAGAGTTCACCAATACCTTCCATAACTTGCACACCAATTTTGGTATCAAAGAATCTAGACGACATTTGGTTCTAAAATACCAAGGGGCTCTACACAGATACATCGAAACTGAAATGGATTTTCTAGACATCTCATCACTCTGTGTTGCTTATTGATATGTTGTTAAAATCGAGCAGAAATTTAATCACCAGAACAAATGGGAGTTTGGGTCTGCAAATATGAAACAACCAAAGTATGATAAAGAAGGCCCTAACAAACAGTCTCCCAAAAACTAGTCCAATCCACAAGAAAAGAAGGGTCACGGGAAGATAAAGAAGGATACAAAAAAATGGTGCGATTTCCACAAAATCCCCTAGCACAACACTGATGAATGTCACTCAAAACATTTATTGGTGGTCAAGATCAAAGACAAGGAGCCAAACCCTAATTAAAAATATGATTCTAAAAAATACTGGTAAAAGACATATCATTAATGCAGACCCCACTACTATTACCGTGATCGCAACAATTCAACCAGAAGAACCAATAGATCCTGAAGAGGGGGAGTGCCTTTTTCATTCACATATGTGGGTGAAGGGGAACCCATTGCATTTTATTGTTGATAGTGGAAGCCAAACGAACCTCATCTCAACAGAGGTTGTCAAATAGTTGGGATTGTCGACAACACCACACCTACATCCATACAACATTGGGCGGCTTCACCAGGCATGAGATATTTGTGTCAACCATCAGTGTCGATTGTCATATGAAATCCATCCCTTCAAGAATGAGGTATTATTTGATGTTTCCCCACTAGATTTCCATGATGTTCTCTTGGGCCAACCATATATATGGGAGTGCCATGTTGTTTATGAGTCTCGACCTCGCAGTGTCATTGTTTTTTTGGGGGTTCATATCTACAAAATACCATAGATAGTTTTGAATACTGTTCAACCTAAACAGTGCCCCAAGGTAGTATCTCATACTACAAAATTCAGATTCTTCACAATCTGTTCAAAAGGTGAACAAAAGGATACTGCAACCACCACAGCCTTGGCCCAAGTACCTTTTATCCAATAGAAGTTGGTTGACAAGATTGCAGCAAAGTGTAAATATTCCTTCTTCACACAGGCATATCATGTATCCAGACTGATTAAAAAGGTCCAACCCTTCCATCCACAAGTTCATGACAACCTTTAACAAGCTAAGCAACACAACTTCTCCAACAAGGCAAGAAACTCATCAAGATGCAGATTCAAAAAACGCTTTTCCCTCTCCCCCAGGCACTCAATGAAATGATACCATTTCTTACTAAGGAGGGAGGATTTATCCATATGGATATCGGTGCTCACCCACCTTTTCCAACTAGCTGAAAACAATTTTCTGGAAATTTTGGTAATTTACTATTTTAGCAGTTTTTAACTTTCAGAGTCATTTTGAGGGCCTAACTGAATATTTTTTTGGATAGATATTCTCAATGATAGATGAAGGCTCTGATTGAGCCCCCTAAATGAATCTACACGATGATACCTTTCCAACTAGCTATCGTGCACCCCAAACGGAGATCGTATGCCAAAGTTATGCCCTCGGGAAGTTGATACACCAAACTACCCAAAATGGGGTCCACAAAACTATTGGATTTTCATCTTCCGGGGTTAGGGTTTTGGATTCTCTTTATGATAAAAGGGAATTTGGAGCCTCATTTTCAAATCATCTTCTTGCGAATGCGATTAGTGGACAAATCTCTTCTCAGAGATAAGCTGCCACCATTCTAGCAAGTATTTCACTCTATATTTTTACAGTCTTTGTACATTTTTGCTCATTAATAGAAAATTGTGTAGTACCGTATCTTTGTGTTTATGGTTGCATCTCTGAAAATTTTATGTTATATTATTGGATATTCAAGATATCTTTGTACATTTATTTATTATATCTTCGCTCTCATTTCATGCCGAAAAAAATCTATATCACAGAGGAAGAGCATGAACATCACCTAAGATTGGTATTGCAAGTGCTGAGGGAACATCAGTTGCATGCCAATATGGGTAAGTGTTCTTTTTATCAAGAAAAGATCCATTACTTAAGGAAAATTATTTCAGAACAAGGTATGGTAGTGGATCCATAGAACATTGAAGCCATTAGAGGATGGCCAACACCTAGGAATGTTTCAGAAGTCATATATTTTATGGGGTTAGTTGTTACTACATAAGGTTTATAGGATGGTTATCTAAGATTTCTTATCCCATCACTTATTTGCAAAAGAAGGGAATTAAATTTGATTGGACATCTGAATTTGAAGAGAACTTTAATTTTTTGAAGGTGTTACTCACTAGTGCACCTATGTTAAATATTGTTGACCCAGATGAAAGTTTTGTGGTATGTACAGATGCATGTAAGGAAGGACTTGGTGGAGTCCTCACTCAAAATGAAAATTTCATCGGTTATGAGTCCAGAAAGCTTAAGGAACATGAGAGGAACTATGCCACACATGACTTGGATATTGTTTCCATTGTTCACGCATTGAATATGTGGAGGAATTACCTCATGGGAAATAGATTTGAATTGAGAAAAAATCAAAGTGGTATGAAGTATCTTTTTGAACAACCAACTTTGAATGCCAGGAAAACAATATGGCTGGAATTTTTAAGTGAATACGACTTTGATATCAAGCATATCAAAGGAACATAAAATAAATTTGTCGATGCACTTAGTAGAAGAGTACATCTCATGCATGCTACAACTATTAGTATGCATCAGTCAGAATTGAAGAGAAAAATTTTAGATGTTGTTGTTACAAATCAGCATTACCTACAGGTAAAGGAAAGCTTACAGCAAGAGGATGTACAAAAAAAATGAAAGAGTATGAGATGAAGGGAGATGGATTAATTATGCATAAAAATAGAATTATGTTCCTAGTTCTGGAGAACTTAGGAATTTGGTATTAAAGGAAATGTATAATGTTCCATATGTTGGACATCCTGGTTAACAAAAAACAATTACAACAGTAAGAAGCCAATTATTTTGGTCGGGGATGAAAAAGATGTTTCTTATTACATCGTCAGATGTATGGAATGTCAAAGACTGAAGTTTGATCATAGACACCCATCGGGTTTGCTACAACCATTACCAATCCCAGAGAATAAATGGAAAGTGATAACCATTGATTTTATAACAAAGTTGTCGAACAAAGCTAGGAAACACGATTCAATCATGGTAGTGGTTGATAAATTGACAAATGTTGCTCATTTTTTTCATGTGAAAACAACTCATACAACAACTAATATTTCCAAAATTTAAATGAAGTAAATTGATAGGTTGCATGGAATACCTAGGACAATTTTCTCCGACAGAGACATGAAGTTTACTTCAAATTTCTGGAAGGGATTATTTAAAGGATTTGGTACAAATATGAACTTTATCACAACATACCATCCACAATCATATGGGAAGACAGAGAGGGTCACCTGAGTAATTGAAGACATGTTGAGAATGTATGTGATGGATAAGCCATCTAAGTGGGAAGATTACTTGCACTTGGTTGAGTTTGCCTAAAATAATGGGTATCAAGATTCATTGAGGATGAGCCCATTTGAAGCTTTGTATGGTAGAAAATGCAGTACTCCAGTAAGCTAGGAAAACCCAACAGATAGAGTGGTACTTGGGCCAGAGTTGCTCAAGGATATGGAAGACTAGATGGTTAAGATTAAGCAAAATTTAAAGGCAACTCAAGATAGACAGAAATTTTATGCCGATAAGAATAGGAAAATAAGAGAATTTAATGTGGGGGAGCATGTGATTTTGAAAGTGAATCCCAAGAAGATCTCTTTGAAGTTGGGTAGCTATACAAAGTTGGCAGCCAGATTCTATGGTCCATTTGAGATATTTGACAGAATAGGGCTAGTTTCATACATGCTTTCATTGTTTGCTTCCATGAATGTGCATAATGTATTTCATGTCTCTTTTCTAAAGAAATATGTACATGATCCTAACCATGTTATTGATTGGCATATGATTTAGGTAGAGAAAGAGGGATAATTTCAAGTTCAACGAGTGCGAGTATTGGACAAAAAAGTCAAAATGCTCCAAAATCGAGTTATAGAGCTGGTAAAAGTCTGGTGGACCCGTTATGGTCCTGAAGAAGCTACCTAGGAGCATGAGGATTCCATGCAGGAAAAGTAGCCACAACTTTTTAAATAAATTTTGGAATCTTTATTCATGTTTGTATATGCACTGAGGACAGTGCCAAAATAAGCGAGAGGGGATGTAACACCCTGAGTTTTGAGCCCCCTATTAAATAATGTATTGTTACACTGTTGAGAGGGAAGAGTGCCCAAACAATTATTAAAAGGCCAATGTGCCCAAGAAATGTAATGTTTTGATCATTATTAATAACAAAAACCTCGTTGGATGCTAGATGGAAAAGGACAAGATTTATAGGGGGCTATGATTCCACAAGAGAGGGGGCTTGAGGGGCTAAGCATTTTACTTTATATTTTATTCTCCATTTTTTCTTAATAGAGAATGACACTTACGTGAGCTTCCTGGGGGAAGGACAAGAGGGTCTTGATCCCCATGAATTACATAAACTTGTCCCTAGTCTATTGGGGGGATTCTCTTATTCATTGATTCTTTCATTCGTTTTGTCATTTTCATTCGCTCTCACTCCCATTCCTGTCCTCATTTTTCCATTGGTCACTTCACTCTTCCCTCACCAATTCATTCACCTAATTTTTCATTGTTTCACACCTCTCATGGAGACTTCACTCCATTCATTGTTCACCACACTCGTTTTCATCATTTGTGTTTGGCTTGGGAAAGAAAATCAGACTATTGAAGAAGAAACACAATTTTGTTGGATGTAGAGATTGCTACTGAAATCCAATTGTGAACGAGTCCTTCATATCTTAGATGTTTTGGCCAGTGCCTAACTTTTCTCACAATTTTGAGTCCTAAGCATCCCAGCATGGAGATTATGGACCAGCTACACGAGAGCCCTGGAAGGAGAAGGAATTCTTGAGGGACTCCATGGCAAAGAAAGGCGGGGGTCAATTTTATTGGGTTTTGCAAGCTAGGTAGAAGAGAGATGGGTAATTGGATTTCTATGGGTGTTGGGAATCCTATGAGAGCTAAGTGTTGACTAGTTTGGGAAGCCGAGTAACACTCCAGAACCATCCCTATGGATTAATGTCCCTGGCTTGGGGGTGACATTGATGTTGATACATGGAACAACAATGTCTACGTTTGGGTGGAATGTCCTTGGTATGTAGCCAATCAATGGTTCTCTTCCATAAAAGATAAGTTCTTGTTGGATTACTGAGAGGGGGGGTGAATCAGTAATAACGTAATTATAATCCTTTTTCTTCAAATGTTATATCAATGTAGAATTATTATCCAATAATGAGCAGTAATAAATAAACAATCACACACATGCACAGTACACCAG
>SNQJ01S0000398.1:145002-161787 GCA_010110895.2 Picea sitchensis | reverse complement strand
ATCCATATTTACTTCTTATCAACCATGAAAAAACAATAATGAGTCATATTTACATCAAACACTATTGGGTCCATTACCCAAAACTTTGTGCTACGGGTCTTTCTTCAAGGGTTGACAACAATGACAACCAACCTTAATCAACAATTCTCTCTTTCATGGTATTATTAACCTGTGTATGAATTATTTATGTCGTGTATTTATTTATCATTGAATTAGATATGTTTAGAGTATACATTTTTGATGTGTACTGTTTTTTATGTCCTATGCTTCATATATTTTATGTTTAACATGAATATGGATCAATGCAGGTGAATATTTCATGCATTTCCCTGTTATTTAAAATTAGAGTAGGGGATGAATTAGTCCAGGGGAGGTATTTGTGGTTAGCATACCCGACCTGTGGGTGGTTGGCTGTGTTACAATGGGTAGTTATTGGTAACTTAAAAAGGGATCATTTCAATTCAAATAGGCTTAGTCCCCTTTCAAATATGGGTTATATAATGTGACAAAGGATTAAGAGATGAGTGCTAGTAAAGATGTGAGGACCAATAATCCAACGGTTGCAAGCGATCCTGGTCTATGGTGAAAAGTCAATCTCACATGGAGAAAGTGCATGAGGGTTAACACACATATCAAGTATGATGGTGGTTTTGAGAGCCACATGTTGAGAAGTGAATGGTGTCCCATGGAAAGAATATGGAGAGTTAAACCATTATCATTGGGTCGCAATAGAGGTATTCTATTTTTTCCTAACAAATTATCCGATCACTATCACTACATGTTTGTCCAACCATTCAACAACACCTGAAGTCACTTCAATAGTCCACCTAGTACTCTTCAAAAAATTAGGAATAACATTGCATGGTAATAGGTCACTCACCAGAGCCAACCCAAAGTTGCCACATGTCTATGGGACCATAATGATATCAGCATGATGTCACTCAAAAGTTCAAGATTTTGTTAAAAGTATTCTTCCAAATTAAAGGTTGATGCATAGAAATCTAAAAGGATAATACAAATATAAAATCTGATCATGCCCAAAGAATATTATTTGTTCCAAAGTGCCAAAGCACCCACTCTCCATTTTCAACTAAATGAGAATTTCAAGAAGATACTCTCATTTTCTCCTACAAACTAATTTCAAGGTAACCTATGACCCCCTTGGTCCCTTTCAGTTCACTTTTCCTTTGTATTTTTCAATTTCCCTAATGACGATTTTTTCGAACCCTAAAAAGTTCCAACCTTCCCAGAAAATTCCTGAGAATAATAACCCCTTAATTGATTGGGATAGTGAGATTTATTAACCAACCCTGTATCTCTCTGAGTTAAGTAAAATCATCAGTCTTTCATAATAAAATTCTAGATGTGGCCAATATTATATGCACCTATGAGAATCAAACATAATTCGTTCGAGCATCCCAAAAACCTTCAATTTTCTTGAAATTGTCCATTGGTGTGCCATGAATTACTTATCCCCTGAGTGAAAGATGTTATCCTATGTAACATAATATGTTATTTTCAATCTATCACCACAAACCCTTTTCAAACCACTCTTCTTCCCAAAAGAACCCACAAAGAGCCTGGAAGAACACACCCTAGAAATTGCATACCAGAAACTCCCCCAAGTTGACAAAGAAAATTTGATCCAAAGTATTTTAGCCCCAATTTCTCTATTACCGACTCTCTAAACTAATTTCCCATCCAACATTTTCCCATAAAACATTCAACATGCTCTAGTAGTATTTTATCAAGTATTAGGTTAGGATCATGATAGAATAATGGACAATACCACTCTTGCATTTTTTTTTCTCTCCTTTTATCATCAGATTCCATGTCTCCATTGAAATTTGAGTTTTTCAAATTCTTAAAAGATTCCATCCAAGTCCAATTAGAAAATATCCCAAGTACTCAGTTTTTTAGATAGCAATCATATATGTTATACCTCACTCTTTCTTAAAATCACTCCTACTTTAGGAGTTGGGGAATAGAAATTGTTGAAAAAGGAGGAAACCTCAAATCGATGGTGCAATGACCTCAGAGTGTTAAAACGAAAGAATAAAATAGGGGTTTATCCATTATGTTGATCAATGCATGAAATCCATGTATACCCTCATATATGGTTCCCCTCTCCTAAGAGTACTCCCATAGATGAGGCACTTCCTACAATTGAGTAAGGATACCAAAACTAGAGACTAGTACCTCACGTAGTATCATACTATTATCAGAGTGAATGGTTTTTCACATGAACCATTCAAACTTCCATCCTTCCTCATGCCCAAGATAATGGACCTAGAAAATATCAGAAAAATATTAGTAGTGGACCATTTCCTTTTTGGCCAGCACATAAAAAAAGTTACTTTTGCGTCTCCCTAAGAAGTTGGCCCCTTCCTGGTATAAAAAAGACTATCCCATGTCAAAGATGAAGAAATTATAAACTAGTCGGACCTTGGAAAAGAGAGCAACTAGGAATATGACCCTCATGGAGTGGTTTCATCTATGAGATATATATATAAGAATGAGCCAAGAGGAATACTAAAGAAGACAACTGACGTGTTTTTTTTAGGAGAAGTCAAAGATATTTTGGAGAAGAGACTCCTTTCTTGAAGGTTTTATCATCTCAGGATAGCTTGGTTTCAGTTGGTAAAGCCATCAAGTTTCCATTTCCATACCCTCAATCAGATTTAGAGGAAGATGAACATCATAGCAAGAATATCAAATAGATTGATCAAGAAGAGGAAGAACAAGAAGAATATAGATTCATGAAGTTTTTAGTTCAAGAAAAAGGTGTGTTGAAAATAATGTAGGGAGAGATAGAACCTAAAGGGCCACCTATCACTATAAAACATTTATCATCATCTTTTCTCTCAGTTGGATCATTCAAGGAATCCAAAACCAATAGTGAATTAAGAGATAATCCACCCACTATGTCTCTCACTACAGGGATATAAAAGTACAAAACAAGGAATCACAAATGGATTTGTATCCTTTAGTGGGAAGAGGATATTCCCCACTGACCAAGCTATTGACCATTGTTGATCATCAGGGAGGCATGTTTAATCTGGCACTTTTAAAATAAAAGGTGAAAAGAATGTTTTCTCCAACAGACTACAAAGTAAATAAGATCAAGTTTAAAACAAAAGGTATTTGATCTCCTAACCTGATTTATTTTCATCAAAAAGTAAGTGAGATGTTGTATCAGGGAGTTTGGAATTCCTTTCCAGTGAGAGGGAAATGAGATAAATTGCATTAAAAATTTACAAGCAGTTGAGGAAGGAAAAAATAGCAACCAAGTTTAATCAGACTAGGATTGCAGAGCTATAAAAAAAGATAATATCCTTGGGGATAGATCCTAAATATCCCACTGTAGTAGGGGATATAATAAATAATAAGGACACATACATCAAATCATTGAATAAAACGTTGAATATGCATTAATCCCAGCATGTTCAAACACTAGAATTACAGGCTAGCTTTGATGAAAAGGAGTAGTCATTCCTCCGATTAAAGGAGAACAATGCATAAAATATGTAGTTACAAAGAGAGATCGAAGTACTTAAAATAGAAAATGAATTACTAAAGAGTAAAAAAAATCACCCAATCATAATGTCAATGCAAGAAAAGGAATCAGCCGGTGTTATTGATCCCACAAAAGGCTTGGCTAACCTAATGACCGATCTCGACATGAAGGAAAGGGAAGTAGGAAATATGAGTACATATCTGCAAAACATAAGTTCCAATATTGCCAAGTTGGAAGAACAAGAAAAAATTAGGGAAACACTCTTGTCTAAGTTGATCCTAAACAAAGATTAAGGCCTGAATGAAATAGAAAGACTACAAATCATATCCACAAGGAAAACAATGTTGAGAGAAACAAAACATGTAAGTTGTGATGAAATATCTTCCCTAATAAATGATCATTGGGAACATTTTTCTCTCATGGGAGATGAATTGGAACTAGTGAAATAAACTAAGACAGGAATAAATCAAGTAAAATCTAGGCTAGAAGACAAACCTAACCTTTCCAACAAAATCATAAAATTCTTAAATAGCAGAACTAAAGAGCATCTTAGAGACATAAATGTTAAATATTGGACCAATATCATCATTTATTCCAAGAAGGTCCTCAACAAAAGGAGGCATCTAAAAAATGATGAGAATAGGTTGTAGGAGATATCAGGGGAGGTGTCTTATTTTAAGACAATTTTCAAGAATCTCATCGTTCTTGGGTTACCCCCTCCTTGGGAAAGGGATGGAGATTTTATTTCTAAGAAATGGTATGTATATATTTTGGAGTATAATCGAAATAATGATAAAACTTTTGACAAGATGATGAGATCCCTGGTAGGACATGATATCATGGACATGCTCGTAGGGGAATTCAAGATTTTTCATCAATTCAACGGGATTTTCAAGAATTTTCACAAAGCATCATATGAAAGGTACACTAACATTGATGAAATGGTAAGAAATGTGAAAAATATTGACTATCCCATAGGAAATTCATGGCATTATATGTGTCAGTTTCTCAATATTTCCCCGGGAAGACAAGGGGGGTCAAGTAGTGTTAGGCAGGCCCAATAAGAATCAATGATTGAAGAATATTTTTGTGTCATAACTTTTTCCACTTGTAAAAATTCTATAAGAAGTAATATTAATGGATATATGAAATCAAGAAGTAGTAAGCGGTATCGAGAAGCAGATTTGAAGATAATGTGAGGACAAAATGAAGAGAATGCTCATTTTGTAAGGGTTGGAACTTTGGTGAATTTAATATTTTCTTACAACCAGAGCTATTCGATCACCATCCTCAAGCATAGATAGATAGTTAAGGATTCAATCTTCATGAGACTCATCCCATGTGTTATGTTTCAGTTAGTCTCTTATCTTTTTCTGCATGTGTTCTTGTAAAATCCACCCTTCTCATTTTTTGCTTCTTGTATCAGATCCCCATTAATAAAATATCAAGCAACAAGTTATATGACATGTTCGGTGTTACTGTGTGTTGAATTATTATGATACCGAAGTGATTTCCTCTTAACAAATGACCACTTCCTGTGATTTCTTCATATGTTTAATGATGTGCAGAGGGTACCTCCATGGATTTAGATATTAGAAGAAGTAACTATTTGATGTTTCATTTAATGATCTGTTATATGTGTTAGAATTTCTAAATTATTACTTGCTCAACACATTATTCTATATCCATAAGATATAATATTCATTCTCTGCAATGCCTACTATTCTTATCTTGTATTTCTTCCAACTCACCATTTTCCCCACTCTTAAAATCAAATTATCTGAAACATTCATGGACAAATGCCTTATGGAGTTGAATGTTTTGAGTATCTAGACTTATATTATTTGAGTAATGAGAGTTTTATAAGAGAGAGAGAAAAAAGTACCTACATTTTTTCATAATTTCAATTACTACAAGCATATCTTTAAGTCTCACCCTAAGTCTTAGCCGTCAGGGTGCCTCGACATTGTTCCATTGACAACCTGGAACATCTTGAGGAACAAAAAAGTTGAAGGATTTACATGTCAATGAAAGAAATATTATTGTAATCGATGCTAAAAGAGACATTACAAAAATGATATTGTTGCGAAGTGAGAAAACTAAGTGCCATGAGCTTATGAGGAAAATATCTACTTTTAAGAAGATTTTCAGTGATGTCATCAAGCAAGAATTACCATCATTCTGGAATTCAAATGGGGATTTCTATCCAATGGACAATTATCAGAAACTATGAGAAGACAGGAGGAATAGAGACAAGAAGTTCAAAAATCTTGATGATACCTTGAAGGGGAAATATGTAGTAGAATTGTTGGTAGAGGATTTTTAGTTGTTGCACAATCTAAAAATGATTTTCATAAAATTACCTCCCCTAGTTTATGATAAATACACTAATTTTTATGAGGTGGTAAGAAAATTGAATGATCATAAGTATCTGACGGGTAAAGATTGAAAAGTAATGTGTCAATTTGCTAAATTACCATTGAGAAGATGAGGCGAATCGAGTTGCACCTGCCCATATCCCTAAGGGAAGATTGTACTGAGTAATTTTTCATGTACAATAATTTTTACCAAGACAAAAAATTTAAATATTAAATAAGTAGTCATACCTTTGAAAAAATTGTTTTGCATACAATTATATCTACAAAGGATAAACAATGTGCATTATTGATGGGCAAACAATTTTGGGAATCAGAGTGTAACTTGTTCTCAAGTTTTCTAGATCAATAGATCTCAAAAAAGAAGAGATAGATTATGATAAGAGGACAGAGGGCCTATAGATATTCGTTCACCATTATCGTATCAATCTATATTTTTTTATTGTACTTGATTGTATTCTCCATGTAAAGTCATACCTATTCTTCAGACATTGTAGATATGGTTTGCTCATTAATGTAATCCTTATGCATAATTTGAAATAATATCCATTGTTAATGTATGGTGGTTTTCATGTGATTGGAATTTGATTCATAATAAATGACTAATTATTTCCCTTGTACGTTTGATATGAGTGAATGAATGCATAAATATTATGAAATTGTTGAATTTATTAAGAATGAAGTTGTCCTAAGTATTTTATGAAGCTATAATAGGAATACCTTGTATTCTTTATTGTATTGTTCTTATGAATCCATCCATCCATCCCCTTTAAATTCCATATGTCCGATACATATGGGAATCAGAGGTGTGTTAACACCTGGGCATGCATTTTCATCATGCCCTGGTTTCATTCATTTTTAAGCATTTTTCCCTTTATGCATTGTTTTTCAATTACAAAGTCGTTTTTAAACTTTATGAATAGTAGAGGGTTTTTGGTTTCAAAATGAATAACTAGAGTATGAATATGTGTAGCATGATAAAATAAAAACTCTGCAAATTTTATCACTCAATTTGGAGGTCATATGATTCCTAGGCATTTTATAGTAATCTAGTTTTACCTTGCATTTAACAAAAGGTCTTGAATTTGGGTTCCATGTAAAAGTCATTTTTCATTTGAAAATGCACTTTGGATGATATATATATATATTAAAAAAGTTATTAACTTCACCCCAAAACTTAGATCACTAAATTGGAAACTATGTAGAATCATGGGCATGCATTTCCATTAGCGCACTTTCTACTGATTTGGTCTCTCAATTTACAAGGTAGAGTTTTCCTCTTTTACACAATAGCTAGTTTTCTATTTGCAAACTCAACACTAAATATGTATAAAAGTATAAAACAATCCAAGACACAATTAGAAAATTGAATCACTCAAATTGCAGGTTTGTTAAGACCTGGGTGTGCATTTTTCATCATGCCTCGGTTTCATGCATTTTCAAGCATTTTTCCCTTTATGCTTTTTTTTTGCATTTATAGTAGAGTTGTGGATTTAGAAAAATTATGCGCATATGAATGGTGTTCGTACGAAGTTGAATGAAATTTTTTGTCGATCCATTGTATAATATGGATGTTGACACCATAACTTCAACCAACCTCTATTTAATTGATTCTTATTTTTTATCTTTAACATTCATTTTAAAATATCATGTTTCTCACATTATAAGGTAAAATTTTAATATGTCGTCGTTCTTATATTGTGGGAGAGTGATCATGGAAAGGAACCAGCCTTGGAGAAGGTAAAAAACTAACAATATCCATATCCATTTAAAATGAATTTTATTAGTGATTTTATAACTGAATTACCTTGTTTTTTTGTTGATATGTGTAGTTGTCAACACCTTGTGTACTTGACAATGTGGGAAATGGTCATGATATGTTTGAAATGAACCTAATTGAGACAATTAAAAGGACCATGATAAAAAAAATAGTGAACTTAATAAATCAAACAACAGAGGAGAAAAGATAAAGATGTAGAGTTTTGACGGATGAAATAAAACGAACTATCATAAGTGCCATCTTTTAAAAGGGTTATTTATCGCATATGTTCATTTATGAATTTTTATTTGCTACTTTTATATGATCTGAATAAAATATGTTTTATTTTTTATACGATTTATTCAAAAAAGTTCAATAGATTTCTCCTAAGGATGGTGTTTCTAGCATTGATGCTCAAACATGACAACGTCTTCCCATGAGCCAATACCCATGAGGATATTTGTCTCTCCTCATGTGGCTAATATACTTGTGACTAATATGATTGAAAGTTATGGGGCCCATGACACCCCTTGATGTAGTGCACACCAGACTAATCACTTTATGGTGGAGATGAAGCAATTGGTGATTCTACAAAGTTTTTGGATGAGAACATTGTTTCAATCAAGATACGAAAAATTATAGGTATTAATGAATGTCTTAATTATTTCCTATTATCTGATTGAAACATACATCTCTATGATTATTTTAATTTAATGATCATATTGTTCCACAGGAAACAACATGTTTTTTAAGCATATGAATGACAAGGCCTTAGATGTTTTTTGGCCCACCATACACACATTGTGGAATGCTCAAAATACCAATTTTAAAAAGGATCGTATTGACCACTTGGTCAACCTGTTTAGTGATTCCTTCAATAAAATTGGAGTCACCTCATTGGTCGATACATATTTGAAATATATGAGGGACAAATATAAGGTTTATTTGCAAAAAAAACCTTAGTATGAGATTCCTCTGATGATTTCTGAGATTGAGTAGAAGAATCTATTGGAGGATGCAAAGGAGAAGAAAATGAGAAAATAAGGAAATATGCCAGCTAGAACAAGAAGGTATATTGTAATTTGAATTTAATATGATGAATTTTTCTTATTTCTATATAAAATTTCTGATATAAAACCTATTGCAAACTTTTTCTAGGCTCCCAGACACATCAAAAGAAATAAAGGAAAGACTAGAAAAAAATGGGAAACACAAACTTGGCCAGGGTGCTTACATGAAACTAAAAGCATGAATTAAAAGTACAAAATAATTAAACCATATCATTCCTATTATCATCCAACTTTTATTTAATTTCATCTTGTTAAGACCTAAGTCTGCATCCTTTCCCCTCCTTTCTCATTTCCCTATACCTCTATCAAAAATAATTCATTTTTTGTTGGTTAATGTTGGTCCCTCATTGTTGAATAAATCATTTTTATCATTACCTCTCTTTATCATTTTTTTTTTGCACCATCTTGTGGATTTCTTGAAAGGTGATTGCATGTTCTGGTTTGAGTTTGAAACATCTGTCATCATGTTTACCATTAATTGAGTGTGCATCAGGTCGATTGTTGGCCCTTGACCAAGTTTTGGAGAACCTTGGTCACGTTTGACCAATTTTGGGACTTCGATAGGTTGGTCGAAGGTAGAGCGCAAGGTGAAGCAGAGATCACGAGATCTCATCCCCTTCTTAGGGAATATTTTGGGTTTAGGGTTTATGTAACAAGTATGGGATGTCAGCCCATGGGTTTACCCATGTTTAGGCCCTTTTGTAAGGTATAAATAAAAATCTAGGCGATGTAAGTAGGAGAGATCTAGTAGAATCGGCTTAGTGTAGAGATAGAGGATTTGTGCATATTGTGTGTTAAGAACTTGCAGAGCTAAGTGAAAGTGATTGTAAGAATAATGTTTCTAAGAAGGCTTTGTGCTTAAACCTAGCTCGGGGAAGGAGGATCTGGTGAGGTGCGTGCAGATCTCCTGTCCTATGTGGAGTGGGTTCCTGTGGCTCTGTGCTTGTAGAAGATTGAAAGAAGATAATAAAGAAGAGAAGAGTTAGTGGACGTATCCCCACACTGGGGTGAACCACGTATATCCTGTGTTGTGGTTTCTTTGTGCATTATAGTTGTTATGTTATTGATGTGATGTATTCTTAGTGAAATGATATATGTTAAATGCATATGATATAATAGCTTAGTGCTTAGTAATGTGAATGAATGCTAGATCTGATCTATTTCTATGTGCTAAGTGTTGGATGTATTAGATCTTGTTGAATACTGCGTTGCTCTGTAACTAGGATCTCAATCTGCGATGTGAATAAGGGTTAAATGTTGATGAATGTTAGCTACTAAGTTCTCTGTTAAGGTATTGTAATCATAGATCTGTGTCCCAGCTAGTTTGCATACATCTAAGTCCAGCAACCCCCCCTGCCTCTACCTCGGGTGAGACTTCATCTACTTCACAGGTGTTGCCAAAAGGGCTGGTAGTTAGGTTTTTTTTGTTGCGTTGTTGAAGCGTTGAACCCTGGGTCTACCCCTATGCCAAAAAATGGTTCTGTTGTCAGGACATGAAACTATCATTGCTGGGAACTGAAGAAAATAAATCTATGTGTGTAGATCTGTTGCTTTAGTGCACAATATTCTACTTGACTTTCGAAGCTCTATGCTAAGAAGAGAAGTCCGATATGAAGAAAAAAGGTAAGATCTTGAAGCTTTGTGCTATGGTAAAGGTAAGATAAGTGAAATTTTTTATTTTGAAAGAATGGATCTATGTATGTTTAATAGATTTGGTCCTAGTCTGAAAACTAGGGTACAACTAGAAGAAAGAAGATTTGATATGAATAGATCTAATAGAAATAGTGAAAGATATGTTATTCCTATGCATAGAAATAATGTTTGGACTAACAAATGGATGCAAGACCCTAGAAATAATTTTTTGCAGGTTAGTTACTGTGATCCCAATGCGCAGTACAAGAAAGGTTGGGGATCATTTAAAAGAAAGAGAGGATTAACTCTTTGTTATAGTTGCATAAGACCATGACATGTTGTTAAGGAATTCCCTCATAGAGGTCCTAGTTTTCTTTGTTGTAAAGACATGGACCATGAAGTTTTGGATTTCCCTAGAATGATTGCTAAATTTGAAAAGATGAATATGAGAGAAGAAAACCATGAGATAGGCCAAGAAACTAAGGATATGAAAGAACCCCAGAAAGAATCAGAGACTGTATTATTACAGATGAAAGAAACCTTGAATGATCACAGAGATATCAACTTATTAGAGATATTAAAAGAGAAAGAGTGCATAAAAACAAGAATAGTAGACTTCGACATAGACTGTGTTCTAGATGAGGAAACCCAGATGAATATAATGAAAGAAAGAACTTGGGAAATTTTGGGAAAGCCTGTTATGGTTCCTTCATTAGGAGGAATAGGATTATTTAGAGTAAAGTTGATAAACCTATGTGAAAGACTTACCCAAACATCTATGAGTTCTCATGGAACTTCGACAGAAGAAGAATTTGAGATCATTAAGTTTGTTGAGAACATCGCCCCATTTGTTATTTTGCTAGGAAAAACCTGGATTGAGAAAGATCATATACGAAGGAAACAAGAAGAGGAGGATATAGAATAGAAAAAGCAATAACTAAGAGATTGCATGGCTAGCAGAATAGCACACTTACTAAAAGAACAAGAGGACCAGTCGAAGCTACTAAGGACTAGATATTTGGACATCGAAATTGAAAGAACACGGGAAGACTTGAAACACCTGTTTGTACAAGAGAGTAGAGCACCTACCCCAAAAAGAGAAGAAGTATTACCATTGAACCCTATGAAAGACCCTCCATAGTGCGAAGTTACCATGCCAAGAGGAGATAAAAACGATAATGGAAAGAGGAATCCAGTGACTCAAATTTCAGGAAAGAAGGCCAAAAAGCTCAACAAGAAGAAAGAAAAGTTAGAGAAATTGTGGGAAGTTCCAGAGAAAACTTCGCAAAAGGAAGGTTTGCAGAACTGCAACTTCGTCGGCATATCAGAAAAACATAAATTGGCACTTCACCATGAAGAATCAATATGACCATTGGAGGCATCCTGACCGTTAGAATGACGCTCCAGAACACTTGGAAACACAATTATTGCCGAAACGTTCGCCACAGGACTGTTGGGACCATGCCATAACAAATGGAATTGCATTGATTGAGGTGTTCCTGCCTTATGCAGGAGCATCGCCAACTCATCAAGCGAGCCAGCACATCAAGCGGAGATCAGCTAGATAAACAAACCCAAACTTTTGAAAATACTTTGGGATTGTAGCGCAAGTAGTTTAATGAAGCCATTTATGAAGGCGCATTGTATATTGTATTGGACCTTGAGCCTTTAATCTCTTTTCCTTTGGTATATAGGAGGCATTTAATTAAGTTAATGCTGGTAGATAGGATTTTAAGTCTAGATTTGATAGTTTAGAGTTCGAGAGGGAAAACGGACATAGACACCCTCATTGTGCATTGTAATATTATCAACCCAGGAGAAGAGAAGAGCAAGCAGAGAATATTGTATGCAGAACACCCATGTACAGGCATTTGAATTAATAAAAGGAAGATTTGATTCAAATTCTTGGTTCGTGTTGTTTTCTCTGTGTATTAATGTTATGCTCATGAATGTTTTCTTTCTTGTTATGCAATTTCTTTGTATATGTTGTGCATGTGATTTCATGTTTCAAACTGAAGTCTTAAAGGGAGAGAGAATGAGGTTCAATTATTTCTCTATCTGAGCCAGGATATTCCTGCAAAGTGTGCAGTTGAATACATCCGCAAGAAGTGCATTGATGGAGGCTTAGGTGGTTTAACTCTTGTTATCATTCACCCAGATGTGGAAGTGGGTTGTTGAAGCCGTCCAAAGAGTGCGCAGGCTAAGGAGAGTCTCAGTTGTGTATCTTAGCAGAAGATTTGGAGGACTACTGCTACGGGCATACGCAGAGTCAAAGGAATCCCGAACATTTGAAGTGTTCACATATTTGCCGCAAGGAGTGCGTGCAAAGAACCTCGTTGAGGTTGAAGTGATCTAGAAAATCTTAGGAAGGATAGGCCTCTGAGTCGCTAAAGATCAACGTAGATAAGTGTGACTTGAAGTCGGGAAGAAACGTCGCAGGTTGGCGAAGCGGCGAAGGAGTTTCGTGGGAGATACTCTCTGATCAATTCGTGGGTTACACAAGGAAGAACGGATGGTCAAAATCATCTGAGGAGATTTCGCAATGTTCCGAGGATTGTTAGATCTTGCATAGGTGCAAGGAGGTTATGGCGAGAAGGTCCGAAGGATTTGAAGCTCAGGAGGGGCAGAGCTGTCGATTCAGAGTCACAAAATCCATCAAATCTACATGTGGTATCGTGTATTGGGGACTCGTGAGTTGCAGCCCCAAATGTTGTGCAGCAAGAACAGCGATATCGTGAGACACAATATCCCTACAAGATCGGAGCCGGTCGTTGAGGAGGACGCGTGTGAGGAGATTCTCTCATCTCGCAGACTCGGACATTGGGGACAGAAAGGGAAGTCCTTCAGTTTTGCGAGTAGCGAAGTGGCGAGAAGATTGGAGCCGTCCATCTGAGTGGGACAGGTGGTAGAGATCGAGAGATCTCGCGAACTCGGGAGTTCGCAGGGTGAGAGCCCAAGTATTGGGTACTCAAAATCGCGAAGACGCGAGAAGCAAGGAGGTGAATAGCCGTTGGATCCGGATCACGGGAGGACCATTGGATCCGCACGTGGGATCATGCATCTGAGCCTCGCAAGAAAATTCTCGAGAACTTGGCCACGAAAATCGCGAAGTTGCGAGGGAGCGAGGTCGCGAGTTTCGGCATCTCGGATATTGGGAGTCGACGTAGAAGTTATTCGACCTCGTGAGAAGCAAAGTCCCGAGGGAGCGAGATCGCGAGTTTCGACGTCTCGGGTATCGGGAGTCGACGTGGAAGTTATTCAACCTTGTGAGTAGCGAAGTCGCGAGTGGTGAGATCGCGATAGCGCGGAAATCCCGATAGAAGTGACGAGTGTGGATGGGTCAAGTCACACGTGCACATCGAAGTTTCGGTGCCTCGGATATCAGAGGTTGGAGAACCAAAAGTTTGGTATCGCGAGTAGCGAGGTCGCGAGAAGCGAAATCCCTCAGGGAAAAGTCAGGGAGTTGACTGACCATCGGGTCTCAGGGATCCGAGAACCCAGTGTTCAACCTTTGAACTCACGAAGTCACGAGTTACGATTCCCCGATAAATCCAGGAAGGGGACCGCACGAGAGAACTGTGGGAGCAGATTTCCCAATAGGGAAATAGAAGAACCTTAGAGTTCTTCGGGGCGAGAAGAAGAAGATCCTGTGAGTGGACATGCCCTGGGTGGTGCGCGTTTGCGTCAGAGTGGTATCAGAGCGAGAAAATTTCTTTCCTTTCTGTGGCAGAGAAGAAGTGAAAATTTCACCATGCCGCCGAGGAGAGAAAGACAATCACCCGATCCAGAGGATAGGGGAAACCAGAGAGGAAGAGGGAGACAATCATAGAATCTAGAAATGGAGAGGCAGATACGTGATCTCCGAGCGAGATTAGAAGATATGGAAGCAACGCATAGATGCACAACCAGTGCTGGAGATCTAAGTGACTCCGAAGGTGAAGTTGAAGTTGAACAACAAGAAGAAGTTGCAGTCGAAGATGCAGCCAATGAGCGATTAATTAAAGCTATCGCCTGGATGAGTTTGAAAACAAAGATGGACATTCCAACCTATGAAGGAAATCTGGATGCAGAAGAGCTACTGGGTTGGATTAGAGCTCTTGACACTTATTTCAATTATGAAGACATCGAATAAGATAAGAAGGTTAGGCATGCTGTCACAAAATTGAAGGAACATGCAGCATTATGGTGGGACGAGCTTCAAGCAGACAGACGTTCCAAAGGTAAGCAAAAAATTAAAAGCTGGGATCGAATGATTGCAAAGATGAAGGCAAATTTCATCCCAAGGGATTATCAAATCACATTGGTCAGGAGAATGCAGAACCTGAGACAGAAGTTGATGACAGTGAAGGAGTATACTGAGGAATTCTACAAGCTAAATATCAGGGCAGGTCATCGAGAGAGCGATGATGAAAAAGTTGCCAGGTATATGAATGGCTTGAGATACGATATCCAGGATGAGATGAGTATGACAACCATCAGAACGGTGGAGGATGCATATCAGATGGCGTTGAAAGCTGAAGAGAAGCTGATCCGTAAGCCAGGACAGCGAGGCCGAGGCAGGATCCAGCCAAAAGGTAAGTCAATTTCCCAAGATATGTTCCATAAATCCAAGGACGACTGGAAAAAGCCTCAAACTAGAATGGAAAGAGGTGGAAGTTCACAGTGAGTCCAGCACGCTAAACAATGAAGGTAGCATACAGAATAGGGCGGAGGATACGATGATAATAACACATTTCCTCGTACCAGAGGTAGAGGAAGAGGAAGAGGTGGAGTCATTACATGCTTCACGTGTGGAAAGAATGGACACAAAGCAATTGACTGTCCAGATAGGAAGAAGGATGGAGGAGAAGCTCACATCGCCGAAGCACAGAGGCGAGATGCTGAAGCAGAAGACGCAGAAGACGGAAGGTCATTGATGATGCGTAAGGTTCTCTTAACACCCGAGAAGGAGGTGGAGGACACAGTTCAAAGAAACAGACTTTTCAGAACCACATGTAAGACCAAAGACATGAAATGCAAGGTTATTGTGGATAGCGGTAGCACAGATAATCTCGTTTCAACCGAGATGTAGAAAAGCTGGAGTTGGAGACGACTGATCACCCGAGTCCATATAAAGTTTCATGGCTACAGAAGGGACATCAGGTAAGTGTCACCAAACAGTTCTTAGTTGACATCAAGATAGGAAGATACAATGATAAAATACTCTGTGATGTTATTCCTATGGATGTATGTCATTTATTTCTAGGCAGACCATGGCAATATGACAGGAACGTAGTTCATGATGGGAAGATGAATACGTATACTTTGGAGAAGAATGGAAGAACACATATGCTACTTCCAATTAAAGATAAAGAAGTAAAACCAGAAATGAGAAATACTGTACTTCTCATGAGTGGGAAGGAACTTCTGGCGGAAGTAAAGAAGAAGGAAGATCCACAATTCTTTGTGGTCAGGAAACCAAAAATCGTTTTGACCAGCACAAGAGTGGATGATTTGCCGGAAGAGATTCAGGAACTGCTGGAAGAGTTCGCTGACATTGTGGTAGACGAATTACCTCATTCGTTGTCGCCGATGAGGAGTGTGATTCATCATATAGACCTCATACCAGGAGCCAGTTTGCCAAACAAAGCTACGTACAGGTTGATGCCATAGGAGAATGAAGAAGTTAAAAGGTAGGTACAGGAACTGTTGGATAAAGGACTAATCAAGGAAAGTTTGAGTCCATGTGATGTTCCAACAGTACTAAGTCCGAAGAAAGACGAAGGCTGGAGAATGTGCACTAATTCTAGAGCCATTAACAAGATAACCATCAGGTATAGGTTTCCATTGCCACGGATGGATGACTTGATGGATTGTTTAAGTGGAGCCAAATTTTTTTCAAAGGTTGATTTGAAAAGCAGATACCATCAGATTCGCATGAGGGAAGGCGATGAATGGAAGACAGCCTTCAAAACCAACGAAGGATTGTATGAATGGCTAGTCATGTCGTTTGGCTTGATGAATGCACCGAGTACCTTCATGAGGTTAATGAATGAAGTGCTGAAGGAATTCATTGGTAAGTTTGTCATTGTTTATCTGGATGACATATTGATTTTCAGCAAAACAAAAACAGAACATCTGAAGCATTTAGCTGCAATAATGAAGAAACTACAGCAGGAGAAGTTGTTGATTAACATGAGGAAATCTTCATTTATGAAGACAGAACTCATTTACTTGGGATTTTTCATATCGGTGAATGAATTAAAAATGGATCCAAGTAAAGTGGAGGTAATTAAAAATTGGCCATCACCGAGAAATATTTTTGAGGTGAGAAGTTTTCATGGACTGGCTAGTTTCTACCGGAAATTCATCAGGAATTTCAGTGGGATTAGCGCAGCAATGATGGATACTGTCAAGAAAAGACATAAATCTTTTCATTGGACTGAAGAGGCA
>SNQJ01S0000398.1:116824-144952 GCA_010110895.2 Picea sitchensis | reverse complement strand
ATTTTTGAGGTGAGAAGTTTTCATGGACTGGCTAGTTTCTACCGGAAATTCATCAGGAATTTCAGTGGGATTAGCGCAGCAATGATGGATACTGTCAAGAAAAGACATAAATCTTTTCATTGGACTGAAGAGGCAGAGAAGAGATTCAATCTGTTGAAGTGGAAGATCACAGAACAGCCGGTTTTGGTGTTGCCAGATTTTACGAAGGTGTTCCAAGTGAAATGTGATGCAAGTGGCTTTGCCATAGGAGCAGTCTTGAGCCAGGAGGATAGACCAATTGTGTATTTCAGCGAGAAGCTGGATGAGGCAAAAGTGAAGTACTCCACGTATGACAAATAATTTTATGCCATCATACAGGCATTGAAGAAATGGAGGCATTACTTGATCCCAAAAGAATTTGTTTTGTATAGTGATAATCATGCATTGCAGTTTGTGACTCAACAGGAGAAGTTGAATCAGAAACATGCTAAATGGGTAGAGTATATGTAGAATTTTACATTTGTAATTAAACACATTTAAGGTACTGCAAACAAAGTGGCTGATGCTTTGAGCAGGAAGTGTTTGTTGCTGCAAGAGTTCCAAATCAAAACATTGGGTTTTGAAAATCTTAAGGACATGTATGCAGGTGATGCAGATTTTGCAGAGGCATATGAAGCAGCTGAGAATCCAGTTCTCAGAGATAGAAGCCCATGGATAGATTACATGATCCAAAATGGATTGTTGTTCAGAGGAAATCAGTTATGCATTCCAAATTGCTCCATGAGGGAAAATCTGTTAAAAGAAAAACACAGCGGTGGATTGGCAGGGCATTTTGGCCACGACAAGACATTTGCAAAGATGAGCGAAGCATACTTTTGGCCAGGGATTCGGTTAGAAGTCAAAAAGTTTATCGACAGATGTAGAATTTGCTAGCATTCGAAGGGCAGGAAATAGAATGCGGGGTTCTACCAACCATTGCCCATACCAGAAGGGCCATGGGAGGCCATAAGCATGGATTTTGTATTGGGATTGCCTAGGATGCAAAGAGGACATGATTCGATCTTTGTGGTGGTTGACAGGTTTTCCAAAATGGCACATTTTATCCCATGTCAGAAGACCAACGATGCGACTCATATCGCAAACTTGTTCTTCAAGGAGGTCATTCGACTTCACGGGTTACCCAGAAGCATAGTATTGGACAGAGATACAAAATTCATTGGATATTTCTGGAGGACACTCTGGAAGAATATAGGGACTAACTTTATGTTTAGTTCTACCTATCATCCTTAGACGGATGGGAAAACGGAGGTGGTAAATAGGAGTCTGGGAGACTTATTAAGAAGCTTAGTAACAGAGCACCACAATAGTTGGGACAATGTGTTGCCACAAGCAGAGTTTGCGTACAACGACTCAGTGAAAAGAAGCACAGGAAAAAGTCCATTTGAGATTGTATACGGCAGGCAACCAAGAGGAGTTTCTGAACTGAGGGATTCAGAGCAGATAATAACTAAGAGCACAAGTGTTGAAGAATTCACAGAGGCGATGGAAGAACTTCACAGCAGGGTGAAGGAGCGATTGTTAGAATCAAACCAGGAATATAAGTGCAGAGCAGATCAGCATCGGAGACAACTTCAGATCAAAGTTGGTGAGCTAGTTCTGGCACATCTAAGGAAGGAAAGGTTCCCAAGGGGAACATACAACAAGATGAAAATGAAGAAAATTGGGCCATGCAAAGTCCTAAAGAAATTGGGAGAAAATGCTTATGAAATTGAGTTGCCGGATGAGATTGGAATATCTCCGACATTCAATGTCTCAGACTTATATCCATATAAGGTTGAATATGCAGGAGCTGGAAGTGATGAACAACCATAAATCCAGTGGCAGAAGCAGATGCCGATTGCAGAAAAGACACAGATGGAGCGTATACTTGACAAGAGAGTGAGCAAAAAGACCAGGCGGAAGCAATACTTCGAGTATCTGGTCAAATGGAAGAACCACCCAATAGAAGATGCCAGCTGGGAAAGTGAAGCAGAGATACAAAATCATGGACAGACCGTGCAGGAGCTCATGGATAGGAGCCCATGAAAGTTTTCAAGCCGAGGAGTATGATGCAGGAGCATCGCCAACTCATCAAGCGAGCCATCACATCAAGCGGAGATCAGCTAGATAAACAAACCCAAACTTTTGAAAATACTTTGGGATTGTAGCGCAAGTCTTTTAATGAAGCCATTTATGAAGGCGCATTGTATATTGTATTGGACCTTGATCCTTTAAGCTCTCGTCCTTTGGTAGAGAAGAGGCATTTAATTAATTTAATGTTGGTAGATAGGATTTTAAGTCTAGATTTGATAGTTTAGAGTTCGAGAGGGAAAACAGACATAGACACCCTCATTGTGCATTGTAATATTATCAACCCAGGAGAAGAGAAGAGCAAGTAGAGAATATTGTATGAAGAACACCCATGTACAGGCATTTGAATTAATAAAAGGAAGCTCTGATTCAAATTCATGGTTCGTGTTGTTTTCTCTGTGTATTGATGTTATACTCATGAATGTTTTCTTTCTTGTTATGCATTTTCTTTGTATATGCTGTGCATGTGATTTCATGTTTCAAACTGAAGTCTGAAAGGGAGAGAGAATGAGGTTCAATTGTTTCTCTATCTGAGCCAGGAGATTCCTACAAAGTGTGTAGTTGAATACATCCGCAAGGAGTGCGTTGATGGAGGCTTAGGTGGTTTAACTCTTGTTCTCATTCACCCAGAAGTGGAAGTGGGTTGTTGAAGCCGTGCAAATAGTGCGCAGGCTAAGGAGAGTCTCAGTCGTGTATTTGAGCAGAAGCTTTGGAGGACTACTGCTACGGGCATACGCAGAGTCAAAGGAATCCCGAATAGTTGAAGTGTTTGCAGATTTTCCGCAAGGAGTGCATGCAAAGAACCTCGTTGAGGTTGAAGTGATCTAGAAAATCTCAGGAAGGATAGGCCTCTGAGTCGCTGAAGATCAGCGTAGATAAGTGTGACTTGAAGTCAGGAAGAAACGTCGCAGGTTGGCGAAGCGGCGAAGGAGTTTCGTGGGAGATACTCTCTGATCAATTCATGGGTTACACAAGGAAGAACGGATGGTCGAAATCATCTGAGGAGATTTCGTGAAGTTCCGAGGATCGTTAGATATTGCAGAGGTGAAAGGAGGTTACGGTGAGAAGGTCCGAAGGATTTGAAGCTTAGGAGGGGCAGATTCATCGATTCAGAGTCATGGAAGTTGTCATATCTACACGTGGTATCATGTATCGGGGACTCATGAGTTGAAGACCCAAAAGTTGTACAGCAAGAACAGCGATATCGCGAGACGCGATATCCCTACAAGATCAGAGCCATTCATTGAGGAGGACGCGTGTGAGGAGATTCTCTCATCTCGCAGACTCGGACGTTGGGGACAGAAAGGGAAGTCCTTTAGTTTCGCGAGTAGCGAAGTGGCGAGAAGATTGGAGCCATCCATCTGAGTGGGACAGGTGGCAGAGATCGAGAGATCTCGCGAACTCGGGAGTTCGCAGGGTGAGAGCCCAAGTATTGGGTACTGAAAGTCGCGAAGACGCGAGAAGCGAGGAGGTGAATAGTCATTGGATCTAGATCGCGGGAGGATCGTTGGATATGCATGTGGGATCGTGCATCGGAGCCTCGCGAGAAAAGGCTCGAGAACTTGGCCACGGAAATCGCGAAGTCACGAGGGAGCAAGGTCATGAGTTTCGGCATCTCGGACATCGGGAATCGACGTAGAAGTTATTC
Source organism: Picea sitchensis (assembly GCA_010110895.2). Lineage (NCBI taxonomy): Eukaryota > Viridiplantae > Streptophyta > Pinopsida > Pinales > Pinaceae > Picea > Picea sitchensis. The sequence goes on along the minus strand of SNQJ01S0000398.1, from coordinate 141,195 downwards.
GACCTCGTGAGAAGCAAAGTCGTGAGGGAGCGAGATCGCGAGTTTCAGCGTCTCGAGTATCGGGAGTCGACGTGGCAGTTATTCAACCTCGCGAGTAGCAAAGTCGCGAGTGGTGAGATCGCGATAGCACGAAAATCTCGATAGAAGTGACGGGTGTGGACGGGTCAAGTCACACGTGTGCATCGGAGTTTCGGTGCCTTGGATATCGGAGGTTGGAGAACCAAAAGTTTGGTATCGCGAGTAGCGAGGTCGCGAGAAGACAAATCCCTCAGGGAAAAGTCAGCGAGTTGACTGACCATCGAGTCTCGGGGATCCGAGAACCCAGTGTTCAAGCTTTGAACTTGCGAAGTCACAAGTTTCGATTCCCTAATAAATCCAGGAAGGGGACCGCACGAGAGAACTGTGGGAGAAGATTTCCCGATAGGGAGATAGAAGAACCTTAGAGTTCTTCGGGGTGAGAAGAAGAAGATCCTGTGAGCGGACGTGCCCTAGGTGGTGCACATTTGCGTCACTGCCCTTTGGAAGAGTTTGTTATGATGTTGTCTATTTATCCTGTCAAGCATTGCACTGAGAATAATTTTTCCAATTGTGATTATCTGAGCCCAAGTAGAACTAGTTGCTTTCGCATAGTGATTATTGAGACCTCGCCATCCATTCTGTTACATTAAGTGTTGTTCATCGACCTGAGATATCAGATATCGAGTGTGCATGTCGGATGAAATTAGAGCAGTAGAAAAATCCATCGAAGATATCCTAATAGACCTCATGGTTGAGAAGGTGATTTTCACAGGCATCCAAGTCTCGTCGACAAGAGGAGTGCAAGCATCCACGTCAACTGCTCATGGATCTGGACCATCCCGAGCTGCGAAAGAGAAATGAATGAAGCATCGTGATGACTTAGTGAATGCGAAGCTCATCCCATATATCATGCCCGACGACATCCCACCTTTGGCTCGCATGGTGAATCGTGACAGCGTCCTGAGGGACTTCAACTACATAGTCATCACTGCGTACCTCCCAAAGGGGATATGCGCAGTCAGACCGTAGTTGGAGAGGATTTCGACGTTGAAGATCAACGACTATAACTTAGGAGACCGCAATAACTATGGAATGCTCGCACCATACAAGTATTTGATGAAGACAAAGGGGAAGAAGGAGAATATCATCCCCCAGACATGGACCATGGACATCGCGAGGTCTAGTATCTTGAACGTAATGAAGATACCACACTTCGAAAGACATCAGGAAGTTAACGTGTGCGTTAAGATCCTATTGTCGTTCTTCCATGGTGGTTATCTATGGTTGGACAGATGCATCACCGTCGATCCAGTGTTGATCCATAGGATCACTAGACTAGGCATGAAAGGACCAGACCCACAATACTTTTACCTAGGAAAGACTACAGTTCACACCCTGGTGCAGACAATCAAAGACACCTATGGAAATTTGGAAAAGGGGAAGTGAGGTTACAAGGTAGCCTCCATCCAGAATGGTGTAGTGCACCTAGCTTTCCAATTGATTGTTGGTAAAATAGTAAGGAAGAATAGACCCATCCAAGTCATGGGGTTTGTCATCGACCTCACAGGAAAATGCGTGGAAGGGCTACAAATGAAATGGGTGAGCTACCTCATCAACTAGTTAGAGAAAGACTACCATGAAGCTTAGGATCAGGGCTACGAGTTCCACTTCAGTTGGCTACTAATCCTCATTTCCTTCATTACTTGGGAGATGCTAGAAGGTGTGACCTTCCCTGAGATTGAGCCATCAGAACCCTTAGTTGCAAAGTTCACCACACTCTGGTATTTTAGCGACATGGCTAAAGAATGGAAGTCAAACAGGGTGGTCCAAACCTATTACCTACAATTGAAGAGGGCTATTGAGTCTTCCCCTCGCATGACACCAAATACCCTACATAGGTTTAGACCATTTGTGAAGTTTCACATAGATAGAAATTTTATTTATATCACTGCACGAGGATACGAACATAAAGAAGAGCTCCAATATTACTACAAGCTCATTGAGGAGGACATGGAAGAAATAAATAAAGATCAGCCTGCAAAGATCCTTGTACTAGTCAACCAAGCAGAACTGTCCGACCCCGACCTAATCAAAAGTCCTATGGTCACTCGTGAAGAGTATGATGCACCCAACAGTAGTAGAAGGAAGAAAAAGGAAGAGGTACAGAAGCTGAACAACGCATCAAAAGAGACTGCTTCAGACTCACCTGGAGGGGGAGGTAATGACAAAGTAGATAAAGGAGAAGAAGACAAGCAAAAACAAGGTGAAGTAACACTGCCTAGGGACCCTATTGATGAAGCTGATACCTCCAATAAAAGAAAGGTTTCCCCCATGAAACCTACATCGCGGAAGAAGTCCAAAGATACTAAACCACAAATGCAGACTGTGCTCACAATGGATGACATAGATTTCATCATCCCCAATATCTCATATTCATGAGAAGATATCTTACAGTGCAATGAAGCCAAACAAGAGACCCTGTATGAAAGAATTGAAGTAGAGATGAAAGGGGCACAACAAGCCCTCCACTCCAACCGTGCAGTTTCTACTGCACCCCCATCGTTAGAGGAACAGAGTTGGGAGATGAACCTGCCCAACTCTACCGAATAGCATATGCGATCGAAGCTCGCCTTCATTGTGTTCAGGAAGGAAACGAGCAGATTGCATAGGCCTTAAAGCAAGCAAAAGAGGAAGTCAAAGAAAAATGTTGGGTTGTGCAACAAGACAAAGATGACATCCAAGCCAATTTTGCATAGGATAGAGCGCAGATCTAGAAGGAGAAGGAACAATTTCTCGTAGTGAATATTGGAGTTAAAGAAGCAATCATTAGAGCACTTCACTCTGTGACAATCTTAGAATAGATCGAAGAAGACCCAATAGAAAGACAAGTAGGGAAGCTTTCTAAATCCATTCAACAACTCCAACAGAGGATAGTCGAACTAGAGTTACAAGCAGTGCCAAGCACTCTGCAGGAAGTTCAATACAAGAGAGAATAAACTTCCCAAAGCACAATCTAGAGAATCAAGGCATTGGCCTTATAACGTAAAAAATCAGCAGTCGAAATGCATAGACTTACGAGAGCCTTGCAGAGGACCCTGAACTATGGACATTAGATTCACATCTTCAGGAGGCCAAGCAGCAATGGTGCAAGCACAACTAAATCCACTACCAGTGGTCAAGAGGATGAAATGATCCCAGGAACAATGCATGGTTCAACAACAAGTCCATGCCATATAGAGTAAGGTCATGGATGTAACCCAACGACTCCAGCCAGTGCAGGATGCATCTTGCATACTTTTTGAGGAGATTAAAGGATGAGGTGTAGAACTAGAACAAGTGGTCACCACAGTGGAACATCACTTGGAAGGACCTATGACAGAGAAGGTTATTCAAGACTTCATCGAGCAGGAGGCTCTGGCGAAGCAACAGGTCGAAGCAGCTCGAGCCAAGCTCGAGGCATTTGAGGTAGAGTTACCCAGATCATAGTGACTCAGGATGATTCACAGGTGAGTGTTGGGGGCTTGTTGGCCCTTGACCAAGTTTTGGAGAACCTTGGTCACATTTGACCAATTTTGGGACTTCAACGGGATGGTCAAAGGTGGAGCACAAGGTGAAGCAGAGATCACAGGATCTCGACCCCTTCTTAGGGCATTTTTTGGGTTTACAGTTTATGTAACAAGTATGGGATGTCAGCCCATGGGTTTACCCATGTTTAGGACCTTTTGTAATGTATACATATAAAGCTAGGTGATGTAATTAGGAGAGATCTAATAGAATCGGCTTAGTGCAGAGCTAGAGGCTTTGTGCATACTGTGTGTTAAGAACTTGCAGAGCTAAGTGCAAGTGATTGTAAGAAGCTTGTTTATAAGAAGGATTTGTGCTTAAACCTAGCTTGGGGAAGGAGGATTTGGTGAGGTGCACACAGATATCTTGTCCTATGTGGAGTGGGTTCTTGTGGCTCTGTAATTGTAGAAGATTGAAAGAAGACAATAAATAAGAGAAGATTTGGTGGACGTAACCCCACACTGGGGTGAACCACATATATCCTATGTTGTGGTTTCTTTGTTCATTATAGTTGTTGTGTTATTGATGTGATGTATGCTTAGTTCAATGATATATGTTAAATGCATATAATATAATATCTTAGTGCTTAGTAATGTGAATGAATGCTAGATATGATTTATTTCTATGTGTTAAGTGTTGGATGTATTAGATCTTGTTGAATATTGTGCTTCTCTGTAACTAAGATTTCAATCTGCGATGTGAATAAGGGTTAAATGTTGATGAATGGTAATTGTTAAGTGCTATGTTAAGGTATTGTAATCACAGATCTTTGTCCCAGCTAGATTGTAAACATCTGAGTCCTGCAACCCCCCCTGCCTCTACCTCAGGTGAGACTTCATCTGCTTCGCAGGTGTTGCCGAAAGGGCCAGTAGTTAGGGTTTTGTTGGTGCATTGTTGAAGTGTTGAAACTTGGGTCTGCCCCTATGCCAAAATCGATGAATTCCTTTATATGCATAGGAAACATCCAAAGAGAAAGACACAACAATCCAGAGCAGTGAATTTCGGGCTTAGGTTGTGAGAAACAGAAAGATTAATTTTTTTGACGATCGAGACCCGACAGTCAATTAAGATCAACGACTCTTGTGAATTCAAAGTTTCAAAATCGTGAGAGGTTTTAACCACAAATCAATATGGGATTTTACTCTGGACTTCAGAGTTCGAGTGTCCAAGCTTGTTATTTTTTCAATCCTAAAAATTCCCGAACGTCGAATTACCGAAGTGGTTTCCATGTCACTCCAGAAGATTGTCACTCCGGGATATTTTAATCCACACCAAACACAATTTCCCGAAGTGTTGGATCTCTAAAGTGTGGAATTTTTTAAGCGGCTACCACATCACTACGGGATATTTTAATCTAGAGAAGACACAGTTCCCCGAAGTGTCAGATCCCTGAATGTCAAATTGTTGAAGTGGCTTCCACATCACTCCGAGATATTTTAATCTAGAGAAAACACAGTTCCATGAAGTTTTGGAGCTCCTAAGTGTCGAACTTTCGAAGAGGCTTCCACGTGACTCTGGTAGATTTTAATCTAGAGAAAACATAGTTCCCTGAAGGGTCAGAGCTTCGAAATTTCGAATTGACGAAGTGGTTTCCACGTCACTCTAGGAGATTGTCACTCTAGGAGATTTTAATCTAGAGAAAACACCTTTCCCTGAAGTGCAGAAGTGTTGGAGCCCCGAAGTGCCAAAGTGTCAGAGGCTCTTTCCCATAAACGATTTTTCAGCTGACGTGTCATATGCCACCTGGAAATTGATTTCAAATGACACATGGCACTCATTTCAAGTAATTTGGTTACATAATCTGCACTACTTCAGGTGACACATTTCACTCTCATCTTTATGACACAGCATCGATTCTGACAACATGTTTCCATGTCACTTCGAGAGATTTTAATCCAGAGAAAACACAGTTTCCCGAAGCCTAGAGCCCCAAAGTGTTGGATCCCCCAATGTCCTGAAATATTAAATGATTAAAGTGTCTTAATCTCTGGTGATTTGTCTTAACGATAAGCACTGGTTAATGACTTCACGAGTTTGGTCATTTGGGAGATATTTATACTCTTCATTCAAAATCTCCCGAACATCGGATTGTCGAAGTGGCTTATCCTCATTAATTTCATGAATTAAAGTATTCTTTGAATGGGGCCAAACAAAGAAAAATTCCATTTTACAGGTGAAGTTATAGATTTGTATGTCTCAAAGGACTTTGTAAATCTAGCCAGTATACAACATCAGATTCCTCATCAGGAACCAACTTAGATTCAAAGGAATATGAGGTAGTTCGTAGGTATGACACGAGAACGAGGAGAAGTAGAACACTAGAAGACCACAACCCACCCATCACAGAGAAAGACAAGAAGAAAAGGTCAGTTACAGTTGAGACAGAGAAGCCTGATGATAGTCAATAGGTACAAGAAATGAAGCTTCATATCTAGAGCTTGCAACACCACAACCAGGAATTCGGGAAGTTGTACTCTAAACTGTGAAAAAAAGTATCCAAGACTCTAGAAGAAGTACCAGAAGACTTGCCCCTTCCTCCAGGAGATAATGTGAAGAAGTGTATCCACTTATTTCCCAGTTAGCCTCCAACAATGCACATCGACACCAGTGCTTGATACAGAGTTCAATTTACTTCAACATATGAATTAGTTTGGTTTTATCATTAGTAATAGTTTTAGTTATCTAAGTTCAAGACTTTTAAGATTAAGGAATAATAAGTGGTCATTTGTGTTCGATGTGAACCAATTCTTTTTGTTAAGTCAGTTTAAAGTATACATTACTGTACTCTAGCAATGATAACTTAATGAAATAAGTTTTTCTCTAACCGATAGTGTAGATTTAAGCCTCAGTTCCAGATGGACGAGAGCCTCTGCAACTTTGATAAATATGCAGTTTTTGTATGTTTTGAGGGTTTAGTTTTTGGGAAAGTAAGATCAACACATCAACTGGTTGAATATGTTCTATACATGGATTAAATATCTTTACCGAGTGAGTATACTCTTGATGACATTGTTTTTTTCCAAATCTACATGTGTTTTTATCTTATCTTGAGTGTAGTTTTTTATTTGTGTGAAGTACATTTCATTTCCTTCAGCTATTGTATAACTTGTCTTTACTAATATGCAACCTGTGAAAAAACAAATGCCTTGGTAAATATTTGTTTCCATTTCAACCTTTGGGAGTAATTGTGTTTTTGATACATGTTTAATGTGTTGAAATGATATTTTAAGTATTAAACTTCTTGCAGCAGACTATTCATTGAATGGTTTGTTGTTTCCCTGTGTTCTATCCTCTATTATCTCACTTGTTTGTCATTTGTGTGCCACCAACCAAGGAGGACCCTCATCCATATCATTTTTCCAACCCAACCATGTTATTTTGTTGGTAAACTGACCCTCCAACTAACCAACAAAATCAGATAACTAAAAAACCAACCATTCCAAAAATTAAGGTGGCCTAGATTCTCCCTTCAGCAGTGAGGTGCAAACTTTAGGACCAACATCTTCTGGCACCATTTCTGGGAGAACGGAAAAAATTAGATCTTATATTTGATGGTGAACAAAGACCAGAAACATTCAGATTGCATATCATTCACCTAGCGACTCCATGGTTAAAGGATCTAGTGGAGACTCCACAGTTTAAAGAAGTCATAATTTCAAATGGATGTCATCTTGGCTTGGAGGTTTTCTCCTTTTAATTCCTCTTTTGTTCCTGGTTTTCTAAATGTTGTTCCTACTATAGATGAGCGGGGTGATTACTTGCCCATATTTAGAGAAGATAAAGATGATAACCCTGTAGATCATTTGCTTGAATTTCATGAAGTCATTCATTGGTTTTGTATACATCATGAGGATGTATTAATGAATATGTTAATGTACTCATTAGATGGATATGCTCGTGAATGGTACGGATCCTTTCCTCCTTCTCGCATATCTTCCCTGAAACAGTTCCATGCAACATTTAGTTATCATTGTAAAAGGTTTTTTTCCAGCTGATTTACTTTTTGAAAATTGTTGTGAAGAATTTGGATCTTATATTCAATAGTCAATTATTATTTCTTCTAGTAGTGAAAATGAAAGGGATATTTCCATTGAGGAAGTGGAGGAAGATTCAGTTACATATGAGTCTTCTTATGATTATTTTATCCAGAAAGATGACGTTGGGAATTACATTAATGTCGAAATTAATGATAACAAGGATTTGGATACATTTTCCATTATTTTAGATGTCTCAGTTGGTTGTTGTTATGATGAACCTTTGAAGGAAAATGAAGAGACTGTTTTAAATCATTTTTTACAAGATGCACAACTTTTTGATGCACCTATTTATGATGAGTATTATGATTTTGACAATTATTTACAAAAGCAACAAGTAGTATTTTCCTCTTCTAAAAATTCTAATCAACCTATTTATGATGAAGATATGCTTACTCTGCAAGATCATTTTTCTTCTCAGCCATTTTATGTTACAAAGTCTCATACAAAAATTATTATTCGAAAGGAACTTGAGCATGACTTTGACTTTAATGATCCTCCATTGTTTGATGATCATGAGGAAATTAATGTTGAAGGTCATGAACAAGTTTTTCTCCTTCCTTATGAAATTGTTTAGAAACAAAGAAATATAGAAGTCTAAAAATGACATTCTGAAGCAAGAGAAAGAAATAACCAGCCATGTAGAAGACATGCTCATTAATTTCAAACAACTAGATGAGTAGTATCAAGAGTGTTTTTCTTCCCTTACTAGTCGTGAATCACGTGAATTTCATGAGTTGTTTCAACGAGGATAGGAGAAACCCAGTCTTGTCCATATAGTAGATTTCAAACAACAACAACTCAGTCTTCTAGATCAGCTAGAGTCTCCTCATGTTCTTGATGATCCCATATCTGATTGGATGGATTCAATTTCAATAATGGTCTCTAATACTATAGATATTGGTATGATGCACACAAAGTGTGGCGGTTAGTATGAGCTTCCATTAGAATTTGTGTTGCGTACTTTTTTATTTTTTCATGTTTTTACTAGCGTACATGAAGACATTCCAAGAATCTTGTTTCTTAATTGGTTATTTTGGAAATTTGTTTATACTTGAGTATTCAATTTCAATTGGTCAGAGTATGGGTGTGTTGAATAAGATCATCACTCGAGCATTTCATTTTTCATTTTTTTTATATAGTAGTTCAGCAATAAGACTCCATATCCGAACAAAGGCACTGGGGTGTAGCTATAGTTTTGAATTTCAGAGATGCATGGCTGAGAGATAGTGAAATATATACATGGTTGACAAACAAAAGCAAAGGTAAGTTAAGGGAAGTGGGAACAATTTATTGAATTCCAAGGCACATGATCTACTTTTCTCAGCACCCCATAGAAGTGTGCTATCACAAGTTGGAGCCAATGTTAAGAACTAATTCTATAGCCTTGCCCCTCCTTTATCATTTCCCTGTACCTCCATAAAAAATCATTCATTTTTTTTTGGTTAATATTGGTCCCTCATTGTTGAATAACTCATTTTTATCATTAACTCTCTTTATCGTTTTGTTTTTTGCACCATATTGAGGCTTTCTTGAAAGGTGATTACATGTTCAGGTTTGAGTTTGAAACATATGTCATCATGTTTACCATTAATTGAGCATGCAACAGGTCGACCAATTCCTTTATATGCATAGGAAACATCCAAAGAGAAAGACGTAGAAATCCAAAGAAGTGGATTTCAAGATTTGGTTGTGAGCAACAAACAAATTAAATTTTTTGGTAGTCGAGACCCGACAATCAATTAAGATCAACAACTCTTTTCAAAGTTTCAAAATCGCGAGAGGTTATAAAAAAAAAGAAATATGGATTTTACTTTGGGACTTCAGTGGTTGGGTGTCCAACTTTTTTTTTTTTAAATCCTAAAAATCCTCGAATGTCGACTTGTCAAAGTGGCTACCACGTCACTCTGGGAGATTGTCCATCCGGGAGATTTTAATCCCTACCAAACAAAGCTCCCCAAAGTGGCTTCCACGTCACTCTGGGAGATTTTAATCCATAGAAAACACAGTTCCTCGAAGTGTTGGATCCTTGAACGTTGAATTGTCAAAGTGGTTGCCATGTCACTCTAGGAGATTTGAATCTAGAGAAAACATAGTTCCCTGAATTGTCGGAGCTCCAAAGTGAAAAATTGTTGAAGTGGTTGCCACATCACTCTGAGATATTGTCACTCTAGGATATTTTTTTCTAGAGAAAACATAGTTCCCTGAAGTGTCAGAGCTTCGAAGTGTCGAATTGTCGAAGTGGTTGCCACGTCACTTTGGGAGATTGTCACTCAGAGAGATTTTAATCCAGAGAAAACACTGTTCCACAAAGTGCAGAAGTGTCAGAGCCCCGAAGTGTCGAAGTGCCAAAGCCCCTTTCTCATAAACTATTTTTTAGCTAATGTGTCATATGCCACTTTTCAATTGATTTCATATGACACATGGCACTCATTTTAGGTACTTTGATTATGTCATCTGCACTATTTCAGGTGACACATGTCACTCTCATATTTATTCCACATCATTGATTGTGACAACATGTTGTCACATCACTCCAGGAGACTGTCACTCCAGGATATTTTAATCTAGAGAAAACGTATTTTCCTGAAGCTCGAAGCCTCGAAGTGTCATAGCCCCCGAAGTCCCGAAATATTAAATGATTAAAGTATCTTAATCTCTGGTGAATTTTCTTAGAGATAAGCATTGGTTAATGACTTCCTGAGTTCATTCATTCGGGATATATTTATACTCTTCATTCAAAATCTCTCGAACATCGAATTATCGAAGTGGCTTATCCTCATTAATTGCCTACATTAAAGTATTCTTTGAACTGGACCAAACGAAGAAAAATTCCATTTTACAAGTGAAGTTATATATTTGCAAGTCAAAAATGACTTTGTAAATCTAGTCAGTCTACAACATAAGATTACTCATCACAAAGTAGCTTTGATTCAAAGGAACATGAGGTAGTTCATGGGTATGGCATGAAGACGAGGAGAAGAATAACACTAGCAGACCACAACCCACCCATCACAGAGAAAAACAAGAATAAAAGAATGGTTATGGTCGAGACAAAGAATCTTGATGGCAGTCAATAGGTACAAGAACTGAAGCTTCAGATCTAGACCCTACAACACCACAATCAGGAATTAGGGAATATGTACTCTAAATTTAGGAAAAAGTATCCAAGACTCCAGATGAAGTACCAAAAGACTTGCCCCTTCCTCAAGGATATAATGTGGATATGTCTATCCATTTATCTCCCAGTTAGCCTCCAAAAACACACATGGACACCAGTGTTCGATACAGATTTCAGTTTACTTCAGCATATGCATCAATTTGGTTTTATAATTAGCAACAGTTTTAGTTATTTAAGTTCAAGAGTTTTTAGATTAAGGCATAATAAGTGGTCATTTTTGTTTGATATGAACCACTTATTTTTGTTATGTCAGTTTAAAATATACAGTATTATACTCCATCCGTGTTGACTTAAGTCAATAATTTTTTATCCAACTGATAGTGTAGAGTTAAGCCTTAGTTCAATATGGACAAGATCATCTACAACTTTGATAAATATGCAATTTTTGTTTGTTTTGAGGGTTCAATTTTCGGGAAAAGAAGATGAATACATCAACTGGTTGAACTTGTTCTACACATGGATTAAAGCTCTCTACCTGCTAAATATACTCTTGATGATAGTGTTTTTGTCCAAATCTACATGTGTTTTTATTTTATCTTGAATGTAGCTTTTGATTTATGCAAAGTACACATCATTTCATTAAGCTAATGTATAACTTGTCTTTACTAATATGCAACCTGTGAAACAACAAATGCTTTGGTGAATATTTTTCCATTGCAACCTGTGGGAGTAATTGTGTTTTTGATACATGTTTAGTGTATTGAAATGATATTTTAAGTATTAAAATTCTTGTAGCAGAGTATTCATTGAATGGTTTTTTGTTTCTCTGTGTTCTATCCTCTATTATCTCACTTGTCTATCATTTGTGTGCCACCAGCCAAGGAGGCCCATCATCCATATAATTTTTCCAACGCAAGCATGTTACTATCTTGGTAAACCAACCCTCCAACTGACCAACAAAATCAAATAACCAAAAAACCAACCATTCCAAAACTTGAGGTGGCCTAGATTTTCCCTTCAACATGCAAGTGCAGACTTTAGGATGAACACATCCAATAATCCAAATTAGAGATCTTTTGTAATGCAAGGGGTTCAATTCAAAATTTCAATCATAGAGGAAGACCTTCAACTCGATTTCAGGTGCGACTTTCAAGCCATGGTTGAAAGCCGACAAAGCATGGGGAAAACATAATATGTCCCATTGGATTTCATTGTAAGTAAAATCGATGGACTTTAATTGTTGATTAATTGTAAAATCTATTCATGACTGATTTCACCCATAAATGAATGTGTCTTTTTGTTTTAAGCAAGATAGAAACAACAATAATGAGTCCAAAAGTGGACAACAACCCGATGATCGTGGAGTGTAGTCTAATGATGGTGGTGTGCATCAAGGCAATGATGGTGGAGTGCGACCCGACAATGGTGGTATGTATCTTGGCCATGATTGTATTATGGCTATAATATCAGAAGTATGGATTGATACACTTATTAATATTTACTTGCAGATGGTCTACTTATAACTTTGATTGTTTCGACAGTGGAGAATGTAGATGAGAATGCTTGGAAAGAGTAGGAACACATGATAGTCGAACCAGTGTGGTCGACTAGTCAACCTGGTGAAGAACATTATAATGATATTTTCATTAATCAATTACTTCTACGAATAATAACTAACCATATCAATTTAACCCTTTTTTTGTTATAGTTGAGGTCCTTCAACATCATCCTACACATCGTGGAGAGTACCCAACTAGACGTACAATGCGTCAGATCATGCATATTGAATAAACACCAAGAGATGGCCCAAAATCTGAAGCAGATCTAGACATGGATGAGACAATCAACACATATTTTTTGAAAACTAAAAATAGAAAAAGAATTGATTGTATCTATTATGATAAACATGTATAATGGAAATATATTTTGATGATAAAATATATTAATATATATTATTTGTTTCTACCTTCTAATGGATGTATGTTATTTGTTTTGTATGTACAAAACCACATAACTTCAGACGCATTCTTTCTTTCATTTACCTATAAATTTTGTTTTTCTATTTTCTATGCATTAATAGTACTACACAACTTCCAATTATTTTCCAGTAGATAGATTGGGTATGGGGAGTTGAGACTGATGTGGGGGGGAGGGTCCAAATGAGCTTCAACCTTCATGTGGTTGGCCTTGTTCAATAGATAATAAATTATTATTGAAAACAATAGAATCGCATTCAGGTATTCAACTTTAGTCTTTCGAGAGTCTCATACATGTCAATATGGTTGTTTATTTATTTAATTATTATTAAATCATGTAAAATTTTATTCTCTAATTATTTCGGCAGGTCTTCGTAATGGAAATGAAACTAACAACTAGCCTATGTGTGACATGGTTGTAAAATATCATGCCTCATTGAGCTCATGGATGCATGTAGTTAGTACTCATTTTGACATTTTAGTTAGTGTGTCTGCATAGTTGCCAAGGATTCATGTATATTTCAACCCCTTACCAAATTATAGGCACAAATCACCCTAGTATACGTTCTTTAGGGTTTACAACAAATACATAGTCCTATAAATTGTAACTTGTAAATTACCAATACCATACATGTGTTTTTATTCCTAGGGCTTGCATTTTTCATTATGCCTTGTTTTCATGCATTTTTATGCATTTTTACATTTATGCATTATTTTTCCCTTACAAGGAATCTTTTAGCCTTTATGCACAACAAAGTGTTTTAGGTTTCAAAATGAACAACTAAAGGATGAATAGATGTAAAATGGTTAAATAAAAACTCCACGATATGAACCACTCAATTTGGAGGTCATGTGAGTCTTAGGCATGTTTTTTACAGTAAGATGATTTTACCCTCCATTTTACAAAATGTCTTCAATCTAAATTCAAGGTAGAAGTCCTTAGTCATTTAAAAATGTACTCCAGATCACACACACACACACACACACACACACACATATTTAGAATCTTATTAAATTCTCAATAAAACTTAAAGATCACTAAATTTTGAGATAAATAGAAATATGGGTGTGCATTTCCATTAGGGCACTTTCTATTCTTTTGGTGTCCCAATTTACAAGGTATATTTTTCCTCTTTCACAAAGAAGCCACTTTTATGTTTACAAACAAAAAAAAAAATATGCATAAAGCTGTAAAATTATCTAATACACCCCGATAAACTTGAATCACTGAAATTTTAGGTGTGTTAAGACCTAGGTGTGCATTTCCATCATGCCATGCTTTTATGCATTTTTAAGCATTTTTCCATATATGCATTTTTTTCCTTTACAGAGTTTTTAGCCTTTATGCACAGTAGAGGTTTTTTGGTATGAAAATGCACAACTAAAGGTTTGAACATATGTAAAATGATAAAATACAAACTCCACAAATTTTATCTCTCAATTTATAGGTCATATGAGTCCTAGGAATGGATTTTATAGTAATCTAGTTTTACCCTCCATTTTACAAAAGGTCTAGAATTTGGATTCTATGTAGAAGTCATTTTTCATTTGAAAATGCACTCCTGATGATATAACCGGATTCATAATGTTATTAAATTCACTCCATGTTGATATTAAATACCATTTTACAATCTTTGATTCAACCTCACAAGGATAAATTATGCCTGTGTTTTTAAAGAGGTGGTACTCCTCTATTTGTTTGAAAGATGTAGTTGATGTTCTTGGACTAGTCATTCAAATGGGATAATGCTAATATATATATATATATATATATATTCTTTAGTTTTTATATAAAATGGTTCTTGATAACCAAATCTCTCCTTGAGTGTGACATTTGCTTGGAAATGGACCAAGCATAATCTCAACAATAAAAAGATAAAGAATGGATCGAATGTCAAAACAAATATATGCTTAGGCTCATTATAACATCCCTCTAAAACAAATGAAAGTAGAATATGTAACCATATGTTCTCACAATAAAAAGAGTGAAATGGGGTTGATCACTTCAGAGAAATTTAAATGGGTATTGCATTTAAAAAAAAAAAGAATATGATGAGAAAACTTCAAAAATGTCATACCTAAAAATATCAAATTCAGAGAAATTATTAAATTTATGCCATAAATTAGTTCTATGGTGAGTTCAATACATAAAAAAATATGTCACATTACAAATTATTTCAGTAAATTGATTGACTAATGTCAATGTTTCATCGAAACCTGCATAGGAGATCTAGCAAAAGCAAGTACAAAAAATCCTTATCAAGAAAGGAAGAGAGATTCAATATGGAAGAATGAGAAAATATATTCACACTACTCCAATGAGTTGATGATTGATACTTAGATGTTGATCAATAAGATACAATGAATGAGTGGAATACACTCATATATAGGGTAGAACATTCCATAATTAAGAAAATAAATCGAGTGGTTAGCTTTCCTTAGGAATGCATGCATGCATAAAATTGATGGTAAAAATAGAAAGTCTAAAATAGAACTAGTCAGTTAACTCCCACTGAACTAGTGTGTTGAAAATAGTAATTTATCCAACACTCCCGCTGAACATCACTATGGAGTACAAGATGAGTCCCGACTACTAGGAAATATTAGGTACTCATGTACAATGCAACTAATGAACACTGAATAAAAATGAGAAAAGAGGGAAAACCACGTGGGAACAAACCCCCCCCTCAAAAGACAATACATCAAAAGAAGAAAAGGTAGTTGCTAGGAAACTTAGTTCTTAACTCCAAGATGATCCCTCAAATCCTGAAACTTTTTCTCACTAAAATTATTAGCGAAGATGTAGAAATCCTTTATGAATCTGATGAAGTCCTATGGAAACCTATCTAGCCTTGTACCTCTTGATCCTCTGGACCCATCTGCACCTGAAAATATTCCTTTCTGGTGGAAGTGGAACTAGATTCCAAGTTTGATTCTTTAGGAGTGAGTCATACTCATTTTGAATGGATTCTTTCCATAATGGATTTCCCACAACCTTATTGTAGGTCTATGGATCAGTAGATTGAACCATCTAAAAATGCACGGGCATCACAGGTTCTGAAGCTGAAAGTACATGAGAAGGATCTTCATCCCGAGATAGAGTCCTCCTCGAATCCATTGGATTCCATGCAAGGATACCTGTTGTTTGAGGTGTGAATTGTTCCTTCATGGACATATGTTGAAGCTTCAGTGCTAGGTTCTTATCTCTATGTACTACCTCCTCATTTTTGTGTACAAAATCTGAGTGTATGGAATCATCTCTGATGTCTAAAACTAATGGAAGAAAAAAATTATATGCATGTTGCACTAGTGGTGCATGCAAAGTACTCTCCTTATGTGTAATTATAAAATATGAGTCATCATTATAAAACTTTGTGAATTTATACAACCTTGACTTGTGATCCACCTCACCAATTCCAATCATGGAATTATCATGCATGTCAATTACTGAAACCGAATCTGATGTAAATTAAACATTTTTACCTTTCTAAGTGATCTAATAAACTGAGAGAAGATTCATAGAAAGTTTTGGAACATGTAAAACATTCTCAAAACTGCCATTATGGAGTTCCACTCTCCCCTCTCTTGCTATTTCTACTGGAGTATCATCCCCCATGAGAATAAGGGGTCTTGAGAATGGAATCAAAGAAAAGAAAACTTCAACATTTGTTGCCATATGATGGGATGCACCAGAATATATAATCCATGAATTAGATGAGGAATTAATTACAACAAGAGAATGATGATTACCTTTCTTAGGATCAAGATCTTCTTCCTTTCGCTTCTTGACTCCCTCTCGAATGAAGTTTCCAAGGTTTTTCTATTGAAGTGCATGTGCCATAAGATCGATATGTTTCTTCGTGCATGTGGATTATTCTTAATTTAGTTTATTGCAGTAAGTGCACTACTTTCCCTTCTTCTTCTTCTTGTAATGTAAAGAGTCTTTGGAACCTGAAGAATTGTTGAAGGGTTTGGAATATCCCTCCTTCTTGTTATGTTTTTCTTTATCGTTCTGTTTGGATGATCCTTTTCCATAATGCATGATGAGTGCATGTGCTTTGGGATCCTTGATTAGGCCCATATGAATGATTTTTTCCTACTCATGTGTGAGAGAATCAATGAATTGATCTATGGTATGCATCTTCCAATTTTTTCCCATGAGATACCTACCTGAATAGAAAGTAGAAACATAGATAGCATGTTTTCGTCCTAGCTTGACCAAGATTGTTAGAATTTAAGTTGGTCCACTTGTTTAGAATTATCAATACCACAAGTTATTAATATCAATATCAAATATTTAAACTTAGTAAAGAAATCATGTATATTATCAAAACTTTTAGGATCCAAAGTATTCCACTCTACCTCAAGCATATGAACTCTCATCTCATCCATCTTTCCAAACAAACTTTCTAAGGTAGTCCAGATCTCGTTTGGAGTCTTGCCTTGTGAGGGATTTAGCCTTTCGGTTCTCCCATCTCATATTCTCAATTGTTGATGTAGGTTATGTTTATGTCCCCATATTTAAGTTGTACAATCCTTTCCTTCTAAGTTGAAATTTTTCCTTGGGATTCCAATCAAAATAATTGTATGGTGTGAGTGTTACCACCAATTTTGACTGTAGAATAGTTTTTGTATCCATCTCTCCTATTGTTTATGAGAACCCTAAAAAACAATGAGAAATCACTGCAGAAAGGGCACTTTAAGTGGAAAATTTGTATTACTTTCATGATGCAATCTTCCATCTTCCTTTCTGAGAAAAAAGTGAGGAATCTTTCCAAACAGTCGAAAACCCACTTGCAGAATGGGTCGATTTACTTCTTCATTGTTCTATTTCCTCAAAAGATTAATTTTTTTGGAGATATAACTGCAACAAGAAAGGTGTTTTTAGAGGTCGTCACACCTTCCCTTAAGAAACAGAGCAACCAATTATGGTTGGTCTCCCTTTGTTGGGTTCTAGTATCCCTTTTCCAGTGTATTAGGAGTGACCTTAGTTTCCCTTTTCAAGTGTATAGGGTGCGATCAACCAAAATTTTGAAAAATTTGTAACTTTGGGTGTGACAACAACTCCTTTCAAAAGGGAGAGGGTGTGATCGTGTCTGTTACATAGATTCGCTCATCAAAACTCTATTTTTCTTATTCTCTGGCTTGTCTGCCTTGATCGAAGAAGTGTAGCTTTGATAATATGTCAATGTTTCATCGAAACCTTCATAAGAGATATAGCTAAAGAAAGTACAAACAAATCTTATCAAGAAATAAAGAGAGATTCAATATGGAAGAATGAGAAAATATATTCACTCTACTCTAATGAGCCGATGATTGATACATAGATGATGATCAATATGATACAATGAATGAGTGGAATACACTCATATATAAGGTAGAAAATTATGTCATTAAGAAAATCATTCGAGCAATTAGCTTTCCTTAGGAATCAATGCATGCATAATAGTGATGGTAAAAATAGAAAGTCTAAAATAAAACTAGTCAATTAACTCCCACTGAACTAGTGTGTCAAAAATAGTGATTTCTCCAACAACTAATACTCAGAAGTAAATCATGCTTGTTGGTCCTAAAGTTTGTACCTGACTGCTAAAACGACATAGCTAGGCCATCTATCAACTTTTAGAATAATGATTCTTTGTTTTTGGTGGGTCATCTTAGAGAGTTGGTTTTACTAATACAAGCTCAAGGTTGGGTTTGAACAGGACAAGGATGAGGGTAATCCTTAGTTGTTGGAACACTAATGAAAAATAGTGAAAAACAGGGGGTAAAAGTAGAGGAAAACAACACACCACTCAATGAATAGCCTGTTGCAAGAAGTTTGATGCATTAAAATAATATTTCGAGCATAAAACATGTATCAGAACGCAATCAATCCCACAGGTTGCAAGAAAAATAAGACTTCACCAAGGAATATTTGTAATCACAGGTTGCATGTTAATAAAGTTAAGTTAGGAAATAGTTGAAAAGGAAAGAAAAGTACTTAGCACAGATCAATATTTAATTCACAATAAGACACACATAGATTAGAAAACAAACACTATCATCATTAGCTTATTCACCAGGTAGAGACTTTAATCCATATGCATAAAAATTTCAACCAAGATGATGTATTGATTTATTCTCCCAAGAATCCAACCCTTTACAATATCCAAAAACTAACTATTTAAAAGAGTTGTAGAGGCTCCTGTCCTTAGGGGACTGAGACCTAATTCTAGTATATTGACTGTAAGATAGACTGACTAACCTAACTGATATTGCATGGAATTAAGCATGTGAACTCCGTACTAGACTTAACTAGTAATAAGTGGTTCTTATCACACAAAAAAGACCACTTATTATTTAATCTAAAAGAGTGTTGTAATGGCACAACTGGAAATGCTCTTGGCAATGAGACTGCATGTGTTGAACGGACTAAGATTGGCAAACAAATACTCGTAGTGGCAAAAAAGAGTTATGCATTGAACTATGTCATGTCTGCGATCTGGAGGCCACCGAAAACAACTGGATCTATTGGAAAATATTTGCATGAGGAAGAAGGTAGTCCTCTGAAGTGTTCTGGAACTAGTTGTGTTGAGGTGCTAAGAACCGTATATCAGTGCCTAATCCCTTGGTCTTACATAATTACTCTTACCTTGAATCAATTATCTTTTTTCCTATCTGTCGGCCCTGTTCATCCACTAATGTGCCTCAACCATGCATTTTATTGAACTGAAGACTGAAACTACACTCCAGTACCTTTGCTAGGATGTGGAGTCTTTATTGCCCATCAATTTTATAAACGAACTAAAAAATAAATGCTCGAATGGAGGGATTTATTCAACACACCCCTAACTAATCAAAAACGACAATCAAAAGAAAGCATCTATGGTACAAGAGGGACCTTCCCTCATCTTTAAGAAAAATAGTGTTTCAGAAAGCACACATTTACTGGGCCTCCAAATATCTCTACATCATTCAGGTTGTGTAAGATAAAGGTATTATTTTCCAGCACCTCAACCACCTTAAAAGGGCCAAACCAGAGGTTGTCAAATTTACCATGCTTGGACTTGTCATCCCTTCTGGAATCCCACCTCAAGACGAGGTCACCTTTCTGAAAAATATCCTTCTTGGTTTTCTTGTCAAAGGCTGATTTGATCTTGATCTTACTCTAGTATGCTTGAGTCCTATGATCCAATGCTTCTCTCCTTTGTTGAACCTCTATAATCTGAAATATTCTTCTTTGGATTTCATTGGGCTCCTCCATCTCTTCCTATAAGAAATTTAGTACTGGTATACCAAGTTGAGTGGGAAAAAAAACATATATGCCATAAACAATATTGAATGGTGAGGTTCCCAAAGACCTCTTGGTGTGGATTCTGTCATCCCACAAAGAATACTTGAGTTTGGTGTAACGACCCTACTTAAATAGATGTATAGGATTATTAATTATAATTAATTTAATAATCTAACTGTACTAAAAGTTAGCTAAATAATAATTATTTCTTAAATAACTTTAACTAATTAATTATTATTAATTACTTGTTCATGATTGTCACGGATTAATTAATTATTAATTAGATCATTAATTAATTAAGTAAAGAATTAAAGGGGGTTAATAAATTATACTGTTAAATTAAAGCTTACGTATTCGGGAAGGGATAGGACATTAAATATAAGATAAGATAACAAATAAAGGGGATAAGGAACATGAATAATGGGATAATGGGCATTAACTACGAAAGGATAAGATAATTAATAAAGGGATAAGGAAAGTAATGAAGGAGGAAAAAAGTGGGTGAAGGGGAACATGAGGGGAGGTTTACGGAGGAAGGAAGGCGGGATCATTCTATGGGGATTATTTTTCTTTGGGGCTCTCTTGGATTTGCAGGGAGGAGAGTTGAGTTCTGGAGTCGAGAGGATTAGTTCAGGGGGCACCGGTTTGCTGGGGGTTTTGGGCACGGGGGCCAGGATATCCATATGGTATCCTGGAGCTAGGTAGTTGTCCTAGTTGGCAGGGTGGAACAAGGTTTGTGCAGTGTTTACACAGTTCAACAACGGTCAACAAGGCAAGTGGAAAGAGGAGGGTTAGCATCAGACCTAGGTATGTTAAATTACGTATTTGTTTTATTTTTGTTATGAAATCATTATTCGTTATGATAAATTTATATGCATATGTGCGTAGTTTATAAGAAATTACCGAGTTACTGAAATCAAGTAGAAATTATTGTTTCAACTTAAGGAATTAATGGATGTTAAATTTATCTGGCTACTACACATGGTATCAGAGCTTTTGTTTGAAATCTGGGCCTGAGGGCCAAAACTCCAAGCTCTAACTCCAGCTACGCCTAACCTGCAAACCAAACACAGAAATTTTAACACAAATCTAAATATATAAATGCAATACGAATTGAAAATGTAAAAAACAAATTTACCAAAGTAAAACAAGCAACTAGGGTTGTTACACACTTGCGCATAAAATGTACTCGTCAATGTCCAGTGAGCAGCTTAGTATTTATTTAACTTATCATGTTTTTCCTACAGTTATCTTTAACTTGGAGATGTTTTGACATGACCCACACACTAATAACCATACGCTATATTTTTTCTTATGACAACCCGCAGATTTGTTTGTAACTCATGAAGAGCTACACTCGAGTAAACACAAAATACAATATTTTGGGTACAAAGTAACACTTGTCAGGGTAGTTTAACAACATAGTGAATCTGCCGACATGCACACTAGTTACAATCTGGTAGCATCAAACAGAACACCAATCTATAGTAGTATGTACCAGTTATTAGAATCATTGATCAGAGTCTTTTGATCCCAAACAAATGAATAACTCTAGAAATTCAACTTTAAGGACTTCTCAACCATATCATAAAATCCCATAACTCAAGGGCTTCTCATTCTAAAGTTAGAATAGTATTTATGAATGTTCTCATTTTTCCTATGAAATATACTAATCTTGGACGATACTAAACATTAGAAAAAAATGCAATAATAATTAAAAATCTAACATTGTCACACACAGACTGAAATGATATAATCCATATCAATATACATAATGGATATTGCTAAGAAAATATATCACACACAGACTGAAATGATATAATCCATATCAATATACATAATGGATATTGCTAAGAAAATATATCCCTATTAGACTGAATGCTTCAAATAGAGATATTAACATTTGTCTGCCTTTAAGCATGCATCTATATGGACAATACTAGTGCTTCCTTTATCAAGGAAAAGAGAAAAAAAGTGCATTACTGGCGATGTAAAAGAAATTGACAACAGGCATAAATGTCAACACTGTAAATGAAATATCCCAAGACAAAACTGGTAATATTTTCTACATATGTTCCACTCCCACTAATGTGATTACCATTATGAAAGCCAGAATTGTATAAAAGCTTTGGAACAAAGATTGTAATAAGTTCAATAAATACAGGGCACACTTACACTTAGTTATGTATTGACTTTATCTTTAACTTTAATCTAAAAAGATTTGAATATCAGAAGCATATCACATCATAAAGAGAAATGTTAAGAAAACCTGTTTAGAAGTGTGAGAAATCAGTTCAAATTAACAGATCACAAAACTAAACTAGCAACAATCACAATAATGCACAAAAGGAAATAAAAGAAGATATACCTGGGGGATTATAATAAGCTGTGTGAAATCCCAGGTTTTGTGGCAAGATTCATAGCTACTAGGAGCAAATTAGAACTTTGGGAGCATCAGAATCAATTCAAAATATACTTCTCAGAAATGATAATCGTCAGATTTTCTAGCAACCATATTATAGACCTCCATTTGGACAACGTAAATGCCTCCTGATTAATCCACGTAAAATTTGTTTTCTCCAACTGGCTGATATAAATCAATGGAGTGCAAGCGCACTAGAGTAAAAGTTTCGCGAGCGGATTCCAATGTGACCAGCAACGAGAGGCCTAGATTCGGGGACTTTCGGGCTTAGAAACCCTAGCTTTAGATATCAATGGCCTTGAAAATCTAGTTGCTGTGAATTCACATTTCTTTCCCTCATATGAGGTACGCAGCGCACATAACGCCATTGCCGAGCTAAAGGAGCAGTTGGATAATTTGAATTCTCAGCTTCTACCCAAAAAGAAATTTACTTTCAAAAACAAGGTCACTAAAATGAATCCTGAAACCAATACCAGCAAACACCAAGTTGAGTATCTGTAATGTCAGATGCAAAAAATACAACAAGTACATATTGTATCTGCGAAAATATTACAGAAATTAAGGGGACAAACGATTAATGAATAAGGGGGCTTGTTCTTGCACCACACAGCCCGAACGCAGCGCCCAACCATGGCCGAGGAGCTGCACAAACGCAAAACGTAATACATAGTGCTCTGAGACGGGCATTGAGCGTACCGAGAGGGACAAAGCAAAGTGGAGAGGCAGCAGAGGAAGGACGCGGAAGTGAAGGACACGTTTAGGGTTGGGAGAGATAGGTGTAGGGTTATTTTGGGGAGGAAGCAGGCACGTGGGCTTCATGCGTGCCCGATTTGATTTTTAAGTTTTTTAAGTTTTTATTTATTTTAATTAATTTTATATTTTATTTTATTTTTATTATTTATTTAAATTAACTTTTTAATTTTTTTTTACTAAATTTAAATTTCAAAGCTTTAAATCGTAATTTTTTTTATATTATTTAATAATAATAAAAAAGTATATATATAATATAATATACATACATATATTAAATTTATTAATTATTAACAATAATATAATATACATACATATATTTAAATATAAGTAGCAAATTAGTTAAAGTAATTATCATTAAATTAAAATGTTAGAGAGTCCATGGGTTTTGAACCCAAGACCCCACCAAGCGAAGCGTCTTAAGAAGAACACTAATGCCAACACGCCCTCATAAGTCTTTACAAATAAATTATTTTACTTATTTAGATGAATGGTAACACTATCGGGATAAGAGTGGTATTATTATCAGGAAGATACAGTATGAAGATTAAGACTAACTGGCTTATTACCTAACCTATTGATCTGGAGCTAGCTAACTGAGTTGAATCATAGTTAGTGAATGCACCGAAAATCAAGGTAAAGGCTTATTTGGCGCCGATGATCTTTGTATCCCAAGTATAAACTCCGATTGTCCAAGCATCAGGTTCACGAGACTGTACACACAATTCGTCGAGCCGAGCGCCAAGTCCCTCCACTCCATTCCACCAATCAAGTCAATGCTAAATCTCAATGAAGAAATCGACAATGCCAACACTACGCGCCAAAGAAAATCTCCTGAGTCAAGCATCGGAGGATATTTAGTTATAAGCGAAAAGTTAAAAAGGGCTTAGACTAGGACAAGCGGGAAGGAGGCGGCATATGCACTAGGAGAGTAAGCATAGGAAGTGGCGAGTATGGCACAAGGCTAGCGTAGCTACAGGGCAAGGGAACCAATAGTTTTTTTCATAGGGGTGAAGAAATCAAGCTTAGATGCTTAATCATAATCCTAACCTAGCCAATCCCTTAAAGGAGTAATGTCTGTTTACAGACAAGTAAAGAAAACTTACGCCTAACCCTATTTCTAGTTTGAGTAGCACCAATTTGAAACATCCTGGAACTCACCCTGACAACTTTGGTTGATGCAGGTCAAAGCATACAGGATGGTCAGGAC
>SNQJ01S0000398.1:98495-109184 GCA_010110895.2 Picea sitchensis | reverse complement strand
CCACGTTAAGCAGGGCCTACGGTGGGGAAACTGTTTTTCCCGGACACCCCCCTCTCATTAAAGGTAGAAAGGTCGGGGGGTCTAGAAATCCATGAGGACCGTTGATCTGAAGGATGGGGATGCCACTGATGGAGATTAGCACAGGGGTTAGGCTCCCCATGAAAAAATGTCTTTTATCCACCTTACATAATATCGAAAGCCACGAGAGTTGTCTATATGGCTTGAACATCGGATCTTGATCGTCAATCATGTCAACCTATCGTCTATCACATATAGAGGCCGAGGTGGACTACTCTGATTCGTTGTGTTCCCTACAGAATCTTACTGAGATTTTAATGGCTTTATTGACCCTGGATGTCTCCTGCACATATAAAACTTGGTGGACCTACATGGAGTTCATTAGTGGCAAATGCGATGACAAGTGTTCAAACTCGAACCAAATATGTGTTTACCTTTCAAGAAATAAAAATCGATGGTGAAACAATGTAAAAGGTGAACATGGGGCATCAAAACAAAAATGGAGGACAGGCTACACAAACCACAATAGAACTCAATATTATGGGTGGATAGGGTATAAAAGAGAAAAGGATAGGAGTGTAGACATAGGTACCAACACTGCCAAATGCAAGAACTGGACCTCCATGAATCTATTAGAAAACATTGTTTTACATTATCATTAAAATATATGGATGTGAAATACTCCTATTGATATTTTAGGAAATGATGTAGAAGAATAAAATAAAAACACTAAAMAATGTGGCCTTCTTCTCAGTCTTGGGAATACAAACACAAATCCCTGAGAGAAATAGAGTAGCAGCAGAAGGAGTAGAAGTAAGAAGATGGAGATAGTTATTTATAGATGAGAAATATGGTTGAATACTGAAGGATGAAAAGTTCTATGTTGATGATATGACCCTTTCTTTGATGGTTCTCTCCCCCTTTTAAATCCACTCCCAATTCTTCTTTGAAAATCTTTGTCCTAGTAGTTACCGTTTCTGTTCTTTCAGAAACTTTTCACTTACTTCTTATTTTTGGAATGAAGAGTAGATAATATAAATCAATGATTGATTTAATTATTTTTAATGAATTAGGTCATTAAAATCAATGCCTTCAATTGGGACCCACTTCACCCATTTATAAAAGTTATTTAATAGACTTTAATTTCTAAAAATTTAAAGATAACTACTTGAAAAAACATCGAATGTATTTTAATTTTCTGAAAACGACAAGTGACTTATTAGCCATGGAAAAATTATAGAAATACTATTCATTATTATGTCTTTCCAATGATCCATATTGAGTGAAATTTGGGGTCTTGGATCTCAACTTATAGCCTCGGGAAGTTGAGGTTCCAAATATTTTTTCCAGGAATCCATGAAAAGAAAGATTACTATTATTTTAATTTATAGAAATATTATAGAAACATTCATAAATTAAAACATGTCCCACTATCCTCCTTGTCAAATTACCTTTCCAATGAGGTATGGTTTTCCCAAAACAAACATTTGGATCAAGAGTTATGAGCTCCGAAAGATGGAGACTCAACCATCATCGATTCGGTTTGTGGGAAAATCTTGTCCCTTGATTTTATTTCACATTTCTTAATACCACATGCATTGTGAGGGGTGAATAATTAGTGTTTATAATGAATACATACCCCTTATCATTCATGTGTGAAATAAAGGAACTTATGAAATCCTTAGTGTAGCTCTCGTGCCTTATAAAAAATCATGCCTTGGTAATATTTTGGTTGCCCAGTCAATGCCAAATATTCGCCCTCTCACTGCCCAGTCCACCTGTCAATGTCTAACATGTCAAGTCCATGTGTCACCCAAGGGTAGATACACCTCACTTCCACGTGTCACAATATGGCAGGTCCATGAAAAAGGGGAAGAAACTTAGGATAGTTAATAGTATTAAAAATATAAAATGAAGGGTTTGTGGAGTTACAAGAACGTGGATGTAAAGGACATGGGTGACAGGAATAAAAATTTGTAAAGATTACTAAGTATGAGTGATGAAAAACCCACCACCTCATGGGGCTCATGTGACCTCCCAGTCTAATATCATTCATCTGTGTATCTAAAACAACTCTCGGATCCTTGCTAGATCCCTTCCAAAATGCACGTAGGCCCTTTAAATCTTCGTGTAGGTCCAACAAAGACCCACAAACGCATTTACTAAGCCCTTATTCCTTTAAAATCAAATTCGGGCACTATCCCTCTTGTTCCAGAAGAAATCACATGTGACCAAGGGATTAAAACCAAGAGCCTAAGGCACTCCAGAGCTTCATGATCCGAGGGTTTCAACACCACAACACCTAAAAATTTTTGAACAACGAATAGGATAATTCCCGAACAACTACGAGATCAATGGTCCACAATCTGTGAACTAATCTACAATGCACATAAAAATTTGGGACTCCGAGCTTCGGGAGTTTTACCCGCTCCAACATGCAATACCCCCAAACTCACGAACTCTGAACTAGAAGATCAAATAGTTGACGCTCACCTCACACCAACGGTTGATATTTACTTCACACTCTAAGATTCAGAGCCCTTCATAAAACAACACCTTAAATATTCCCAAGTGTCGAATTGGATAACTCGCAAAGGGTTGTGATCAATGGTCCACCTTCCATCATAAATGGACAAATGAGATCTACTACGACCTTCAGGCCTTCGGTATATCTCTAACAAAGAAAAACTACACTCAGTTTCCTTCGGAGTACCATGTCTCCAGGCTCCGAGATCTATTGACATGTGGCTCTTTGCACTGATGGATATGATCTATTCAAGGCTTCAAAACTTTAGGAGTTCCGCACACATTTTCTACAACACTTCCAAATCACTGGATAACCAAAATTTTGAATAACGATGGATCTGTGGACATGTGTCCTCACAAATGGATGGTCCATATTCACTCTAGATCTTGGGACTTCCGGAAAATTTTCTCATTTACAACAATTATCCCAAAACTTTCAAATACGTGAAGTCCAAAGGACTTCAAGGGTTAAATCTTGTGTTTATTTCCTAGATCTGATGGTTAGGAAAGATCTGATTCCTCCTCGGGCGGATCTCATCGGCTTGACCTTGAAAATAAAAGGTTTCTTCCTCCAAAGGAATATGTTCACTATCCCTCCTAATCTTTATCACTCCAAGTGATTCAGACCTCCGACGCACACCTTGTGCTTCACTGAAACTTGAAACTTGAATATTTTTAGAAAATCCTTCCACTCACCCCTTGCACTCATCTTCCTTGAGAATCCTTCAACACTTGACCATTGTTGGCCATGTGCACACCTTGCACAGGTATTCTTAAGCTTTTATGCTCCACTAAGTATATGTGCATTCCTTGCACTTACTCATTGCACAATTCACTCTATCTCTCCCGAGCTACTGAGTCTGAAATGACTATTTCTTCGCACTCCTTGCATGGCTACTGTTCACACATGTGGTATCTCTCCTGATCTTGTAATTTCTCGAACTTCTAAGGACTCGAACCTTTGTTCTTTTAACAACTTCTCGTGCCCTCCTAGCACTCATGCTCTTCCTCCAGATATTTTCCAACACTTCAATAGTTTGTTGGCTTTGTTCACTCCTGCCACTTAACCCTCCTGAGTCCTGAACTTGAAAGACTCACCTTTGCGAACTCCTTGTGATTTCTCCTAGAGTCTTCAGTAACTATGGTGTACACTCCTTAAACCTCTTCTCTATGTAAACTCAGACTATCTCCCTTAAGCTTTCAAACCTATAGATGGTTCATCCTCTACACACCTTACATTGCCTCTTCAAAGTCTTCAGTAACTCTGATGTGCACTCTTTGCACATGCTTCCTCCTTGAGCCTTTACACTACTCCAATTATATGTGCACTCCTTGCGCTCACTTTGTGCTCTCTTTACAGTGTCCCTTCTATGTTTGAGAACATTTCTGGTGTGCCCACCTAGCACACTCCTCACAAAAATCCTAAACAATTTCTTTTTCACTCCTTGTGTAGGCCTTTTAGCGATTTATAACAACTCTAAGGTGTAATCCTTGCACTTCCATGAGATCCCATAAACACTCAGAAAAATACATACAGATAATTACATCTATTCCTACAAAAGGAACATTTAAACATCCATAGCATTCATTCATATGCATAGAAACTATTCAAAGAGTGAACATTCATCATACAGATAAACACACATAGAGAATCATATGCAGGGAAATATACTCTTTGTATTAATACTGAATGGTCTTTACAATTTGTACAAGACTGGACTGCACCAAAGTCTCGATTCTTTCTCTCAACAACTACTCACTAACTATCTCTTCCTTCAACCAATTGACTAACTCTCTTCTAGGAATACATTACATTGATTTATACATGAGGGGGATTCTTGAGCCTTCCATCCAGCCATATTAGTTCTTTCCTATCACATTTAAGCATCCTACCACTAAGGATTTATTACAATAAATATTCATTTACATCTTCATATTTGAGGCGATGCTCAGGATCTGTACAACTATATCCCATTAAAGGAGAATTTAAACTCATCTTTAAATATTATAATGGTTCATCCCTCCTTGATCCTTTTCAAACTTTAATTACATTAAATTACATTAAAAACTCGATATTTTATAAACTCAAAAAATGAGAAGACTAGTGTTTCTCTCTTCTTGGGATTTGCTCCCTCCTAGTGTGTTGTTGCACTGGTTGTTGATGCCATGATGAGTTGGAGCGATGCTCCTACATCATACTCTCATGCTGACAAAAATAATGAGATCCTGCTCATGGCTCCTCCATGTTTGTTGTGTTGGATCCTCCTGGGTCCCAAACTTCACTCTGGAGTTGTCTACCTTCTCCTTTTCTTTGTTTCTCTTGCTTCTTTCTTGTTGTTGATGTTGCAGGATCTCCTATGGTAAACCTCCATCTTTTGTTGACTATCTTATTTGTTGATTCCGACATCAACCTTCTCATCTCCTCTATCTCCCTATCCAATTGTTCTACTGGTTGGCTTCTATATTGCACTCTGCTTTGTTGCATCTCCTCCTCTTCATCAATCTTGAACTTGACCCGTTGTATGAGCCTACTCTAGGTTATCTCTCCCCCTCCCAGATCTTCCACTTCTTCACAAAGATCAAAGGGAAGATCAATCTGATCTCCCATACTAAATTCATCACTTGTGGCATTGACTTGCCACTCCACTCTAGGCTCAAATTCTGCAATGATATTATTGAGTTACTTCTCAACTGTCTCTTATGACAGTCCTCTTTCTGTCAGTTCCTCTGCTCTTCTGCCATCTCTTTGTGTTGGCATAAGTTGAGTGTTTTCCACCTACTCTCATGCTGGAATTCCTCTCCACTCCTCATGACCACATCCTTCTGGTAGACTTCCTCTATCTCTGGATTTCTTAACCAATCCTCCATCATCTTCAACTCCTTCTCCCACTGAGTCAGAATTTTATCTGAATGCTCCTCTTCCTTCATCTCTTGGGAATATTTTAATATATGTTCCTTCTCCTTCTCAACTACAGTCTATGTTGGATGTCTTTCTTCTTCTACACTTTCACTAGCCTCTGTTGGGCTACTTGGTAGAAATATACTAATTCCTTTAATGATAAAAATTCACCTCTGATCTTCCTCCTCTCGTATCATCACTCGTTGTTGATATGAATTATTCTTTGAGTTCATGAGACTCTTAGATAGTTTCATATCCTCTTTCTTCTCCTCTGTCAGCACTCCTTGTTGATCTGAACTCCTCTATGAGTTCTTGAAACTCTCAAACAATCTCCTTTATTCCTTGCCCACCTCGCAACCTGAAATTTCTATTCTTCCCTCCTAGCAGTCTGTCATATCTTCAACCGACCTCTTCTCATTTCCCTCTGGACAATCTACGATATCTTCAACTCATCTCTCTTCCTCATCACCGAGGATCTCTCCATATTTCAGTTCACAAATGTAGACCATATTCTCCTCTCTGTCATTGAGGTTTTCCACTTGCCTCAACCACCTCCTCAGTATTTGCTTCTGCCTTCTGGGAACCACCTGTTGGATAGGCCACTTTACCTTATGCTTCATGAGACATTCATACCTCCAACTTCCTTGCGCTTCTTGTTTCATTTTTTTCATCAACCTATCGAGCCTCTCTAAAGTCTCCTTGAGTTGTTTTTCCATATCCTCTTTTCTCATCTACTCGTGGTCTCCTTTCAGACCTTTCTTATGGCATTCAATATCCATATTATCTTTACCCTGCCCTCTTGGAAAGTTTGTTGTTTGTGGCACACTGGAAAATAGTTCTTCACACACAGAGCCTCAATAATCTGTCTTCTTTTCCTTTTCCTACTATCTATAGACAAAAATCCAATCTGATACCATATGATAATATCAAACAAAATATTTTCTCTTTCCTGCTATATGAAAACAAAATCACGCTATAATACCATATGATGCAAACCCCCACCACCTCCTAAGGCTCGCGAGACCTCCTGGTCTAGGATCGTTTGTCTATGGAGATGAAACATCTCTCAGATCCTTGTTGGATCCCTTCCAAAATGCACACATACCATTTATATCTTCGTGCAGGTCCAATAAAGACTTGTGGGTGCTTTTACTAATCCCTTTATGCATTTAAAATCAAATTCGGGCGTCATCCCTCTTATTCTGACAAAAAATGCATGTACCTGAGGGCTTAAAACCAGGCTCCTAACACAGCACACTACTTCAGCACTCCGGAGCTTTGGGCTCCAGGGGTTTCAAAACCACAACACCTCAACTTTTATGAACACTGAATAGGCTAATTCCCTGAAAAATACGGGATCAACAGTCCACAATCCATGAACTGATATACAACTCATAAAAAAAATTGAGACTCTGGGCTTCATGAGTTTTACCCGCTCCAACATGTAATTCCCCTAAAATAACGAAATCCAAACTCATGGATCATATGGGTGGATCTCACCTCACACCAATTATTGATATTTACTTCATGCTCCAAGCTTCAGAGCCTTTCACAACACAACACCTTAAATATTCCTGAGTCCTGAACTGGAAAACTTGTGAAGGTTTTTTATCAACTGTCCATCTTCCCTCGTAAATGGATGAATGAGATATACTATAGCCTTCGAGCCTTTAGGAGATATCAAACCAAGAAAAATTACACTCAATTTCCTCTGAGTACCAAATCTTCAGACTCCAAGATCTGTCGACACGTGGCTCTTTGCATCAATTGCGAGGATCTGTTCCGGGCTTCGGAACTTCAGGAGTTCAGCACACTTTTTCTACAACACTTCAAAATCGCCAGATAGTTGGAGTTTTGAACAACAATGGATATGTGGACACGTGTCCTAAAAAATGGACGATCTAGATTCACTACAGATCCTGGGACTTCCGGAAACTCACCTCCTTTACAACACTTATCCCAAATATTCTGAATTCGCGAAGTCCAAAGGACTTTAAGGGTTAAACCCCGTGCTCCTTTCCCAGATATGAAGGTTAGGAAATTTTTAATTCCTCCTTTGGATGATCTCGTCCACTCGACCTTGACAATAAAAGGTGTATTCCTCCAAATTTTTATGTTCACTATCCCTCCTGATATTTATCACTCAAAGTGATTCAGACCTCCGATGCACACATTGCACTTCACTGAAACTTGAAATTTGAATATTTTTATAAAATCCTCCCATGCGCCCCTTGCGATCGTCTTCCTTGAGACTCCTTAAAAACTTGACTAAGTGTTGGCCCAATGCACACCTTTCACAGGTATTCTTGATATTTTATGCTCCATTGACTATAGGTGCACTCCTTGCACTTGCTCTTTGCACAATTCACTTTATCTCTCCTGAGCTACTGAGTCTAAAATGACTCTTCTTTTGCACTCCTTGTGTGGCTACTATGAACACCTGTGCTATCTCTCCTGAGCTTGTACTTGCTTGAACTTCCAAGGACTCAGCCTTTTTTTCTTTAAACAACTTCTCATGCCCTCCCGACACTCACACTCTTCCTCCAGAGCTTTTCCAACACTTCAACACTGTGTTGGCTTCATGCACTCCTGGGACTTAACCCTCCTGAGTCCTGAACTTGCAAGAATCACCTTCATGCACTCCTTGTGCTTTCTCCGAGAGTCTTCAATAACAATGGCGTACGCTCCTTGCACCTCTTCTCTGCTTAAACTCATACTATCTCCCTTGAGATTTCAAACCTATAGATCGTTCGTCCTTCACACACCTTGTGTTGGCTCTTCAGAGTCTTCAGTAACTCTGATGTGCACTCCTTACACTGGCCAACACCTTGAGCCTTTACACTACTCCAAGTGTAGGAGCACCCTTTTCACTCGCTCTATGCACTCTTTGCACTGTCCCTTCTAAGTTTGAGAACAATTATGGTGTGCCCACCTGGCACGCTCCTCACAGAAATCTTGAATGTGTTCTTGCACACTCCTTGCGGATGCCTTTTATAGTTTTATAACAACTCTAAGGTGCAATCCTTGCACTGTCGTGAGATCCCAGAAACACTCATAAAACTATAGACAAAGAATTACATCTATTCCTACAAAGGGAACATTTAAACACCCATAACATTCATTCAAATGCACAAAAACTATTCAAAGAGCGAACATTCATCATACAGATAAACACACATAGAGAATCATATGCAGAGAAATCTTCTCTTTGTATTAATATTGAATGGTCTTTACAATGTGAACAAGACTGGATTGCAACAAATTCTCAGTTCTTTTTCTCCACAACTACTCACTAACTATCTCTTCCTTCAACCAATTCACTAATTCCATTATGGGCATACATTACATTGATTTATACATGAGGAGTCTTCTCAAGCCTTCCCTATAGACATCTTAGTTCTTTTCTAACGCATTTAAGCATCCTACAACTAAGTATTTATTACAATAAATATTCATTTATATCTTCAGATATGAGGCAATGCTCAGGATCTGTACAACTACAACCCATTAAAGGAAACTTTACACTCAGATTTACATTTTATAAAGGCTCAACCCTCCTTGATCCTTTTCAAACTTTAATTACATTAAATTACATTAAAAACTCAATATTTAAACTCAAAAAATGAGAAGACCGAGGCTTGTCTCTCCTTGGGATCTACTCCCTCCTAGTGCATTGTTGCGCTGGTTACTAATGCTATTATGAGTTGGAGCGATGCTCCTGCATCAATGAGGTGCAAAAATGGGAGTGTATAGTGCATTATGGTGAAGGAAGGATTGTGGATATAAGGAAAATGCAGGTCTAGAACCACACATCATTACTCATGCAAGGCATAAAACAACTATGTGTAAGAATAGTAAAACATGGTAAGTCATGAAAAATGACTAAGTGCTGGGGAGGTAGTAGTAGGGTTATGTGAAAATAAGGAAATGAAAATGAAATATGAAATATGAAAAAGGGAAATAGAAATAGAAAAATGGAAAATGGGTATAAAAAATGGAATATGATAAATGGAAAACGGAAAAAGAAAAATGGAAAATGGAAAATGGAAATGAATTATGAAAATAATAATGAAAATGAATCAGTGGACATGGAAAATGAAATAAATTGTGAAAATGAACGTGGAAATTAATTATGAAAATGAGTAATTGGTGGGTATTATGAAAATTAACTAAGTGGATAATGAAAATGGAAACAGGTAGGTATGGAAATGTGAAGTATGGAAAGGGTGTGGAGGATTGGAAAAATGTCTAAGTATGGAGAGCAGTGAAGGGTATTAGAGTGGAAATGAGGAAAAATCACTAAGTATAAATTTTAGAGAGTGGAGAATAAGGAAAATGGAAAATGGCTAAGTATGGGGCAACAATATGTGGGAGAAAAATGGCATATCTTGGGAATATGAGCTCTTTTTTAGATTATGTAAAGTATTGAACACAGTTGAGATATAGGGATATGTATTGAGAATATTGACATATGTATTTTCATTTTTTTTAGTATCATTTCCTTTCCTTCTCTTTTTTTCAAAAAGAACTCATCTTTGTTATCCTTTCATTATGAAGAACTAGAGAGTTAAATCTGATTGGAAACTTGTTGGGTCTTCACAATCAACAGTTGAGGATTTTTAGAACTTTTCAAGTTCAAGAAATAAATAAAACAAATTGGTATCTATTTGATGCATGAAAACACATCAATACCCCAAAACTTATATCACTAAATTTGGAGCTATATAAAATCATGGACGTGCATTTCTGTTAGGGCACTTTCTATTGTTTTGGTCTCTCAATTTACATGGTAGATTTTGCCTCTTTTACACATCAACCACTTTAAGGTTTGAAAACACAAATATAAATATGTAGACATGTGTAAAATTATATAAGACACCCTCGAAAAATGGAATCATGCCCTGGTTTCATGCATTTTTAAGCATTTTTCCCTTTATGCAATTTTTTTGCATTTACAAGACAACTTTTAACCTTTATGGAGAGTAGAGAGTGTTTTATTTGAAAATGCACAAGTAAAGTTATGAATTGATGTAAAATGATAAAATACAAACTCCACAAATTTAATGACTCAATTTGGAGATCATATGAGTCTTGAGCGTGCATTTTATAGTAAGATAGTTTTACCCTCCATTTTCCAAAAAGTCTTGAATTTTGGTTCCCGATAGAAGTTTCTTTTCATTTGAAAATGGACTCCAAATGATATATATATATATATATATATATATATATATATATATATATATATA
>SNQJ01S0000398.1:68003-96791 GCA_010110895.2 Picea sitchensis | reverse complement strand
ATCAATTTCCTATATGCCTTATCGTTTGTCATAAATTTACACCTACCCCTAAAACACATGAAATACTTAATTTATTAAATGTTACATTTCTTAATTCAAAAGGAACAAATAAATAAATGATAAAATACAATTATTTCAATAATGAATTGATTTGGATAAATTAATGATTTAATCGATTAATTAACTTTAGTTCCTTAATAAATTAATTTAACTTACTTAATCAAATCATTAATTAACCTAATTGGAGTGTTACATACACCCACCCTTCAAGAAATTTTGTCCTAAAGTTATAGTAACTTACAATACAAGGAGAACAATAACATGATTGAGTCATCTAGATCAGATAAACACATCATTAATTTAAACATTCATAAATACTAGTGTACATGCACAAGGCATGTATGTGTAGCTAGAACATACAAAACTTGTGCGTGTACTAATGGAAATAATTAACACATCTAAAGCAATTCCTGTATGCTTCCAACCCAATCAACAATGCAATTATCTTCATAAAGAATAAATCAACCTTTTACAATATTTGCAGAATCCTTAATTATAATAATTTAATGGTACAAGTAAAAATTACCTAGATAATTTTAATTCGGTTAAGAGTATATATATATATTTGAAACAAGAAGAAAAGAAAAGAAAAAAAACACATATGCTATAAGATTAAAACCCCACACACTCTCAACTACTTCTAATAATCATGCCTCCCCAACCTACTTCCATATTCCATCCCTATCCTTCCTCTGCTAGGGTATCTTGGAGCATCAACTATATTGACCTAACTTCAGATAGAACCCATAAGAAGAAGTGTCAACTACCTTGACCAAGCTTCCCCAACAGGAACCTATCAGTCATCATCACATGTCTAGGGGAGCATGATCTAACACCATCCTCCCACAGCTCCAGCTTACAGAGGATACATGGTGGGAAATTTCTCCACCCCTCCTTGTAGAACTAGGATCAACACCTTATCATGGACCATACAATGGCACTATGTTATTTGTATTTTTTCATCGTATATTCAGTTTCAGGTAGTCTCTCTACCTAGAAAACCTACATTTTCCCACATATCATAGCAATGCATTTGAAGCAACAAAATTTCACATACAAGAATCATACCATATTTTTTCTTGGTCAGTGTTCAAAACATCATCCCTTTATTATCATTATCCTTTTTCTATTTTATAGTCGAATAATATGCAAATTAGTTTATAGCACAAATCACACATATCCATACACATTATCATGTAAACACATTTAACCATATCATTAACTCGATAGCCACATATCAACATCTTAAAATTTCAAAATTTTCAAGCTAGAATTAGGTTGCATAATATCCATCATAAACCACATAACCATAAACATTCATAGTATTCACATTCACATAGGTCCATATGTCCAAAATTTAAAGTGTCAAGTAATTAATGTTCCATAGATCATAAGAAAATAAATATAGGACTGGGACATAAGTAATTCTAGTTGTCTAAGTCAAAATAGGTCATTACATAGACCCATACTTCTGGAAACATAGTCCCGAGGTGGTCAAAAAAAGTGAGGGATGATCTTGTCGTAAGGTCTCTGCATCCTCCAAAGTAGCATATTCTAGGATATACTTGTCCCACTGGACCTTAACCTGATATACCAAATGATTTTTGAGATGTCGGACCCTATGGTCCAATATGCATAACGGTTCGACCATGATGGTTCCCACGTCGGAGACTTGCAATTCCTTCCAATTTAGTTTGTGAGCTTCATCAACAACATAATGTTGTAAAACGGATACATGAAAAACATCTTGAGTTTTATGCAAGTGGTATGGTAGTATGAGATGATAGGAAACTGGTCCAATTCTCTCTTGAATCTTAAACGGTCCTATAAATAGAGGAAAAAAATTGTCCCTTTCCCAAACCTAATGGTACTCTTATTAGTCCTAATATGAATGAAAACGTGATCTCCAACTTTATAGCTTCGATCAATCCTATACACATCATCATAAATTTTATGTCTATCTTACGCCTCCTTTAATCATTGTCTAATCTGAATCACATGTTCCTTCATCTCTTGAATCAGTTATGTCCCTACTGTCATTCGGTCTTCTAACCTTTCCCAACTCAATAGTTTATCTTCATGTAGCGACATTCCAATTGAGTTTTGAAAACTGTTATTGTAGGCAATCTCTACCAAAGGAAAATACTTCTCACAATGGATTTGATTATCCATAACATACATCCTAAGCATGTCTTCCATAACCTAATTTATTCTTTCATTTTTCCCATCTTTTTTAGAATGATATGATGTGCTTAAGTTCAAATGAGTCCCCAATGTTGACTGCAAACTTGTCCAAAACCTAGAGGTGAATCAAGAGTCCCTATCTTAAATCAAGTTCTTCAGTAACCCATGCAGAAGGATGACCTTGCTTATAAAAACGCGTGCCACATTAGTGACATCATATGTTTTTTTGATTGGAGTAAAGTGAGCACTCTTGGTAAATTTATCAACTACAACTAGAATGGCCTTGTGCCTCAGTGATGTGAGTGGAAATTGCACAATGAAATCCAAAGAAATGACTTCCCACTTGGACATAGGAACATCATGCAATTGTAGGAGACATGTCAGGTGGTCATGATCAGCCTTCACTTGGTGACACTCGAGGCACTTGGCGATGAAATGGAATACATCACGCTTCATGCCTACCTAGAAGAAAAGATTCTTCATGTATGCATACATTTTCTTCATATGTGGATGTGCATAGTAAAGTTCTATATGGGATTCTTTGAGTATGATGATTCGAATATCCTTACCCTCATGGATGTACATCCTTCCTTGATATCTTAGCAATCCATCTTCTTCAAGGATATATCCTTCATAATTTGGCTTTAACTTCTTCCCATTATGGAGGGATGAAGTAACCTTTAAATACCATCTATCTCCAATAATTTTCCCCAACCCCTGCTCCCTCAAACTCACCTTTAGGGGCACCGCAAGAATATACGTGGTATTCCACTTAGGGAATCCATGACCACATTCTCCTTTTTCTTGATGTATGAAATTCCAAAATTCTACTCACCCATAAATTCACTCCATCGAATCTGCCTAGCATTGAGATCAGTTTGAGTGAAGAGGTTCTTTAATATTTCATGGTATATGTTACACATCAAAATTACTCACTTCAATAGTGTCGTCATTACAAGTGTCATAAATATTGCAGTGTCGCAAGTGTTGCAAGTGTCATAAACATCATACTGCCATATTGCCTATGTCCTGTCTCTAATAACATCATAAGGACACTTAAGACACCTTCAAAGACTAGTTTAAGAAGGAGAAATCATCTAATGAGGAGTACAAATCATTTTCCATGAAGAAAACCACTTAAAAATGATTTTTTGAATGAGAGCTCTCCCCTACCCACTGTTAGGGAGTTCTAGCGCTCCCTTGACTCCTTTTGGGGGAGCATTCCAAGCACTCTGTGCACCCTTTTGGGGGAGCGCTTCCCTTTCTGAGTGAATTTTTGGCTTATTGAGATAAATAAAGGAAGAATCCCCTCAATCTTTGAAGGTAGTTGGATTTGAATCTGAGGTCAAGGCATGATCTTAGGGAAGATCCTCAACTGAAGGAGAAGAATCCTCAACTTATCCCAAAGATCTCTCAAGTGGTTGGGCCTCTCCAAGCTTATATAAGGAGGCCTTCTCATGGTGAAAATAGGAGGATAGAGATTGAGAGATACCAAACTTATGATCTCATGAGTGGTATTGATATAGAGACATTGTAAATCATCTAACTTATGATCCCATAAGTGAGATGCCATTGAAGAATAATCAGTGTAGATTACTTGAGCAAAGGGGTTGGACAAGGAGAGCTGGAAGAAGTTGTTGCACCTTCATCAGAGGATTGTAAGTACTCTTCATTTGTTCTCATTAATATACATGTATGCTTGGCCAGTTTCTTTCAAGTTTGTCTTTGTTCCACATAAACTTGTCTCTAGTAGATAGATATGGTTTTGATCTAGTCTAAGTATAATAGGAAGTTTGGTGTATCTTTGTTTGTTCTACAAGACTTATTGAGGAGCTTAGGATCGAAGCTCAACCTAGACTGTGCAAGGAAAAACGCCATTAAAAAGGTACACTTTTCTTCTTCCTCTTCATACATTATCTTAATTAGATCTAAAAGGATGTCAGTGACCAATGATAGCATCCATTCTATCTTGGTTTTAGGGGTCTAGTTACCAACAGGGAATTCGCTTGTTCGCAGGAGGATTCACCTGTAATAGAAATTAGCGACTCCACTGGGGAAGGACCTTTGAATTGTTTCCTTCCTAGATCATGATTTCCTTTGCGCATTTTGATCTTATTCATACTATGTCTTTGATTCTTAGATTTGTTGATTGAACCTTCACTTCATCCCATACACTTTGCATTTCTGAAATTGCTTGAATTTTTGGATTTTTGGGTATTTTTCTGAACTTTTTTAAGCCTAGTGCTCCCCTTCCATTTCTATCAGAGTGTTGACACGCCATGCTATCATTACACACAACATTGGAACACTTTGGTGCCCCTTACACTAGAGCGTTTCCCTCTTTTTGTTAAAGATCTTGCAGGAGTTTAGTCTTTGAATCAATTTTTTCCTGTTTGCACTTGATTAGAGTTCTTACAACCTCAATGTATCCTTTTTAGGGTCCCCAACACCTTGATATCTGAGAATTCATGATAATTTTTTTGGGTTTGTGACATATTTTTCTTCCTTACTTTGAATAACTCTTTGCCTTTGACGATTTAAAGTCGATTTGTCGTTTTTTTCTCATTTATCTGATTGAGTGAAACATTTTTGTAAGGATATTCAAAGGTATTTTGTACTTTCCATTTTTATATTTGAATTCTTTTTCCAAATAAATTCTTGGCTTTTCATCATCCATTATCCTTCTCCTACCTTCACCTGGAATTTCCCCAATTTTCAAGCATTCTGGGTGAGTTTTTGCATGTTTTTTGGCTATTTTTCTGAGTTTCTGGGAGCACCAATGCCCCCATGTAGGCCATATCAAGGCGCTAGAACTCCCCTACAGTTATTTAGGGAGAACTGGCAGCACTCTGTGCACCATTCTGAGGGAGCGTTGGTCTCTTTTTGAGTCAAATTGCCTTCTTTTGCTCAGTCTTTTGCAACCTGTTTTGTAGTACTCTTTACCCAGAGTCTGTGGTTGGTTGTCAAGTTATTTGGATTGAGTATTTATGGTTTTTGATGCTTTTCACTCTATTTTGTATTGATTGGAGCTTGAAAACTCTTTCATAAATGTAAAACTGTCTTTTCTAGCTGCGTTCTTGTCGAGACAGTTTTGAGTGGTTTCTCTTTCTCCCTGTCATTTCTTGGATTCTTCTCTGCATTTTATTGTACTCCTTGGATGATTTTTGGTTTTAGGATCCTTGACTGAGTTATTGTTAGAAAAATATTCTACTTGGTTTCTTTCAGTTCTCATTTTTTTTCATGCATTTTTGCTTTTGGGTCATGAAACTAGCTTGCATTTGAAGTGGCGGAATTGCATGTTTTTGGTTTTTTTGGGACATTGTGCATCGGTAATGATGAATGTTTTCTCCTTCTCGTAGCATATCTTTCATCAAAATGAAAAGATTTAATCTTCATCTCTTTGCATAACTTTCGAGTCGGTCAAAACACCATATTGTCCACGCCATTTTCCTTTTGAGTAACAACAGCTTTAAAAATCAAGCGCTAAACTAAAATTGATTAGACATTTTTACATTTTCTGGTAACAAACCTACATTAGATTAGTTGTAAGGATTTGGTATAGGTGTGAAATATAACTTTACAAATATGCAAACAAACATAGGATCTTGTGTTATGGAGCGGTGAAATCCAATTGCTACATTTTGTCCTGGGAAGCCCTTCTCACACAAGGGTCAAACCTGAGGTCGCATTGAGACTATCAGAGTTACTCACCCTGTTTTGTTGGTCTTGGTGTAGATATTGTGTGTATTATGGGGGTCGCTTGAAGGTATACCCACAATGATGAGTGGAAGCCTTTCAAGTTGATTTTGGGCTAGATACCCTGCCCTTACGTGTGGATCGGATTGTCAACTATTTCCCCAAGCATCACTGTTGTAGTTGGTAACCTTAGTGGGCTATATCTTTAGGTTCTTTACACGAGGTGACTGTGGAGGGGAAAGTCTTCATGGTACCTGGAATCGACGTTGGCAAGACTCACTCGGGCTCCTTGGAGGGTATACCCATGATTATGTGTGGGAGCTTGCACCAGGGTGTAAGTCCATTAAGTAGGTCATCAACGTAAATTTTCCACCTTCTCTATCTCATCCCCTTCTTACTTTTTTCCTGCGACGTTGGATTTCATCACCAACTAGTGTACTCATTGTGAGAAGGTTTTGTTTGTTTGCTTGCTTACTATATTTTTAGAGTGTATTGTTTGTTCTCCCTAGCAGAATCTAGGTTGGAACTTTATTTTTGTGTCGTCAGTTCCTGGGATGTCCAATGAAGGAACCCCTTTGCCAGGGGAACCCTTTGTTTTTCCTTCTCATGGAAATGTTGGTCCTCCTTACATCGCTACTTTGAGCCTTCCAGGTCTCACAATCGGGTTACCGGTATGGTTGTTTTCCACTTCGGTCATATCGAATGCAGGTGCTTCAGATGTAAGCACACCACCCACACATCAACCTCACGTCGACCTTTCACCTTCTTTGTCCGTCAGGTCTCCTTCCATTTCTCCTTCTTCACCTAGTGAAAGATCTAAAGTGAGTAGCTAGGTTGATAAGAAGAATAAGAAACAGAAAGAGAAGAAGAAGAATCGGAAAGGGACCAAACCTCCAAATACATAAAATGTTGGATCCAAACAACCAACTACTGTTAATAGTATTGGGAGTGTTGATGAGGTCAACAATATTAAAATGAAGAATCTGAAACCCAAATTCCCTTGTAGTCTCTGTAAGGGTGACCACTTTCTGAGGGATTTCCCTGGTATTCCCAAGGTATTAGAAGTGTGGTCCTCCACATCATCGGCCCCTGCTGGTCATCTCGGTGATACCCCTTCAACTAGTGACGTTAAAGTTGGTAAGAAGAAAACAACTGTCAAATTCTCTTGTATGTTATGCAAAGGTGATCATTATTCTCACCTTTTTCCTCGCATGGACGAGGCTTCTTCTCTTTTGGAAAAGCTTCAAATTCTAGCTGGTTATCATAGGCTTTCCCCCAACCCATCATTAGTTGATGGAAGGGTCAATCTAGTTCCATCTCTGGTCAATCTGGTTGATCCGGTGGTCAATCTAGTTTCATCCTCAATTGAACCACTAACCAAAGTAGTTGATCCAGTTCCATCATCAGTCATCCCCACTATTCATCTACAGACTGAACCCAAAGTGACTGATCTAGTTCCTTCCTCGGTCAGTCCCACCCTTCATCTGAAGAGTGTCAAAGTGGTTGATCCAATTCAATCATCGGTCAATCCCACTCTTCCTCTGACGAGTTCCAAAGTGGTTTCTATGGTGACTTCATCAGTCAATACCACTCTTCCTCTGATGAGTTCCAAAGTGGTTGCTCAGGTTACTTCATCGGTCAATCCCACTCCTCCTCTGACGAGTTCCAAAGGGGTTGCTTCGATTAAATCATCGATAAATCCCACTCTTCCTCTGACGAGTGCCAAAGTGGTTTCTCTGGTTACATCATCAGTCAATCCCACTCTTCCTTTGAAGAGTACCAAGGTGGTCAATTTGATCCCATCATCGACCGATCCTACTCTCCCGCTAGAGAGTAAACCCGATTATGCCCACGTTTTTCTCATTGAAACAGGATCTACCATGTCGAGGGGAATTCCTCCTTCTCCTGCGAAAACCCTTCCAAGTAATGAGGCCATCCTTTTTTATTGGGGTGTGCTAACTGGACCTCATCTTCCCTCTCACATGCCTTTCAAGATTACAGTAAAATTTTGTGGTCAGAACATTTCTCATGCACTGATAGATGAAGCTTCATCTATTAGTATTTTTTCCTCTATTGCTTGGAAAGCTTTGGGTTATCCTCAACTTGTGTTAATTACCCAGACTCTGTTCACTTTTAATAAAAGAACCAGTATCCCTTTAGGGATCCTTCCTCAGTTTCTCATAACTTTGGGAGGGAAAATTGTCTTTATTGATGTTATGGTAGTCCAGGACCCCTTGGATTTCGATTTACTCCTTGGGAGAGATTATGTTTATGCCATGAAAGATATTTTGTCCACTTTTTTTCGTGTGATATATTTCCTACATGATGGAAGAATGGTGACTATTGATCAACTTCCATTTGTTGGCTCTGACTTGACCATCAACCCAATGACCTCCCTAAATGAGCTTTATATGCAGTCGGTATCACCTATGCCACAGGTCAATTATGCGGCATTGTCTCGCATGACTTCAACTTCTGA
The DNA here is from genome assembly GCA_010110895.2 of Picea sitchensis. Taxonomy (NCBI): domain Eukaryota; kingdom Viridiplantae; phylum Streptophyta; class Pinopsida; order Pinales; family Pinaceae; genus Picea; species Picea sitchensis. Next base: position 88,372 of record SNQJ01S0000398.1, on the reverse strand, counting down.
TGACTTAGATCTGGTAGTTGAAATGGTGCTCTCTTCGGTAGGGCTATTAGAGCTTGATATCCTTACCCCTGGCGAGACCCTCGACATGTGTTCCTTCCAGAGCATTGTTCTTCCATCCAGTGAAGATCTCTTGGAAGCCANTATATGCAGTCGGTATCACCTATGCCACAGGTCAATTATGCGGCATTGTCTCGCATGACTTCAACTTCTGATGACTTAGATCTGGTAGTTGAAATGGTGCTCTCTTCGGTAGGGCTATTAGAGCTTGATATCCTTACCCCTGGAGAGACCCTCGACATGTGTTCCTTCCAGAGCATTGTTCTTCCATCCAGTGAAGATCTCTTGGAAGCCATGATCGAGTTTTATCCCTTGACATGGTGTCCTTCCAAAGCATTATCCTCTTGGAAGCCATGATCAATATGAGTCAACGAGCATAGTTTTTCTTCTCTATAGCAAGCTTGTTAAAAAATGAAACAGAGATTTGGGGATCGAACCCCGAGCCACGAGCACAATTTTCCACTTTGTGGCAAGCTCGTTGAAAAATGAAATAGAAGCTATGAGCATAGTTTTTATTCTCTATAGAAAGCTCGTTAAAAAATGAAACAAAGATCTGGGGATCAAACCCGGAGCCATGAGAATATTTTTTCTTCTCTATAGCAAGCTCGTTAAAAAATGAAAGAGAGATATGGGGATCAAACCCGGAGCCTTGAGAATAATTCTTTTCCTTTGTCAAGCTCGTTAAAAAATGAAACAGTCACCTCTCCTATCAAGTTGAGTCTTTCGCCAGATCTCGTAGATGTCGAGTCGAGTCTTTCATTAGGTCTCATATTTGAACCTTCATTTCATCCACCTATATTCTTTTTCTCCATCTAGTAAAAAAAATTGGTGACAACCTCAAAGTCGGTGAATGAATTGAAGCTTGGGGGGCATGTCTCCAGCCTTTTGATGATCATTCTGGAGTTAAGCCACTAGCTTTTCAAGATGGCGGAGTACCAAGCTTAGTCTTTGTTCCTTCTCGCAGTCATAAATACATGAGAATGTAACCAAGTATACTTTTATCACTTTTTTGGACTCGTAAAGGTTATACGAAAAATGAACCCCTCGAAGTCTTCTTTAAGCTCTTTTCAGACTCTCAAAACGTGAAAAGATTGTCGAGTGATCTTTCTTTCTTTCCCACTCGTTAAAATGTTGAAAGGGCGTATTTTGAGTGATAATTATCTCTTTTTCGGCCTCATGAGACTAACATTATGAAAAAGGAAAACACTGGAGTCATCTTTAAGATCTTTTGAGACTCTCTAAACATGAAAAATCATTGTGTTTACCTTCTCTAGACTCGTTAAAAAAATCATACATTGAAAGACCCATACGGGACTGAACCCATACTTCTTCCAGTTCATTAAACAAAGAAAGAGGGACTTACTGAAGGTGAGTTATATCGAACATGTCTTACCCTCCTCGAGCTCGTTAAATTAAAAAGAGGTACTCGTCTATCTAAATGGGGGAAAAATTGAAGGAAGCAAGCCAAACAGTTTTTTAGAACACTACCAGTAACTCCTACGGTTGCCCTTGAACATGACACTTTGTCTTTGCACACACTTCAATCTGCTAAACCTCTACACTGAACCAATCCTCTAAGTTTTCTTACTCCTTTGGGTCACCCAATGAAAGTCACAATGTCCACTCCATCATCATGTTTTACATGTATTTTTTTTACTGTTCTGCCTCGATGTTCAAGGGAAGTATCTGCCTCGATAGTCAGCCATCACAAATATCTTGCTTCAATACCCATGTTAGTCGATGTTCATTTGATCTACCAATTTACATCTCTATGTCAGTTTCGTTTCAGTGATGGTGGATACATCAAGGCCCTCCTGCGACGAGTCTATTTCTGTCGATCTCAACACATTATCCGGGAACTAGACTTAGAAACCAGTTAGTACCTTGGGACCTGCATTCCTCAATGGCATGCCTCCTCACTTCCGACAATGGGTTTACATCATTGACCTTTGATCGGATGATTCCATGGATGTTCGAATTCAGCTCATTCATTCACATTTGTTGGAATGTACTAGAGTACCTTGGGAATCATTGACATCAATGGTGATCTTCCTCGTGCTTGTTAACAATTTACCTCATTGACCGGTAATCAAGTGGTTTCTGCCATGCTCGACATCAGGACATATATTCACATGGTTAGATTCATACTACATCAGGATCGGTAATAAGACCCTAGGTTGAGTCATCACTCTGATATATACTTTTCCCAGGTTGTGAAGGAGTTTTATTTTGAACTATGACACATATATTGCTACATAGATCCACTTTGTATTGGTCATGGCTATGTCTTGTCATCTCGTAGATCCACTATGTATTTTTCGTGGCTATGATCAGTTCATGTCATGGAAGTATATATCCACAATATATCTTTGGTGGATATACATTTTTATTTATACAATTATGGATCCGCATTGTATTTTATGGCGGCCATACCTTGCAAGTCTTTGTCACCCAAGCATAGGTATTCCTTCCTTGGGTTTGAAACATGTCAAAATATTTGTTTGATGGTTGTGTGGAGCTTCTACCAGGTTCTCTGCATCCTTACCCTTTCTTGAAAAATTCTACAAAGTACTTCATTCATCAGTTCCTGTCTTCTAACTTCGCACTTTGGGGGGCAATCTGTTACACATCAAAATTACTCACTTCAATAGTGTTGCCATTACAAGTTTCGTAAATGTTGCAGTGTTGCAAGTGTCATAAACATCATACTGCCATCTTGCCTATGTCGTGTCTCTAACGACATCATAAGGACACTTAAGACACCTTCAAAGACTAGTTTAAGAAGGAGAAATAATCTGATGAGTACAAATCATTTGCCATGAAGAAAACCACTCAAAAATGATTTTTTGAAGGAGAGTGCTCCCCTACCCACTATTAGGGAGTGCTATCACTCCCTAGACTCCTTTGGGGGAGCGTTCCAAGCACTCTGTGCACCCTTTTGGGGGAGCGCTTCCCTTTCTGAGCGAATTTTTTGCTTGTTGAGATCAATCAAGGAAGAATCCCCTCAATCTCTGAAGGTAGTTGGATTCAAATATGAGGTCAAGGCATGATCTTAGAGAAGATCCTCAACTAAAGGATAATAATTCTCAACTTATCCCAAATATCTCTCAAGTGGTTGGGCCTCTCCAAGATTATATAAGGAGGCCTTCTCATGGTGAAAATAGGAGGATAGAGATTGAGAGATACCAAACTTATGATCTCATGAGTGGCATTGATATAGAGACATTGTAAAGAATATAACTTATGATCCCATAAGTTAGATGCCATTTAACCATAATCAATGTAGATTACTTGAGCAAAGGGGTTGGACAAGGAGACTTGGAAGAAGTTGTTTCACCTTCATCAGAGGATTGTAAGTACTCTTCATTTGTTCTCATTAATATACATATACGCTTGGCCTATTTATTTCAAGTTTGTGTTTGTTCCACATAAACTTGTCTCTAAAGGATAGATCTATTTTTGAGGTAATTCCAGTAGAATAGGAAGTTTGTTGTATCTTTGTTTCTTCTACAGGACTTATTGAGGAGCTTAGGATCGAAGCTCAACCTGGACCGTGCGAGGACAAACGCCATTAAAAAGGTACACTTTTATTCTTCATCTTCATACATTAGATTAATTAGATCTAAAAGGATGTCAATGACCAATGATAACACCCTTTCTGTCTTGGTTTTATGGATCTATATAACAAGAGGGAATATGCTTGTCTGCAGGAGGATTCACCTGTAACAGTATATATTGAGATCAAAGCTTCGCCCCACTAGATAATGCCTCCAAATATTTAGAGATAGAATTAAAACTACCAAATCTAAATCATGAGTAGAATATAGCTCATCATGTTGCTTCAACTTTATTGATGCATACACTATCACTCCCCCATCTTGCATTAGCACAACCCTGAATCCTTGCTTGAAGGCATCCATGCAGACTGTGAAGTCCTTCTCCATATCCGGAACTCGTAGAATTGGTTCACTGGTTAGTAATATCTTAAGCTCGAGGAATGCAATGTCACATTCCTCTGTCCATTCATACCTGACCCGATTGTGTTGCAAGGTGGTGATGTGTTTTTTAATCTTTGAGGATCCTTCCACAAACCTTCAATAATAACTAGCTATCCCCATAAATATTCTCACCTCATGAACATTCTTTGGCACTGGCCAACCCATTTTGGTCTTCACCTTTTTTGGGTCCACAGAAATTCCTTCACCAGAATTGATATGAACAAGATAGTGAATCTCTTTCTGGAAGAAACAACACTTAAACAACTTTTCATACAACTTGTTCTCTCTAAGGAATGACAACAACACTCGCAAGTGTTCCTCGTGTTATCTTTCATTCTTGGAATAGATGAGGATATTATCAAGAAATACTTGTACAAATCAGTCTAGGTACTTTATAAATACACCATTCATGAGGCTCGTGAATATTTCTAGTGCATTGATCAATCCAAAAGGTACTAAAATGAACTCGTAATTTCTGAACCAAGTTTGAAAGGTAGTTTTAGGAATATCTCCTTCCTTAATCCTTAACTCGTGATACCTTGATCACGAATCAATTTTTGAGAAAATTGTTTCCCCTCTCATATGATCAAAGAGATCATCAATATGTGGTATTCGGTACCTATTATTCACTATAGGACAGTTCACGTCCTAGTAATCTATACACAGTCACAAGGAACCATCCTTCTTCTTGACAAAGATTACTTGTGCACCCCAAGGTGAAACACTGGGCCTTATTATCCCTAAGTCAAGTAGTTCCTTAAACTGCATCTCCAAATCACAAAGTTCTGGAGTTTTCATCCTATACGGTGTTTTAGAAATTGTCTCTACACCAGGTTTTATCTCAATGGTAAAATCAAGCTCCCTCTTAGGAGGAAACCCTGGAAAGTCTTTAAGAAAAAAAATCCTTAAACTCCAATAATATTGGATATTGGTCCATAGAGGGCCCATTCCCTTCATTTATTTCTTCCACCACTTATATTTGACAACCTTGCCTCATCCAAAGTTTAATCTTCATTGTCGAGATAAAGCGTAGAGACACCCTCCTCAGTATACCATGGATCTCTATTGAACTTCCTTCATCATCAACAAAAAGCACCCTCTTCATGAAAAAATCTACCATAGCTCGATGGGATTCTAACCATTCCATCCCAATGATTAGATCATAATTCCCTAGGGAAGTGGCATGCACCTTCAACCTAGTAGTATACACTCCCAAGTCTACAAGGAAATTTTTGACGCTAGGTCCTACCACTTTTTTTGCCCCAAATTCATATAGACTTGTTTAAAATCATTGTGCTTGTAGGTTTCCAACCCACACTTTTACAATGCATAAGGTGAAATGAAACTATCTGTAGCACTATAATAAAATAAAATTTTAACACTGACATGGTTTAGCATGCCTCACAACTCCACCATAGTGGATTGATGTTCTTCCTGGTGGTTATTAAATGCTGCATAAATCCGGTGGATACTACTCACTCTTCCCATCAGGGCCTTCCCTTCTCTATGCAAAAATATCGACCGTGACTCTTGACAATCACGTTGCTAATGAGGTGCTACGCACCCAAAAAAAGTAACTTGAGGTGGAACCTGCACACTTCCCTATAAAGGCCTCTGAAATGAGTTCCTCCCCTTGGAACCCATGTCCTACTAAATGCTCCCTAAGAAGGTCATGGACTTTCTTATGTCATTGGTGATGAGTGGGATGTTGCACTCACTGCCATTGAAATACATGTTGGAACTTCTCTAGGTGTCGCTCTATTTCCATAAGGAGGTTTCCTAGAGATTCCTCCCCTGAAGAAGGTCCTAGGGGCCTTCCCAACGAATCCAAGTGGTTGTGGAATAGTTTATATCATACCTCCATTTAAGCTCATATGTTCTTCTCTATAATGAGAACTTTCAACTTCCTTAGCCACTGATGATGATTTCCACACATGTACCATGGCCCTTATCTTAGGGTTTAACCCATATACAAAACATTATACTTGTTGTTGATTGGTATCCATGTATGAGACCTACTTTAGTAGCTCCATGAACCTGATTTTGTACTCTTCCATAGTTCTTTTTCCCTGAACTAGAGCATGAAACTCTCCTACCTGTTGTTCCTCATAGTAAGTAGGAAAATATTTCCTTCAGAACCTTTCCTCAAAAATCTCCCATGAGACATTGTTTGGGGTAAGGTGTAGCTACCTCTTCATATGACACCACCACTTCAAGGCACTGTCCCTCAAATAAAAGATCACTATATTCTCTTTTGATGTGGAAGAATAGTCTCTCAAGCAAAAACATCTCATCATTCCTTCCAACCATACCTCTACCCGTTCACTTGCACGTCCCCCGAAAAACTATGGTAGTTTGATTTTTTGTAGTTCTCTAGTGATTTCCCCTAGTCGAGGCCCTCCCTCCGAGCCCCTCAATGCTTTAGGGTTATACACTACAGTTGGTGGGGTTTTCACTTCCACATATGCTGATCTAGATGGATATCACTGGCCACCCACCTTTCCAACTAGCTCAAAATAGTTTTCTAACAATTTTGGCAATTTACTATTTTTAGCAATTTTAACTTCCGGGGCCATTTTGAGGGCCTAAATGAAGGTTTTTTGGTATTGATCTCCTCAATTATAGTCAAAGGCATCATTGAGCCCCCAAAATTAATATCCTCAAGGATACATTTCGAACGGGCTATCAAACGCCTAAAACGGAGATCGTATGCAAAAGTTACGACCCCGGGAAGTTGATGTACTAACTTACCCAAACGTGGCCCACATGACTTTTGGCGCTTCATCTCCTAGGGTTAGGTTTTTGGATGTCTACGGTTTTGGGAATTCTTAATTATTTTAAAAAGGCCTTCAAAGCCTCATTGTAACCCTCTTCTTGTGAATGCGCATTGCCGTCACATCTCTTCTCAGAGATAAGCTGCCACCATTCCAGCAAGCTTGTTTCCGTTGCATTTTACAGTTTCAGCTTATTTCATTATTGAATAGAAAACTAGTTTTATTGTATCTCTGTTATTTTGTGTTAAGCACCTGTTAATAATCTGTATTCATTTTGTTATGCTCATAAAATTTGGATCAATGGTATCAGAGAAGTCTGCTCCTTGTTGTCTTAATGCATGTCCCCAACGAGGTTGGAGTACAAAGAGTTGGGTCTTGAGCTTGTTTCTCTTGAGGACAGAAGCTCTCGCACGCCCAAGTGACCTCCCATGGTAGGAGAAAATAAAGATGATGGGACAGGATATCCTTTCAAACTGTTGATTAAGGAAGCCCTCATGCAACAGAGGAACGAGATGATGGATAGTTTCACACAAATCCTTTGGCGACTACCAACAGACGACACATCTTCTTTGAACGGAGGCACTGCCCCCTTCAATGTACAAATAAACTTTGATATTCCTATATTTGAAGGTCAGATAGATGTAGATGCTATAGACAAGTTGTTGAATCTACTATAAGGGTATTTTTCTGTTCATAGATTTTCGAATAGAGAAAAGATTACTTTTGCGCTCCTCAAAGTCGTTCCCCATGTCAAAGGTTGGTGGGAAACTTTCTGTGAGCAAAAGGAAACAAAGGAAACCTCATTATTTTCAGTCACGACCACCTGGGAATCCTTCAGGGATGCTATTACGAAACAATTCTACCCTTTCAGAAGTTATGATGACCTATGTATCAAATGGACCACACTGCGGCAAGAAAGAGACCAAGCAGTGCCAGATTTCACAAATATCTTCCATACCTTGCGCACCAAGTTGGGTATCAAAGATTCAGAGTGACATTTGGTGGTCAAGTATGACGGTGCTCTACATAGATACATCCAAACCGAAATGGAATTTCTGGACATCTCATCCTTGGGCACGACCTACCGATATGCCATCAAAATCAAGCAGAAGCTCAAACAAAAGACGCGGCAATTTGGGCCTGGGAACCCCTCACAATAAAAGCCAGGAAAGGGAGGCCCCAACCCACCGAACAAAGGATAGATCAAATATGGACAGTATTAGTACAACCAGTACAAGATGCAAGAAAATAAGGACACCGGAAAGACAAAGAAAGATACCAGGAAGTGGTGTGACTTCCATAAGAGCCCTTGGCATAACACTACTGACTTTTGCTCAAAGCAGTCGCTAGTGGCCGAAGTGAAAGCTTCTGAATTAGATGTGGATTCTGACTCTGAGACAGAACCAGAAAGGGGAAGATGGATCATTGACATGAAACCCAGTGCCACCGTTTCTACCACCAAGCTCCAGCCTGGGGAACTAGACGAGCCAGAAGAAGCCAAGCACCTCTTCCATTCACAGATGTGGGTAAAAGGAAAACCACTGCACTTCATCGTTGATAGCGGTAGCCAGAAGAAACTCATCTCAGCAAAGGTCATCAAGCAACTGGCCCTGCCAAAAACACCGCACCCACAACCCTACACCATTCGATGGCTCCGCCAAGGAAGTGATCTCCGCGTCAGCCAACAGTGTCGACTGTCGTACAACATCAAGCCCTTGAAAGATGAGGTATTGTGTGATGTTTCTCCTCTCGAAGTTTGTGATGTTCTTTTGGGCCAACCTTATTTATGGAAACGTCATGTTGTATATGAGTCTAGGCCTTGTAGTGTTATTATTACTTTGAACAGGAAATTGCACAAGATACCCGAGGCAGTCCCACCTAGTGTTATTTCCTTGATCTCTGCTAAGCAATGTAGGAAGGTCATCTGTCAAACGGGGAAGTTTGTCTTCTTTGTGATTCGCTCTTAGAATAAGCGAAAGATCACAGCCACATCCAAGGTCTCTGTGGTCGGCCTCTCCACACAGAAGAAACAAGTAGATAAGGTCGTGGAAGAATACTCAGATATCTTCTCCTCACCTACAGGGGTACCTCTACACTGCCAAGTCAAGCACCCCATCAATCTGACCCCTGGTGCACCGCTGCCCAATGGGACAGTCTATCGTCGCTCTTTGTTAGAGAATGAGGAGATCAAGCGACAAATCCAAGAACTTCTCCACAAGGGGTACATCTGCCCCAGCTCATCACCTTGTGGGAGCCCAATCATTCTGGTACATAAGAAATATGGAACCTAGTGACTCTGTATTGATTACCGGGCTCTGAATAAAATCACTGTTAGAAACCAGTACCCAATTCCCCGAATCGATGACCTCCTTGATCAACTCACGGGGGCCAAATACTTCAGTAAGATTGATCTGAAGTCTAGCTACCACCAGGTCCCGATAGAATAGACAGATGTATGGAAGACCACCTTCAAGTCAAAGGAAGGAATTTTTGAATGGTTGGTCATGCCCTTTGGTTTGACAAATGCTCCATCCACTTTCATGAGGATGATGGATGATATCCTACGACCATTCACCAATACTTTTGTAGTGGTGTATCTAGATGACATTCTAATTTACAACAAGACTTGGGCYGAACACTTGCAGCATATTCAGTTGGTTTTGCACACCCTGGGGCAACACAAGCTATACGCCAACCTGGAAAAATTCTCCTTCAGCATGGACAGGGTCCATTACCTAGGCTATATCATTGATCAACATGGCATACATGTGGATCCARCSAAGATCCAAGTCATCTGTAACTTGCCAGCCCCAACAACACTCACCGAGCTTCGGAGCTTCTTGGGACTTGCTAATTTCTACCGCAGGTTCATGTTGGGTTTCTCCCATATTGCATGGGCCCTCAGCCAAATAAACAGGGGTGGTGGTAAGGCGAAATTTGCGTGGGGCCGGTCCAAAAAACAAGCGTTCGATGATTTGAATCAGTGCTTGTGCTCAACCCCAGTAATTTCACTAATAGACCTGTAGCATCCCTTTGATATCAAGATAGATGCTTCAGACTATGTTGTGGGTGTCGTTCTCACACAGCACGGCCACCCCGTGGCCTATCATAGTGAGACACTGTCAGATATTGTCTGTAAGTACCCTACTTACGAAAAAKAAATGTACTCCATTGTGMAAGCATGCCGCCAGTGGAGACATTGCATTCTTGGGAAGGAGACAATCATCCACATTGATCATAAGCCACTGAGGTTCATGCAGACATAGGGAAAATTGCAGAATGACCTCCATCAAAAGTGGTCCACATACTTGCAGCAATTCCACCTCAACATCAAGTATAAAAGAGGAAGCACCAATCGTGTCGTTGATTGCCTCAGCAGACCGCGAGTCACGGAACTCACCATGGTTCTAGACTCTTGCGGCCATAAGACATCTAGATGGCCCCAACTCTATGAGACAAATCCTGACTTCGCCACTACTTACCAAATGTTGGGTGCAAATGCAGTTGTCAATAATTTCCATCTTCGGGATGGGTTGTTGTGTCGTCTGGGCCATATCTATGTTACATCAAGTGAGTGAGTGAAGTTGATCTGGGAAGCCCACTACAGTCGGGTGGCAGGATGCTTTAGCATCGAAAAGACATTGGCAATGCTACAGAAACATTTCTACTAGTCGAAACTTCGATAGGAGGTCGACAAGTATATCAGGTCCTGCACTTTCTGCGCTATTGCCAAATCGACCACTAAGAAACAAGGCCCGTACACCCCTCTTCCTACTCTTGACAGGCCATGTGAATCCATCTCAATGGACTACATGTTGGGCCTCCCATCCACCAAGTGGGGAAATGACTGTGTTTTTGTGGTTTTTGATCACTTTTCTAAGATGGCGATTCTGGTTGCCTACAAGAAGAGCATCACAGTAGAGGCCACTGCCAAGCTCTTCTTTGAACGAGACTGGGTACATTTTGGAATCCCACAAACCATTGTCTCAAATCGGGATAGTCGATTTCTTAGCACATTCTGGTCCAGCCTCTGGTCACTGCTGGACACCAAGCTCACCAAATCCATGACCTTCCACCCCCAGACAAATGGCCAAACCAAGGTTGTAAATCGAATTATTGTGCATATCCTTCACATGTATAATTCAAATCACCCTCGTACATGGGATGAGAGCCTTCCCTATGTCCAACATAGCTACGACTAAGCCTTACATAGCTCAACTGGCCACAACCCCTTTCAAGTGGGGTTGGGATTCCAACCATTGGGTGCCATAGATGTTTCACTTCCCCTTGCGGTCACCTCGACTGACTCATCTCCTGCTCCAACTGAAGCTGACAAAGCCACCCGGTTCATTGAGCGGATCTAGCACATCCGTCAACAGGTTCAAGATATCCTACAAAACTCCAATGAGAAGTACAAACATTACCATGATCAACATTGGGTGCCGCATAAGTTTCAGGTGGGCGACAAAGTTTGGTTGCACTTGCAGAAAGAATGCCTTACAGGACCCCATCGGAAGCTTCACCCACTCCATTATGGACAATACACTATCACCAAGGCCATGGGGGATAATGATTTTGAGCTCAACATTCCTCCTTTCCTTGGCCTGCACCCAGTGTTCAATGTGGATCTCCTTCATCCTTATTTCCCACCATTATTTGACACCTCAGAAGTAGCAGAACAACTGACACCAATAGAGATCAACCCAGACTGCATACAACAGGCATCCAATGATCACATTGTAGATAGACAGATCAAGGGCAGTCAACAACAAAGGATCCAACTTTATCAAGCCGTCAAAGCTGGGCAACTCTTGCACCAAGGCAAGTGGCTCACCTGGGGCCAAATTCAACAGAAATTTTCTCATCTAATGGGGGACCTCAATGCAATGGAGACCATTGTTTCCTAAGGAGGGAGGATTGATCTAGATGGATATCGGTGGCCACCCACCTTTTCCAACTGGCTCAAAACAATTTTCTGACAATTTTGGCAATTTACTATTTTTAGCAGTTTTAACTTCCGGGGCCATTTTGAAGGCCTAAATGAAGGTTTTTCATTATCAAGATCCTCAATGATAAATAAATACATCATTGAGCCCCCAAAATTAATCTCCTAGATGATACCTTTCCAACGGGCTATCACACACCTAAAACGGAGATCGTATGCAAAAGTTACGACCCCGAGAAGTTGATGTACTAACTTACCCAAACGGGGCCCACATGACTTTTGGCGCTTCATCTCCTAGGGTTAGGTTTTTGGATATCTAGGGTTTTGGGCATTCTTTTGTATTGTAAAAAGGCCTTCAAAGCCTCATTTTAACCCTCTTCTTGCGAATGAACGTTGTCGTCACAACTTTTCTCAGAGATAAGCCGCCACCATTCTAGCAAGCTTGTTTCCGTTGCATTTTACAGTTTCAGCTTATTTCGTTATTGAATAGAAAACCAGTTTTACTGTATCTCTGTTATTTTGTATTAAGCACTGATTAATAATCTGTATTCATTTCGTTCTGCTCATAAAATCTGGATCATATGCTAACTGGCTTGCCTTTAATGTCTCATTAATAGCCTCCAAGGAGCACAAAATGAGATTTAATTCAAGTGATGGTGGTGGTGGCACTGGCATTGGTGGTCCTTGTGATGATGTTCCCTGCCCTTGATTTCCTTGAGTTCTAACCACTCTGAATACAAAACCTGCATTCAAATCGAATGTGTATTTATACTTGCAAGGATGAGGTTAGGAATAAGTTTATTTATACTTGTCTATAAATAAACATTACTCCTCTAAGGTAAGTAGCTAAGGGTCAGGGTCAAAATCCTCTAAAATTTCTAGCTTCATCTAAGTAAGCTACTAATTATTTCTCCTTGCTAACTATGTTAGCACTATGGGGTGCTCGTCAATGACCTTGTCTATAATAAATATTTTTTTTATTTTATTTGGTTATTTTAATAAATAAAATAATAAAATAAAATTATAATAATATATATATATAAAGAATAAAATAAAAATAAATTAGTTAATTAAATGGGATGGGGTAGGCAGTGTGGATCCTTGCATGAGGCCCACATGTCTCCCACTCCCCACTCACCTAACCTATCTCTCGTATCCCCATTCATAAACCCTAACCTACTCTCATCTCCTCTATCATTTCGCCCTGAATGACCTCTGCCCTGCCCGACCTCTGCTCATTTTTCCCCGAATGACCTCTGCCTTACTCGACCTATGCTCATTTCGGTCCTCAATCCCCTACATTTTGTGTCACAGGGCTTTGAACACATAAGCCCCCATTCATTTCAACGAACATGCAATTGATCAAGGGATCCGCGTGAAAGCCCTGAATGGGAACCTCGAATGGGCATTGTAGATATTGTATAGGAATTTTTTTGGAAGTGATATGGAGAGATTGATAAGAAATCTTCCTTGTTACCGTATGGGCACACCTTGGCTCCATGGCCAACCTCTTAGAGGGAATGACCAAGGCTACCAGTTGGCCCACCTTTTATCGGCGCCTCTGCAACAATTCCCGACGAGGGTTTTAAAGTCACAATCGAAGTTTCTTGGGAGTCTTTGGATATTTCCTTGAACCCATGATGTCAATATGTCTGAGTGGCTAAGGAGATAGACTCGAAATCTATGGGGATTTTATTGCAGCCCATGATGGCCCAAGGATTGTAGTCGATGACCTTCACTTGGGTGAGTGGCCATAATCCTGAACATGTAGGATGAGCAAGGTGATCTCAACCTCCTCCATTGTTCCCACTCCTCCTCAACTCTCCCCTTTCTCCTTGAATCAGACATGGCAGGGTCGACCTAGGGATGAACGTGTGGCCTGGATGCTCGAATGGTTGAGGGTGGTGGTGATGGTTTGGTTAAGGTTCAAATCAAGTTTATTTTTTCTTTCTAATGCAGATACAGAGAGGGCACAAATAGGAATTTAATATGTATGCATGACCACCTAAGAAAATGGGAAAGAGAAGTCATTGAGAAATCGTCTCCACTTCATATTTCGCATAGGATAGATAATTTCTTATAACAATCATCTCTAAGTGTTTACTAATTCAAATTTTTTTATATAGATTATTTAATGAAATTATTTATAATAACGATTGTTTTCCAGCATGGTCAGGTAATGACCATGTGAGTAATTAAGATGGATCTTAAGCACTATAATGATGGGGGTGATGTATTGGGCGATATTCACCCGATGAGCCTTCAAATTGTTCATATTGAAGGTTCTTTCTAGGAACGCATTTTGAGGAGGGTGGAGTTAGAAAAGATGGGACGTAGTTAGAGAAGGGCAAAGTTACCAAATATCTTATGGCTCTATTGGATAGTGTGTCCATTATTTTCTCTACCTTCCTGGGTTACAATGAAATTTTTTTAAGGTTTTTATAGGTGCTAGGGAGTAAATTAAATTCATTGTGGCACAGGGAAGGTGAATCAAAGATAAATATATTTTTTTGTGTTAATACTTGAATGTTTCATCACTATTTATATCACACCACAACCCCATTTGCATGAACATTTTGAATATTTGAATACTTCATCTCTATTAATATCACACCAGAATGTGTGAACATTTTTCTTTTTTTTGTAAGCACCTTTGCAATATTTTACTATGTTTAGAGGATTTGTGGGAAAATGGATGTGTGTAGCTGAAGAGCATTAGGGGTTTGGAGCAGTCAAAAAAATCTTTGAATCTTATGTGTTAATGAGTGCTTTGAGTTAGAAGAGCTTCCAAGTATGGAGACATTCTTATCTTTGTAGGTGTTGGGCACACATGGATGTGTGAAACTGAAGAGCATATGGGGGTTGGCGCAACTAAAAAATATTTGAATGCTAATTGTTTCTCATATCCTTTTTTTTACCTTATTTAACCCTCATCAATATGTTTGTCCCTTACAGGTGCAGCTGGCTAAAGCCTGTAAGAAAGTGGTCAAAACTAGAGATGGGAAGATGGTACAAGCCTGCAAGACTCTTTCTTGCTATCTCCTTACCTACACAATAATTCATATTAAGGTTCTTGGGGTTATCTACAAGTTATTTTAATGCTTTCTACGGTATTCCCAAGGGTTTCAGGACATGGTGGAATTTTCTTCCATGCACATGGAGTTTAGGTTCTAGTTTTTTTCCCTCAAATCTTTAAGGGCCGTTAAAAATATTTGTGGGTTGTTTAAGGGATGAACTTAAAGGGTTTCTTGGTTGCATGTCCCAGATTTTTTTTTTGAACAATTATCATACCTTCAAGCCATAGATTTAAGAGAATGGGTAAGCCCTATGTTTCATCTTCGAAATCGGGCTATGATACCATATGTAAAGCCCTACCCAGGGCTTTATAACTAAAAAGTAAATTTGTAATTTGGTAGAAAATGTAAATATTTAATAGTAAATTTCATGATAGTAATTTCCAGCAATCAAATTCTCAAATATCACATTTACAACATAATTTCAATATTCATAACTTGATTCAAAGAAAAACAACAAAGTAGTAAAATACCTCTTGAAGATATTGTCCTTTGAGTTGTTTGAAATTGTCTGCGACCAAAAGCTTGAACTTCCTGAAAAACTAAGTTCTTTCCTCCCATCCAGCTAGGACCAGAGCCTCTCCAGATCCCGAGCTTCATGAAATCATATTTCCTAGCCCTCAAGCCCAAAATCCCAACAACACTAGTCCACTTGTAAACCCACCAATTTTCTCCAATAAATTCTTTTCTTCTCAGCCAAAGTCCTATATATAAATAATAATCCTCTCTTCCAAAGTCCCACGCTCTTTGTATCCTCCTCCTCTAGAATCCCCCACCCCCATCATCAATTTCCTATCTTCCTTATCCTTTGTCATAACTTTAAACCTACCCTTAAAACACATGAAATACTTAATTTCTTAAATGTTATATTTCTTGATTCAAAAGGAATAAATAAATGATAAAATACAATCAATTCAATAATTAATTGATTTGGATAAATTAATGATTTAATCAATTAATTAACTTTTAATAATTTAATTTACCTTACTTAATCAAATCATTAGGGCTCTAACAAGCTTGAATTACGGTTTTATTCAACAATAGAAACCTTAATCCTAATCATCGATATCATTATATATTGAGAAAAATGTCATCTACAGTTGGCTCAACCTCTTTTACTTCTTAATCTAACACATCTGTCTGCTCCCCATGTCAAATGTTTTGGTTTTTTTTTTTTAATTTATTATACCAGTGTCGGACCTCCAATGCAAGGGTTCTTTATTGAATGCATGTTGGTATTTGGATGAACAATTTACGCCCGTCCATCTCATTTCCGACAGGACTTGGAGATCACATGTTTCACCACTCTAATGGAAGTTTCCCACTATGGCATCATCGATTCGATGAATCTATCACATCAAATCATTGGATCACAAATAGAGTGTGCCCTCTATAGCATTGCCACGTCGATGTAGGCCGTCGGCCATAAAGTCGCAATTTTGATGGCGTCTGCATCGAATTTATGATGATACTTATGTTCTCTTATGTCGCAATAATGACTGACACCATTAGTAAAATGACAGTGACTTGGATGATGACGGTTTCTTGGAAAATGTTATGTGGTGGCCCAATGCATCAAAAGAACAATAATTATGTTATTGTCGTATTTGCGATGATCCTATGCGAAAGAAAATTGTTTTGTAAAATCTCTCCACAACTACCACATGGTAGTTTTTTACAATGGAGGTATGATATACTGATATTTTTGTCGAGAGTGCGATGAAAGGGGTTAAATGAACAATTGGAATTAGGTTCGTTCGAAGCTAGATGGGAGTCCATCATAAGCGCATCATAATGTCGTCAGAAAATGTGCCAAATGTACTAGTGGATAGGTGCGTAGGAGGATGCCATGTAAGAATACTAAGATAGAATTCCACGTTGGCATACCATGTCAGGGACTCGTCAACAAGGGTATGTAAATTGGACACTGACAAGTGGTCATCGGGTACACGTGCGACCCTCGGTTGAATTTGAAAAGAGGTCAAGTGATATCCAAAGCTAACTATTCATCATGAATTGAGATTAGATCCAGACCATCAAATCTTATAGTAGATCTCATTGTTGGAGGATATAGCCTACAAGAGGATTTGAGTATGTGTCCATCTGGAGGAGCTAATTCAAAACCGAGAAAAAATCACCTAAGTGTCAATATCCAATCTTGATCACTCATTGGAGAATGATATTTGATCCTGACCATTCATTGGGATCAATGGTCAATAAGGATCATGGGATTAGTCTCACATAGAAGAGTCTGTGGAAAGGTTCACAGGATCATGATTGCAGGAAGATTCCACAAGAGGTTAAGTCGACATGGTATGTGGGTTATAGGTTGTAGAGAAATCACATGGTGTGGAAAAGTGTTGAGCCCTAAGGCACGAGGTTGCAAGCCCTATGGGATGTAGGCTATGGAAAAAACTATAAAGTGTGGTTTCATGACAACCCGTTGGTAAATCCCATGAGGGAAATTCTAAGGAAGGATGAAATTCGTTGGATTGGCAGGGAGTAGATATGGATTGTCAAATATGTTGGGCCCATGTGTTTCACAGTCACATGAAACATATGCAAATCTTCCATGATTGCTATGTTCCTATGATGGTATAAACCTTGACATGCATAGGTCATACAGATGAGATCACTCTTTCATCTTACATCTATCTTTTTTGGCATGTAACTAATGGACTTATATCTCTCGTAACTCATCTTTCCTTCTTATAGCCCTGGTATGGTCCAGCCTTCTAAGGTGGTTAACAATATAAGATTTGTTAAGCATCTGGGACTATTTAGGAAACTTACCAGGATGGGCTAGAACGTAAAGGAATATTTTTTAGGGGAGGGGTTTGTGTGTTTAAACCATTTGTAGTAGAACTCTTAGTAGAATTTGTGCTTCTAGAACTTTCATGGAACTCTCCCTCTTCTAGGGTCATGTGCCCATAAGTTTTCACACAAGACTTCTATCACATTGTTTATGTACCCCTTCTACTAATTTTCATCAAACCCTGGTGGTTTTAGCAGTTCTCCCAAAAATGACAGAAAATTATAGGTCAATTTGGATGAGCTGGACGAACTGGTCGACGAGAAAGGAGAAAACACAACCAAGTACCATTCCATTCAACCTTATACCTCTTCTCATTCAAATGATTTTTTTTTTAACAATAAATGTCGTCCTTCCCACTCCAAATAGGAATTTCATGTTTCCACCACATTTCATAGGCAATCTCCTTTCCACCCTTTCACTCCACCCTTCACTAGACCTTCACCAATATTTCATATATATGGTGTGGTATAAAGAATAATTGTAATATTCTCGGGTGGTGGGATGTGGGGATGACTCTCCATGGGGTAGTTCCTCCCATTGGTTCTTAAAATCGTTCATATGCCCCGATAAATCATATTAAAGATCTGTCGAAGGCATTAGCTTCCCATCTTCATTGTAGCTCTAGTCTTTGAGCTACAAAGGGGAGGGAGATATAAATTCATTTGAACATGTATATTAGTAAAATATATGGAATTTGTTTGTAGATAAAAAAACATCTTAATTTATATCATGAAACACACTTGGTTCAATAAGGTTCGAGATTATTAAGATGTGTACTTGAAGCCACTTACAACATACAACATATGTGTACTTATCTAACATCTTACAATATATGTGTAATCATTCAAGAAATAGCCTATTAGGAAGGAGAAGAGAAAAAGTCTACCAAATTCTAAGAATTTAACCTGTAATAGTTTTGTTAACCTGTTTTTGTTCATTTTGAATGTGTAGTGATTTTTTTCTTTCCAAAGGAACCTATAAGAATTTTAGTTTTTTTTTGTGATGCAAAGAAATCAAACAAAATTTCATTTTTTTTGTGATGCAAATAAATCAAACATATTTTTCAAAGTATTTAATAGTACTAAATCACTAATAAAATATTTTTGATATTTTGAAAATTTCTTCTTGCAAACAATATATAGGAATGAAAATGAGTAATCTTACTAATGAATTATGAATGATGGTAGATCTCAATCGCAGGTACAATATTTCAACCCTACAAAGTTGAAGAAAACAACGACAATGAAGAAAACAATGACAGCCAGTGAACTAGTGAATCAATGATGAATATGTATGTACTTTGTACGATGATCTCGGAACTCAATTACAAATATATAACGAGAAATATGAAACATACAATGTACAAGAACCCCAGCAATGGATAAAGAACCCAATAATCATAGTTGATAATGGAAATGACAGTGGAGAAATCCTCACCCTTCACATCTATTTTCCAACTAAATACACATGGATTTAATGATCTCAATCAATAGATGCAAAATCGATATAAAGAAAGAGAAAAAGTATTAATGTATGTTGCACTGAGTATTAATGCACGTCCTTAGTGTGGAAATTAATTCAAGAGGTCAAAGATAAAACATTAGGAAGCGAAGCATGCAATAAGACCTCGAGTCTATTTTCCAATGATATATTTTTTTCACAGAAACTGGGTAAAATATATATTAAAAATCCGTGAGGAAATGCAGGTAGAGAGTAAAGTCGCGGTTACAAAAATTGCAAAGATCAAAATGCTCCCACCTGTGTTCTCCAAGAAGGAAATAGAGAACAGGGGTGGCGCTAACTAAAACACTAAAGTCTGCTTGTGTATCGATGGTAAACATCTTGCAGAAAGTACCTAATAAAAGCACAAAAAAACATTGCATATAATTACATTCTGTTTTGGTCCGGTGTAGTGTGGTCTACCTCTGTTGGAGGCCGCAGGTTGAGATCCAATTGAAGACACGGTCCTAGAGAGGAGGCTTCATCTGAGAGGGAAGTGTTCGTGACAAGTGACATAGGGTCGGACGCAAATTTGAGCTCCTCTATCTACTGCCTGAGCGCTTCACATTCGTCCATGTTTCGTTGTTGCTCGCTCCTATGCTAGATGGTGATCTCTGTGATTGAGAGAACCTGTGTGGAGAGGGCCCTGCACTGTAATTGAAGTGTTTGGACAGTGCTTACCAGTGCTTCATGCTCCTCCACTAAGACAGTTCTTGGTATTTTCCTGTTCATCTTGGGAGTATTCCCTACTTTCCCCCAATTGTAGAAACCACCAGTGTGCTTACGGGGAGGAGTCTCTTCTCTTTTCTTCATAGGAATGTGCTTGCTTCCCCAATGAACCTCTCCTACTGTGATGTTTTCGCTGCTCTTCATTTGATTCACGGAACTTATCCATTTTTCCACAATTTGCCATATGTTCGATCCATGATTACTTCTGCTGCTAGGATCCTTCACCTCACCTGGAATTAATGGCATGTACATTTTGGACGTCACCCTGCGGCTGAACTCCTTGCTCCGGAATTCTCTCCCATGCTCAGGAGTTGTCCAAGGTACACCGAAGAGATTTCCCAAGCCTGGGGAGGGAAAGAAAGGAAGCTGAAGGTCGCGCACTGAGGTGGAGTGTGTGGCAAGAAGCCGAGGTAAACGAAAGTGGGGGCGTGTGGAGGGGACGAGTGTAGGTAGGGGGCATATGGAGGGGACGAGTGT
>SNQJ01S0000398.1:45571-67989 GCA_010110895.2 Picea sitchensis | reverse complement strand
TGTGTGGAGGGAACAGGTGGAGGTGGCGTCCAAGTGTTGAGGTGTGAGGGGGGATGGGTGGGTATCTCACTAAAGTCGTAAGGACGAGTTGTCCAAATTCTGACCGCCATCGTGGCCCGGTCGGTTTGCTGAGTGTACTGGGGAGAATTTTGTCGAGTGCTTGGTGTCATGGGATTGGCATGTTGTGGGAAATTCCATTAACGACTAACGTGCCTTGCTCGAGATCAATTGCCTAATTCGCTTGAGCGTCTGCTAGGTGATTGTTTCTTCTAAGGACGTGAAAAAAATGGATATTGGGGAAGAGCTTGAGCATTGCTACAATTCTTCGTAGGATGACTCTTAAGTGCAAATTTTGGGGGTGGGATCCGTTGCGGGCATACCCTATGATTATCTTGGAGTCCCCGATCAATGAAATAGAGTGTATGTTTCTGCTTTTGGCGAGATGGAGCCCTTGGTACAAAGCATAGGCTTCAACCTGATTATTTGTGGCGATGCCCAGGTTTCAATGGAAGGATAGCACTTGATTTCCTCGTGGGTAGATGATCACCCCTCCTGCTCCTGCGACCCCATATTTTCCAATGATATTAAGACAAATAAGATTTTTTAATTATATAAAAAATAAAATTTATAGTTTGTTATGTGGAACATGAGAGGAAATTTTTTATAGTCAAATGTCAAATTAATAAGGAGAGTGTATTTTATTTATTAAAAAAAAACACATTTAATATGGAATTTTCTAAAAATGTTATATAACAACTCTCTTATGTCATTATTAACATTTGTTAACTAAAAATTAAACAATATAATTATTGTAAGTTCTCAAAAGATGTTTTGACTTTGATGTGATCAATTCTACATATTTTTGTTTTAATATTTTAGAAGGACAACTATATGATCAATATGTAACATATTCACTTATTAAAAATAAATATGTAACATATTCACTTATTAAATAATCAAATAATGAATATTTTGATGATTTGGATTTCTATGGTGAGAGTTTTCTTTAGGTTGGTTAATATTCTTTGTTAGGGGTGGATGGTTCATAAATAGGATTCATCTTGCGGACATTGTCGAGGATAAGATGAGATGAGGAGATACTTATAAATACTTAAAAAGGTGAGTAAAAACCAAGGATGGATCTTGTTGTTGATTGCTAACTTGACCCTTAACAAAAACAATAATGTGGATAATGTGGATATTGGGAGTTAACATGAATGAATATCTTATTTTTTCTTTAATAAAAATTAAATTTTTAAATATAACAAAATATGGTTAATATCAATTTAATTTCAATTCAAATTAATTTTTAAAAGTTTTTTATTTATAAAATAAAGAAATTTTCAAATACAATGACACAATTTTCTAATTTATTCAAATCTTACTAGTGTAATTGGTTTTGATGGATTTTTTTTTGTAAAAATGGAAGGAACACTTAAAATCCATCCATGCTATGGGTGTTTATAAAATAAAGAAATTTTCAAATACAATGACACAATTTTCTAATTTATTCAAATCTTACTAGTGTAATTGGTTTTGATGGATTTTTTTTTGTAAAAATGGAAGGAACACTTAAAATCCATCCATGCTATGGGTGGGTGGGGCAATCCTCCCATGATTTTGACAATGTCTTAAACCATTAACAAATTAGAAAACAAAAAATGATTATATCAACTTAATATATTATAAGAAATGATTAAAAATAATGTAAAACATAATTAGATTATTTTTATTATTTTTCCATATTGTTAAAATTGTGATTTTTTCTCTTCATTATAGTTTCAAAGTGCAAAAATTAAGATTGTTAAAAAATTATTGAAAAAATCCAAAATATAAAACAAATGGATACTTATTATCTATAAAAGAATTATATAAAAATAATTAATAAATTAATTGATATTTCTTTTAAATTTTTTTATAAAAATTATTAATAAATTAATCGATATTTCTTTTAAAAAAATTGAGTATTTTTTGGAAAAAAAAATTGAAATATGAATTAAATGCTGAATGTCATTAATTTAATGAGAAAATTCAACTATCAGGTCAATTCAAACAAAACACATGTAGATATTTTAAACTTACAAATAATTATAAGAATCATATTCCAAATAAGTTGAATAAAACAGAATAGACTTTTTTCCATTTATTATTAATTTTACACATCTTCTTTGAATTAAACAATATACCAATAAACTATTTTAAATTAAACAATATACCAATAAAATCTTTTAATGATCATTTTTTTTAACCTTTAATTATTTTATTGAAATATTTATGTTAATATAAATATTAAACTATGTTGAATATAAAAAAAAAAATTACACATCTTCCATGAATTAAAAAACATTTCATTAAAATATTTTAATGATCAAACTTTTTTAATTTTTAATTATTTTATTGAAATATTTATATTAATATAAATATAAAAATATTTTATTTATTATCAATATTAAAATATTTTTTTATTATTAATGTTTTTAAATATTAAATAACCTATTAAATTAAAAAGAGAAATTAAGCCGTCAAGAATATCAGACAATTGTAGACTCTGATCAGATGATGATATTTCAAAGAAGTGGAGCATATTTAAAAGTTTGATCCCATCCAACAATTCCTAAAGGTGCGGGCGACCGGACAGGACGATCGGAGTGATACTTACGGAATCAAGTTCCCTGTCATAGTATGATTAAGCCCCCTGTTGGCCTGAGCCACAGTGCATACTCTTTTCCCTGTGCATGGGTAATCAGATCCACAGTTTATAATATAGATTTTTAAATTTTTTTTTTTTTTTTTGGGTTTTTTTTGAAAGCGATGTAAATTTGGATAAAATCTTTATTTTCTGTTATTTAAATTGAATTTTTGAATGTATAAATAAATTTAATGTGTTGAAAAATCATGGAAGCACTTGAATTATACAAATTTAACGACTCAAATCTACAGATCCAATGAATCCTTATCAAATTTTAAGTAAAATTAAAAAAAAAAATTGCTAAAAAACTTAAAAAAATAGAACGTTTAAACTACTCTTATTTTAATTGGTTTAAGGTTAGATAAAACAAGGTTCTGTAATCAGAAACGAGGATTTATAACTTACCATCATGGAACCTGACAAAGTATTAAAAAAAAAAATTAACACATATTTTTTTTGAAACAGAGGAATTCCAAGCATCTCCAAGTAAATAAAAAAATAAAAGCTCTTATTTTAATTGGTTTAAGGTTAGATAAAACAAGGTTCTGTAATCAGAAACGAGGATTTATAACTTACCATCATGGAACCTGACAAAGTATTAAAAAACAAAAATTAACACATATTTTCTTGTGAAACAGAGGAATTCCAAGCATCTCCAAGTAAATAAAAAAATAAAAGAGGAAGTATGGAAGAGAGGCTAAAGATTCTTTTAATTTTTATATAGAAATTGAGTACAGCACAATTTTTTTCCTTAGGGTTTTAGGAATTGATATTTTTTTTCCAGTGTCCACGATGGAGTATTATTTTTTCCCTAAATTCGGCATGGATAGAATCTAACGTAATTTCCTATGAGTTGGCCTCTTGTGGTCAAGATGCCTATTGTTTCACACAGCAAGTCAAGTTCGAACTCGACTGTCTCGAAGAACGAAAGCTACCACGTCATATTCCGTGGCTAAGACTAGGCAGGGTCTTGAACCACAAGGTTTGGACGTTTTTCTATAAATGCAAACGCAAGAACAGCAGGGATTAGTCTTAAAAACGAAGGCTTGGGACGGAGAGAGGCCACATATATACAGAGAGATAGATATATATCATCGGATGCTTGCTCGTTTGAGGATTTTCTTGGCTCTCGCTGATCCGAGTGCTATTCGGATTTCTGTGGTGCCCAAATGGATCAATACAGTTCTGAAAGCAGATCCCTCGAGGTAGAGGATGGTCATGGTCGAGAAGGGCTTGTAAAACGAGTTTATCATGTGAAGAATGGAGAAGAATTAAGCTCCGGTGATGCTAACTCGGAAAAGAAGGATGGAACGTCGAGTAATATTGAAGAGAAAGAGCTGAGCATAGAGCGGATCTTTGACAACAACAAGGTGCCTCCCTGGCGGGAACAGATCACATTCAGAGCAATGTTTGTGAGCATGTTGATAGGTATTATGTGTAGTATAATTTTCATGAAATTAATACTCAGCACCGGAATCTTTCCCTTTCTTAATGTTTCTGCCGGATTGTTGGGTTTCTTTTTCATCAAAACATGGACCAAATTCCTCGAGAAGTTCGGGTTATTGACGACTCCGTTCACCAGACAAGAGAATACCGTGATTCAAACCTGTGCGGTGGCTTGTTTTGGGATTGCATTCAGCGGTATGTATGAATCAGTCTAAAACTTTTTAATATGAATTATTATGCCATTTTGGTTTTTTGAATTGGGTATAATGGCAGGGGGATTTGGGTTTCACGTGTTGGGTATGAGCAGAAAGATCTATGAACAGTCAGGCATAGGTAATCCTGGGAATACTACAGACAATATCAAAGATCCAAGTCTGAGTTGGATTATTGTTTTTCTTTTCACCGTGAGTTTTCTAGGACCGTTAGCTGTGGTGCCTCTTCGGAAGGTAAAGAAGTTTGGAATCGTGAGAATGAGTGTAGTTTTATATAGGCGATTCGGAATTTTATTTTTTATTTTTATTTTGGGCTTCTTTGCAGTGAATGTGAATTTCATTTTTTCTTGGCTGCTTATTAGATAATGGTGATAGACTATAAGCTCACTTATCCAAGTGGTACAGCAACAGCTACTCTCATAAATGGATTCCACACTCCTCAGGGAGACAAGCTAGCCAGGTAATGCTAATGTAATGACAGAATATAATACTGTTCAAACTTTACAGATGTCTGAACTTCATCAAATGGATATAATCACAGTCTAGTTTATCCCCGGCTTTATATATCCATGATTTTTTTTATCTTACAGTGAATTGCCCTTATATTGCAGGAAACAAGTCAGAGCTCTGGGAAAATACTTTACAATCAGTTTTCTCTGGGGTTTCTTCCAGTGGTTTTTTGCAGCTGGTGACGATTGTGGCTTTGTGAAGTTTCCTACTTTTGGATTAAAAGCTCGGGATCAAAAGTATGTATTTGAGTTTTATATGTTTTTCATTTATTATATTGAATAATTTAACGGTTTATTTTTTTTAATGATTTAACAAGGGTTTAGTTGTTTTGATGTTAAATTTAAAAACTGTTTTTTATTATTTGGTATGTATTGGGACAATGTAGTTTTATACATATTTCATCTTCAATTTTGAAGCTCCTCTCAGTTTACATTTTTCCATTTCTTTTAGTTTGTATTTGTCCATCTCTTTAAACTTCAACACTAGGCAATGAAAACTTAACCCAAATTGAAGCTCCTCTCAGTTACATTTTTCCATTTCTTTTAGTTTGTATTTTTCCATCTCTTTAAACTTCAACACTAGGCAATGAAAACTTAACCCAAATATATGTGTATTGCAGATTTTACTTCGACTTCAGCATGACATATGTAGGATCTGGGATGATCTGTCCACACTTGGTAAACTTGTCCATATTGCTCGGAGCAGTCATCTCTTGGGGTTTCATGTGGCCTCTCATACATAACCAGAAAGGAGAATGGTACACTGCCCCAGACCACAGTATTCAGGGCCTCCAAGGTTACAGGGTCTTTGTGTCTGTTGCTCTCATATTGGGTGACGGACTATACAATTTCGTCAGAATCCTGTACATTACTGTGACCACTATATATAGTCAATGGAAGAAAAAGAGGACCCAAAATGGTCTTCCAGTTGTTACCAGTGAGGGAAATGAACCACCAGTGGATGCAGCAATTCCCTATGATGAGCAGCGGCGGAACGAGATGTTTATGAAGGATAGTATACCCCTATGGATGGCCGGAGCTGGGTATGTGGCCCTTGCTGCCATATCCATAGGGGTCATGCCACAGATTTTTCATCCTGTGAAATGGTACTTCGTATTGGTGGCCTACATAGTGGCACCCGTGTTGGGTTTCTGCAACGCATATGGATGTGGGCTCACAGATTGGAACATGGCCTCAACTTATGGGCAACTGGCCATCTTCATCTTCGCAGCATGGGCAGGGAAGGACGATGGCGGTGTACTGGTAGGCTTAGCTGCTTGTGGAGTAATGATGTCAGTAGTCTCTACTGCTTCAGATTTCATGCAGGATTTCAAGACTGCATACCTGACCCTGTCATCCCCAAGATCCATGTTTGTGAGTCAATTGATTGGGACAGCCATGGGATGCATAATAGCACCCTGTACCTTCTGGCTATTCTACAAGGCCTTCAATGTGGGAGATCCAAATGGAGGATATCCGGCCCCCTTTGCACTGATTTTTAGAAATATGGCCATCCTAGGAGTAGAAGGATTTGGTGCCCTTCCCAAGCACTGCCTCACTATCTGTTATTGTTTCTTCGCAGCAGCCATAGTGATCAACTTGATAAGAGACTGTGTACCCAAAAAGGTGTCTCAGTATATTCCCCTGCCGATGGCCATGGGTATAACTTTCTACCTTGGAGGTTACTTTGCCATCGATATGTGCGTGGGGACGGCCATTGTATTCGTTTGGCAGAAGATCAACCGCAAAAATGCTGACCTAATCGTTCCTGCAGTGGCTTCTGGTCTCATATGCGGAGATGGCATATGGACTCTTCCTTCCTCGATTCTGGCTCTGGCTAAAGTGAATCCTCCCATCTGCATGAAATTCCTGTCCAGAAGCATGAACAATAAAGTGAATGCCTTTATTAATACCTAGCCAGGGCTGATCCAAAGAGATCGAAATTAAAGATTTATCATGTTGCGAGTGTTATATGCACATGGAAAGAAATTTGTGATATTTAAGAATTTTTTTTTTTTTTTTTAACCTAATTAAGATTTTAGGTTTTGGTATTTTTTTAAGAATTTGGATGAAATTTCAATTTTCTGTTATTTAAATTGTATTTTTGAATACAGTTTTGTCCACTCAAATATATAAATTCAAGAATTTTGTGTTAAAAGGTTTTGGTATTTTTTTAAGAATTTGGATGAAATTTCAATTTTCTGTTATTTAAATTGTATTTTTGAATACAGTTTTGTCCACTCAAATATATAAATTCAAGAATTTTGTGTTAAATTTGACAATTAAACAGATAACTTCTTAAAAAATAGCTAAAACTTAAAAAGCTTGCTTTAGACTACAGCCATAATATCTACAAGACTATTTACCCACTCAAATATATATATTCCACAATTTTATGTTAAATTTGACAATTAAACAGATAAAACCCTGAAAAATAGTCAAAACTTAAAAAGCTTTAAACTACAGCCATAATATCTACAAGACTATTGAGGATGTAATGTAGGTTGCATGCTGGTATGGTGACTAGTTTCATTGTGTGTGGTTTTATACACAATGAGAGGAAATGGCTTATTAATCCAAAACCTCTGGGTATCAAATGTAACAGAATTTTGATATCTACTTGTTTGGGTTTCTAATGTGATAGAATTTTGATAATTACGTTGTCAGATATACACTACTTTGAATTTTTGTAGGAAAAAATATTTTATGATATTCACTTTTAATACTTGTTTGGGTTTCTAATGTGATAGAATTTTGATAATTACGTTGTCAGATATACACTACTTTGAATTTTTAGATATACACTACTTTGAATTTTTGTAGGAAAAAATATTTTATGATATTCACTTTTAATTTTTGTAGAAAAAAATATTTTATGATATTCAAGATTATTAATTTAATTTTTGATAATAAATTTTAAAATTTCAAAGTACAAATGTATTAACCGCTTATTTATTAAATAAAAAATTTTAATTTTAATTTTTTTTTGACAAGTTAAAACACTTCAAATGTCTCACGAAAGTCACCTTATTTTCGGTAATACATGTTTGAGAAGCCTGCAAAATTTCTTACAACTCTACACTTATTGCTCTTCCAAGTTGATAGTAACAACAAAAATGTGTTCACTGGGAGATTTCGCCGAGCGGACCTCAAACATCTGCCAGCCCTACGGTGGCAAATTGCCCTAGCATGTGTACTTAAAGGTGCCTGATCCATGACAGTAATCTGCCAACTTCGAAATAACGATGTTATTATTTCGACCTTAACAGCATGTACAACAGCATGTGGCATTTCAACTGCTGTCAGTTCATAGTATTTTACTATATATATATAAATAATTTTTTTTGGTATAATAAGAATTTTTTTATTTTCAGTTGTTTTATATATATTTTAGCACAATAATAATTTTTTTTTTCATTTATTTATATGATTTTTTTTACTTTCACTTGCTTTATATATAGGTGTATATTGAAATATATTGTTTATGGTCCACATTGAAATTATTTTTTTCTTGTTAATATTTTTAAAATGCACCATGTCAACTCCATATAAAGAATTCAAGGAATTACACATCTCTCTTTCTTGTAAGTAGAAAGCAGCTATCAACTCAATAAGAATTTCACTACTTTCTATTACTTTCTCCCTCTTCCTTTCATTGTCTTCTATAGAATTGATATAAAATTTATATATATAGAGTTGATATAGAATTATTTTACTTAGAGTGGGTATTGAAATATTTTATTTATGGTCTACATTGAAATATTGTTTTGTTATAAATATTTTTAAATGTCATGTGTCACATAAATAAGAATTTTTTTATTTTCAATTTTTCTTTCTCTCCTTTGATATAAAATTTCTATATATAAAATTATTGTACTTAAGGTGAACATTGGAATATTTTATTTATGACCAACATTGATATATTTTTTTAAATACTACTTATCAAATCTATATTGAGTAAGGAAAGAATTACACATATGTAGAAAAGGCTTCTTTTTTTTCCAATTATTTTCAAATCATAATAAATATAGAAAAACATTTTAATAGTTTGTACCTTTAAGATGGTGGCAAAGATTCTAATAATGGACTTTCCTTCTTTTTTTTCACATAATTTTGCATTCTTTTTAATATAATGTTAAATTTTAACATGATATTTGATTAAATAACCTTTTCTAAACCAATAAATTACGTAGAACATTGTTTTTTAATAATCATAAATTTGTGAGGAAGGAAAAAGTGTGCAGATGAGCTTCAGTGAAAAATATGAGAAACTTTACATTGTTTTAAAAATTAGGTCTTGAGGATGCGGAACAGCTGCGCGGAGAGTAGGTGCATGTGGCACCCTTTCGACTTAATGGTTTCAGCGACTAGAGTTTATCCCTAGCCTCTCCTCTTGCTCGTGGCCACCCTGCGTGTGCGGGGCTCGAGTGCAGGTCCTTCTCCAACAATGGAGGCTTCGTCTCTCGTCGGTGCTCCTTGCCTTGGTTCCTCTCCTCCATGCTCCAGATCTTTCATGTCTGATCCCTCTTGGGGAGTCTTTTTAAGGGATCTTCCCCTGCTTATGATGCTTTCCATGGCAGCTCGTTTCGTAACAATGTTTCATGTCTGATCCCTCTTGGGGAGTCTTTTCAAGGGATCTTCCCCTGCTTATGATGCTTTCCATGGCAGCTCGTTTCGTAACAATGTTAAGAGGAATTTAAACCCTTTGTCTTGTTTGGTGCATGAGGCCCCATAACCTACCATATCTTTGAGGAAGGATGTTATTTCCAAACTAGCTCGTCTCAGCTCCACGACATTCATCTTTAGTTTTAATGGCCTCCAACCTTCTCTTGTCGATCTTCACGATTGAATTTCGAGATCTTGGTTGCCAAATTTGAATGGTGATGTCTTCATTCACCCTTGTGATCAATGTTTTTTCATTGATGAGTTTGATCTTCAGGAAGATAGATATTTGATCTTTAGCTCTGGTCTCGGTTCTGGGGTAGTTCTGGTTTATGCATGAAGCTCTGGTCTCCTTCTTTTGATCCTTCAAAAGATTTATTGTCTTCGCGCTTTTTTGGGTTAGGCTCCCAAACTTACCCTTGCATCTTTGGGGCTTATCCTCTCTCCATTCCATCGAGAATGTTTTAGGAAGGTTCCATTTTAGATTCCCTGAAACAAAAAAATACAACATCTGCACGTATGCTCGGATCTACGTAGAAATGGATTTCAGCAAAGGGTTTCCAGTCGAAATCAATTTGACAGGGGATAGTTACTCGTGGACTCAAAAGTTGGATTCTGAAATTTTTTCTTTACAGTGTCGAGCTTGTTATGCCATGGGAAATTTAGCAACCCAATGTCCTAGGGGCCATAAGAAAGCTCGAAAACAGTGAAAATCAACCTGTTGGGTTGGATCTCACATTGATCATCAACTCATATCCAAGGATGTTTCTTCAATTGATGACCCTCCTATGGTGGGGACCAAAGAGGCTTAAGCTAGCTTCGCTCCCTCCACTGGGGACTCTCCAATTCTAAACCCTGCTTTGGATGGCTCAAAATATGAAATAGAGAATCTCAATGTCACACCAGAGATCACTAAGCATCTTGAAATGCAGCAAGAAACACCTCGGAAGATCACGAAAAAAGAGGCTTTGGATTCTCCGGATTCAGGAAAAGTTAGGCAGGCTCACCCCAACTTCATCTCTCTGGAAATTTTGGCAGATGAGGCTATCAAAGTTGAAGCATTAGTAGTTCAAGATAAGGTAGCTGAGAGTCTAGTTCAGGAAAAGAATGAAGTTTCACATCAAGAGAATCCAGAAATCATAGGCATCTCAAATGCCCCAACATCGGCAAATGAAGATTGGATGGAAGTCATAAAGAAGAAGAAAACACATGTACCCACAAATCCAATGGTGACACAAAGTCAGGCTCACAAGTCAACTAAAAAGGCAAGCTCTTCCCCAAGAAGATAATTTAGAGTCTTTTTTACGAGTGTATTTAGTAAACTTGCTCTATATGAAGTTGTCATGTGAGTATTTGAAAAAATTATTCGTAGCTTGTAGGAGTGGTTCAATTGAGGCCTTAGATTGGCCCAAATTTTGAAATACTTTGTAACCTCTCAACAGTTTTAACTGCACCATTTTTTTGATAATTCAAATTTCCAAGTTTCTGTTAAAAAAATAAGAATAATTTTTTTTTAGGTTTTACTTGGCTTCATATCTTGAAGCCATTTTCATATATGAATGGTTTTTTTTTATGTTTGAACCTAAGATTTATAACAATATTAATGTTAAATTCAAAGACTTATTTATGTTATCTTTAAGTTAACTTTATTTTTTAACATTTTTTGTTATCATGTTTTTTCCATAATATGGGCTTATGAATGTGTGATTGAGTTTGTCAAACATTGCAACTATGAAATTGGTGGTTCCTTCTTGTGGTTGTTTTCATGTTAGCCATGCTATAATTTAATGACTACATGGTGTGTATCAAACTTTTTCAAGGTGGCTAGCCCATAATCCACATGCACTAGAAACTTATCATCATCTCTATGCCATTTTCTATCAACTTCTCTTAATCTCTACAACTCCTCATCTTTGAAATGCTTTTTTTCCTTCACCTAAATTTGTAATCCTTTCCTCATCCTTGCAACAATGTTTTCATTCTCATTGGCACATTCTCATTGGCACTGACTCTTTTCTTTTCTTTTCTTATGTAGATGGTTTAATGGAGAGAACAATTATAGTTGGACTGAAACACTCCCCTCTTATGGGCAGAAATAGGAATTTACATTGCATGAAATAATATTGTGGGATTCCTATAAGATTTAATAAATTAATTTGATTTATTCAACCTTAGACACCAACACACAAGAATTCTTGCATAAATTTTTTCAAAGCATGCAAGATTTTGCTCATTTGTGAAGTTGACAAAATTTCTTCTTTATGTAAAATTTCACTCATTTACGATCATTGAATTTACTGTTATTTGAATTAATTATTATTTTAAGCATGTGACTTGAGTGTCATACTCTTATCAAAAGGGCATTAGAATCCCATAGAAATGAGACCAACTCCTTAGTTATAAAATTTCACTCATTTACGATCATTGAATTTATTGTTATTTGAATTAATTATTATTTTAAGCATGTGACTTGAGTGTCATACTCTTATCAAAAGGGCATTAGAATCCCATAGAAATGAGAACAACTCCTTAGGTATAAAATTTCACTCATTTACGATCATTGAATTTACTGTTATTTGAATTAATTATTATTTTAAACATGTGACTTGAGTGTCATACTCTTATCAAAAGGGCATTAGAATCCCATAGAAATGAGAACAACTCCTTAGTTATAAGGGTGTTCTCTAAGTTTATGCAATTTTTATATGAAATTTGTTAAACTTACCTTCCAAGAGTAAGGAAGAGATTAGACTGTTAGTAGGTCAAGAAAAAATCCAATTCTTATTTTAAAAAGAATTTGAATCCAAGCTATGTTGCATCTATCTTCATAAAATTTTATGAATATGTCTTGATAAGCTTTGGTGCATTTTTCTATGGACCAAAACATTTATTCCAAAGAGGTATGCAAAACACATTAATACTTTTTAATTTGATTATATTTATGGGCATTCTTGGCCAATGTTATACATTTCCATAGTTTTGAAAATAAAACTATTAATAATGGACTTTTCTTTTTTTTTCCACATAATTCTGCAATTTTTTTTAATATAATGTTAAATGTTAACATGATATTTGATTAAATAAATTTTTTTAAACCAATAAATTACATACAACATTGTTTTTTAATAATCATAATTTTTTAAGGAAGGAAAAAGTGTGCAGATGAGCTTTAGTGAAAAATATGAGAAACTTTACATTGGTTTAAAAATTAGGTCTTGAGGATGTGGAACAGCTGCGTGGAGAGAAGGTGCATGTGGCACCCTTTTGGCATAATGGTTTTAGTGACTAGGGTTTATCCCTAGTCGCTCCTCTTGCTTGTGGTCGTCCTGCGTGTGCGGGGCTCGACTGCAGGTCCTTCTTCAACAATGGAGGCTTTGTCTCTCGTCGGTGCTCCTTGCCTTGGTTCCTCTCCTCCATGCTCCATATCTGCCCTGTCTGATCCCTCTTGTGGGTTGTCGGGGAGTCTTTCCAACGGATCTTCCCCTACTTCTGATGCCTTCCATGGAAGCTCATTTCATGACAATGTTAAGAGGAATTTAAACCCTTTGTCTTGTTTGGTGCATGAGGCTCCAGAACCTACCATATCTTTGAGGAATGATGTTATTTCCAAACTAGCTTGTCTCATCTCCATGACACTTATCTGTCATTTTAATGGCCTCCGACCTCGTCTTGTCGATCTTCATGATTGAATTTTGACATCTTGGTTGCCAGATTTGAATGGTGATGTCTTAGCTCACCCTTGTGATCAATGTTTTTTCATTGATGAGTTTGATCTTCATGAAGATAGATATTTGATCTTTAGCTATGGCCCCTGGTTCTGGGGTAGTTCTGGTTTATGCATGAAGCCCTGGTCTCCTTCTTTTGATCCTTCAAAAGATTCGTTGTCTTCAGCCTTTTTTTGGGTTAGGCTCCCAATCTTACCCTTGCATCTTTGGGGCTTATCCTCTCTCCATTCCATCAAGAATGCTTTAGGAAGGTTCCATTTCAGATTCCTTGAAACAAAAAAATACAACATCTGCATGTATGCTCGGATCTATGTAGAAATGGATTTCAACAAAGGGTTTCCAACTGAAATCAATTTGATGGGGGATAATTACTCGTGGAATCAAAAGTTGGATTATGAAAAAATTGCTTTACAGTGTCGAGCTTGTGATTCCGCAGGAAATTTAGCAGCCCATTGTCCCAGGGGCCATAAGAAAGCTTGAAAACAGTGAAAATCAACTTGGTGGGTTGAATCCCACATTGATCATCAACTCATATCCAAGGATGTTTCTTCAATTGATGACCCTCCCATGGTGGGGACCAAAGAGGATCAAGCTAGCTTCGCTCCCTCCATTGGGGACTCTCCAATTCTAAACCCTTCTTTGGATGGCTCAAAATATGAAATAGAGAATCTCAATGTCACACCAGAGATCACTAAGCATCCTGAAATGCATCAAGAAACACCTCGGAAGCTCATGAAAAAAGAGGCTTTGGATTCTCCAGATTCAGGAAAAGTTAGGCAGACTCACCCCAACTTCATCCCTCTGGAAATTTTGGCAAATGTTGCTATCGAAGTTGAAGCATTAGTAGTTCAAGATAAGGTAGTTGAGAGTCTGGTTCAGGAAAAGAAGGAAGTTTCACATCAAGACAATCCAGGAATCATAGGCATCTCAAATGCCCCAACATCGGCAAATGAAGATTGGATGGAAGTCAGAAAGAAGAAGAAAACACATGTACCCACAAATCTAATGGTCACACAAAGTTAGGCTCACAAGTCAACTAAAAAGGCAATCTCTTCCCCAACAAGATAATTTAGATGCAGTGTATTTTCATTCTTATTCTAAGAGTCTTTTTTCCGAGTCTATTTAGTAAACTTGTTCTATATGAAGTTGTCATCTGAGTATTTGAAACAATTATCCGTATCTTGTAGGAGTGGTTCAATTGAGGCCTTGGATTGGCCCAAATTTTGAAATACTTTGTAACCTCTCAGCAATTTTAACTACACCATTTTTTTGATAATTCAAATTTCCTAGTTTATGTTAAAAAAATAATAATCAGAAATTTTTAGGTTTTACTTGGCTTCATATCTTGAAGCCATTTTCATATATGAATGTTTTTTTGTTATGTTTGAACCTAAGATTTATAACAATATTAATGTTAAAATTCAAAGATGTATTTATGTTATTGTTAAGTTAACGTTATTTTTTAACATTTTTTGTTATCGTGTTTTTTCCATAATATGGGCTTATGAATGTGTGATTGAGTTTGTCACACATTGCAACTGTGAAATTGGAGGTTCCTTCTTGTGGTTGTTTTCATGTTGGCCATGTTATAATTTAATGACTACATGGCGTCTATCAAACTTTTTCAAGGTGGCTAGCCCATAATCCACATGCACTAGCAACTTATCATCATCTCTATGCCATTTTCTATCAACTTCTCTTAATCTCTACAACTCCTCATCTTTGAAATGTTTTTTTTTCCTTCACCTAAATTTGTAATCCTTTAGTCATCCTTGCAATGATGTTTTCATTCTCATTGGCACTGACTCTTTTCTTTTCTTTTCTCATGTAGATGGCCTAATGGAGAGGACAATTATAGTTGCACTGAAACAGTCCCCTCCTATGGGCAAAAATAAGGATTTACATTGCATGAAATAATATTGTGGGATTCGTACAAGATTCAATAAATTAATTTGATTTGTTCAACCTTAAATACCTACACACAAGAATTCTTGCATAAATTTTTTCAAAGCATGTAAGATTTCACTCATTTGTGAAGTTGACAAAATTTCTTCTTTATTTAAAATTTCACTCATTTACAATCATTGAATTTACTATTATTTGAATTAATTATTATTTTAAGCATGTGACTTGAGTGTCATACTCTTATCCAAGGGGCATTAGAATTTCATAGAAATGAGAACAACTCCTTAGTTACAACGGTGTTCTCTAAGTTTATGCAATTTGTACATGAAATTTGTTAAAACTTACCTTCCAAGTGTAAGGAAGAGATTAGACTATTAGTAGGTCAGGAAAAAATCCAATTCTTACTTTAAGAAGAATTGGAATCCAAGTTATGTTGCATCTATCTTCATAAAATTTCATGAATCTGTCTTGATAAGCTTTGGTACATTTTTTTTCTATGGACCAAAACATTTATTGCAAAGAGGTATGCAAAACACATTAATACTTTTTAATTTGATTATATTTATGGACGTTCTTGGCCAATGCTATACATCTCCATAGTTTTCAAAAGAAAACTATTAACATTTAAGATGATGTAAATATTCATAGCTTTTTGACATTTTCATTTTTTATTTTATTAGATATTTTCTAAACATTCAATATTGGTTTCTTTCTTTTTCTCTTTTCTAAAGCATTCAATCTTGGAAAAAATCCTAAAAGAGACAAATTTGGAATAAATTTGCAATCTAAAGATACTCTAAATTTAAGTGACCAATCTCTAAAATAAAATAAGTGGCCAATCTCTAAAATCTATAAATTTGATGATTGGATTGTCATGATTCTCTTAAACATTGCGTCAATGCACTTTAATTTCATTAAAACAAATCTATACACTAAAAAAACTCGATAAATTTTTGCATAATCACTAAATCTTCATAGTTTTGATCTATATTTCACCTTTTTTCCTTGGCCAAATTAAATCTCAAAACTAACAAATTCTTATCCTTATTCAAAATGCATAGTAATATCATCTTTTTCACTATTATCTAAAACTTAAAACAATTATAATACAACTCCACACTTAAAAAATAAAACACATTTCTTTATCATTTACAACGATCTTGAACAGATTTATAATTTTTTTTTATATTTTTTTAACAAAATTCGACATTCCATTAAATTTATCATTCCACGCCATTTTTATGTTGAATTCTTAGCGAATCATTGGTAGGAAATCACAAATTCGCAAAGTAACGAATATTTTAAATATTTCTTTTTCTAGAATCAAATAGCTTAACATACACGAAGATCCTATAGAAAAACTTGCAAATTCTCCCAAGCATGACCTCAAAGTGTGAGTGAGGCCCCTAGTTGATATAACCTATATGTATAACAAACAAGTGGAATATACTAAACAAGTAAATTTTTGTTAAGGAGTAAAGCATTTATATCCTTGTTAGGACATCAAATGAGTATAATAAATACATCAACATGTGCCATTGTATAACAGTACAAGTAAATAAAGCCAAATAAAATACTTTTAAACCAAAAAGCATTTAAATAAAATGTAAGACAAATTCAATTTATAAGTGTAATGTTCTCATTTTTGGATTCCTCTGCTTTGTAGTTAGAGGTAATCTTATGACATTATGTCATCTTGACCAGAGGAGTAAAATGAGGATAACATTGAGATCAAGTAATTGGGAGCAGTTATATGGGGCCCAAACTAGCCCATTCACCATGTTTCATCATCATGATCATTTTCGCACAATTCACGTTTGGTTTTGTGGCATTCCAATGATTTCGGTAATTTTGAGTTATTATTGAGCATATTTTAATTAATTACACTTAAGGTACTATTGAGAGTTTGTTTCTTGGAGAAATACCTTAGTGTAATAGCTCGTTGGAACTGGTATGAAAATATCTACATGATAGGATGACGAAAAGTGTTTTTCGGTGGTCAGAGAAGTCATAAAGGTGAATTAATCACTTTTTGAAGTAAAAAGGTTCATCAAATTAATAAAGTGATTTTATGAGAAAATATTAAAGATGAATTAAAAGTCACTTGAAGGGAAAAATGTTAAAAGGGTAAAGATCCATGGCCTTCGCGGTAAGTATCTCCATCCTGCAGAAGCAAGTGGATAAGGTCATGGAAGAATAGAAAGACATATTATCCTCACCCACTGGGGTACCTCTGCACTCTCGGGTCAAGCACTCAATCGATCTGACCCTCAATGCATTGCTACCCAATGGGTCAGTCTATCGCCTCTCTATGTAAGAAAATGAGAAAATCAAGCACCAGATCCAATAAATTCTCAAAAAGGAGCACATCCGACTAGACTCATCACCTCATGGAATCTCAATTGTTCTTATGCAGAGGAAAGATGGGACCTAGGGACTCAACATTAATTACCCTTCTATAAATAAAATCACTATCAGGAACCAATACCCAATTCCTCGAATTGGCAATCTCCTTGACCAACGCAAGGGGGGCAAATATTTAAGTAGTATTGATCTAAAGTCCAGATACCACCAGGTCCCAATAGAGAACACCAATGTATGGAAGGTTTCCTTCAAGTCCAAAGAAGGTCTTTTTGAATGGCTAGTCGTGCCCTTTGTCTTGAAAAATTCCTCAACTTTCATGAGGATGGTGGATGATATATTGTGGCCTTTCACCAATTATTTTGTGGTGGTGTGTTTGGATGACATCCTCATCTTCAACAAGATTTGGGTCGACCACTTGCATCATATTGAACAGGTTCTACACACTCTATGGCAACACAAGTTATATGCAAATTTGGAAATATGCTCCTTCAGCATGAACAAGGTCTAGTACCTGGGATACATTGTTTATGAGCATGGGGTACATGTCGATCCAACCAAGACCAGGTCATTTATGATTGGCCAGCATCAACTACACTCACCAAGCTTCAGAGCTTCTTAGGCCTTGCCAATTTATATTGCAAGTTCGTGTTGGGATTCTCCCACATTGCATGGGCCCTTAGCGAAGTGACCAGGGGTGGTGGTAAGGAAAATTTTGTGTGGGACCAATCTTAACAAAAATTATTCGATGATTTAAAGAAATGTTTGTGATCAGCCCTAATTCTCTCATTACCCGACCTACATTAACATTTTTAGATTGAGCCATATGATTCTAACTATTCTATGGGTGCATTTCTCACTCAATATGGACATCCCATGGCCTTTCATAGTGAGACACTATCATATACCGTCTGTAAGTACCCCACTTAGGAAAAATAAATGTACTCCATTGTACAAGCCTACCACCAGTGGAGGCATTACATTATTGAGAAGGAGACATTCATCTAGAGTGATCATAAGCCTCTCCAAGTTGATGCAGACAAAAGGAAAATCAAAGAATGTCCGCCATCAAAATTGGTCCACATACTTGCAACAATTCCATCTCAACATCAAGTATAAGATAGGGAAAACCAACCACGTCGTTGATTGCCTCAGTTGACCTTCAGTTGCAGGACTGACCACGGTGCTACACTCCTGCGGACATGAGACCTCTATATGGTCCCAAATCTACTAGAGAAATATTGAATTCGCCACTACCTACCATATCTTGGGCACAGACACAACTGTCACAGATTTCCATCTTTAGGATAGGTTGTTGTGCCATCTGGGCCATATCTTCATCCCATCAAGCGAGTGAGCGAAGCTGATATGGGAATCTCACTATAGTCGTGTAGCAGGACACTTCAGCATAGAAAAGATAGTGGCACTGTTGCAACAACATTTCTGTTGGCCGAAACTTCGACAGGATGTCAACAAGTATATCAGGTCCTGCACAACCTGTGCCATTTCCAAACCAAACATTAAGAAACAATGCATGTACACCCCTCTACCTACTCTTGACATTCCCTAGGAATCCATCTCGATGGACTACATGTCGAACCTTCATTCGACAAAGAGGGGAAGTGACTGTTTTTTTGTGATTGTTGATCAGTTTTCTAAGATGGCGATTCTAGCCGCCTATAAGAAGAGCATCACAGTGGAGGCCACTGCCAATCTCTTCTTTGAACGAGTGTCGGTACATTTTGGGATACCAAAAACTATTGTCTCATATCGAGACAATCGGTTCCTTAGCACATTCTGTTCGAGCCTCTGGTCATGATTGGACAACAAGCTCACCAGATACACAACCTTCCACCCCCAAATGGATGGTTAAATCGAGGTTCTCAACAGGATGATTGTGAATATATTTTTCATGTATAATTCCAAGCATCCAAGCACATGGGATGATAGTCTTCCCTAAGTTCAACACAGTTACAACATAGTCATACATAGCTCAAACAACCACAATCCCTTATAGGTGGGGTTGGGATTTCAACCTTTACGTTCGATGGATGTTGCACTAACCCTTGCATCCACATAGGAAGAATAATCCCATTCTCAAAATGAATCCGAGAAAGCCACCTGTTTCATTGAATGAATCCATCACATCTGCCAACAGGTTCAATATATTTAGCAGTAGTCCAATGCCAAGTACAAGAAGCGCCATGATCAACATCGGGTGCCATATAGGTTTCAAGTGGGCGATAAAGTTTGGTTGCATTTGCATAAATAACACATTAGAAGACCCCATCGAAAGATTTGTCCACTCCATTATGGACATTACACCATCACCAAGGTTGTGGGAAACAATTTTTTTGAGCTTAACATTCCCTCCTTCCTTCACTTGCACCCAGTGTTTAATGTGGACCTCCTTCGGCCATACTTTCCACCATTATTGGACACCTCATAGATATTAGAACAATTGAAAATGACATAGCTTAAACCTGACTTCATGGAACATGAATCCACTAATCATATCATGGACACATAGGTCAAGGGTACTTGCCAACAAAAGCTTCAACTTTATTTTTTTTGTCAGAGAGGGGAAACTCTTGCACCA
The DNA here is from genome assembly GCA_010110895.2 of Picea sitchensis. NCBI lineage: Eukaryota > Viridiplantae > Streptophyta > Pinopsida > Pinales > Pinaceae > Picea > Picea sitchensis. The sequence continues at coordinate 47,881 of SNQJ01S0000398.1, read as the reverse complement.
AGGCAAGTGGCTCACCTGGGGCCAAATTGAGCATAGATTTCCTCATCTAATGAGGGAAATCAACACAATGGATACCATTGATTCCAAAGGGGGGTGTATTGATCTAGAAGTATATCGGTGGCCACTCACCTCTTCCAACTGGCTCACATACAGTTTTCATCTTGGCAATTGTTTTCTAGTTTTTCGGGTCCTAAACTTCTCGGGCCGTTTTGAGGCCCTCAACAACATTTTTTGGGCTCACCACAATAAAACTATAGAAAAATTCAGAAGGTGTCGGTAAAATATGTATTCCTTGGATAGACCTTTCCAATGGGATATCGTGCGCCTAAAATGACTATTGTATGCAAATGTTACGACCCCGAAAAGTTGATGTACCAACTTACCCCATCGGGGCCCACATGAATTTTGGCGCTTCATCTCCTAGGGTTAGGTTTTTTGATGTCTAGGGTTTTATAATTACTTATTGATTATAAAAAGGCCCAGAAGGATCATTTTAATGTGCTCAGGAGAATGTTACGTAGCTGCCACATCTCTTCTCAGAGATTAGCTACCACCATTCAAGCAAGATTGTTTCATTATGCATTTGACAGTTTCAACAAATTTCTTTATTGAATAGAAGTTAAGTTTCACTGTATCTCTATTATTTTTCTCTATATATTTGTGTTAATGTTATAGATATGAGTTTAATTTCATTCCACTCAAAAATTTTGATCATTTCTTTAGGAAAAACAAACTTTGAGAAGGGAGGACTGTATTGTTCCCATTTTTGGATTCCTCTGTCTTGCAGTCAAAGGCGACCTTATGAGATGACGCCATCCTGAACATAGGAGTAAAATGGAAATAACAGTGAGCTCGGGTAATTTGAAGGAGTTATATGGGGCCCAATCTAGACCATTAGCCATCTTTCATCATCAAGATTATTTCCACACAGTTCGCTCTTGGTTCCATGGAATTTTGACAATTTCCGTAATTTTGGGTTATTATTGAGCATATTTTAATTAATTACACTGAAGGTACTATTTGGAGCCTATTTCTTGGATAAATACCTTAGTATAATAGCTCATTGGAATTGGGGAAAAAATATCTACATGATAGGATGATGAAAAGTGATTTTTAATGGTTGGAGAAGTCATAAAGGAGAATTAATCACTTTTTGAAGTAAAAAGATTCATAAAATTAATAAAGTGATTTTATGAGAAAGTATTAAAGATGAATTAAAAGTCACTTGAAGGGAAAAATGTGAAAATGGGTATAAAAGAGAGATAAGGGCTCATATTCTCTCATTATGTTGATGACCATTTCACTTGCATCTTTGAGCTCTATTAGCTTGAATGTTTTAAGGGTTTTGACTAGACAAACCATAGAGATTAGCACGGAGGTGAAATATTGCTCCTTTCATGGTCCAATATTAGCCAAGGTGTTGAAATATTCCACCCTCACCATTCTACCCATTTCAGAATCATTCCAGCCATCAGTTGGAAAGGAGGGCACATCTTTGGAGGGCTTCTGTAGAGAAATGACACAACATTCAAGGGAAAGAAGTTCGATTTGGATTTAGCGAGTTGGATATGGTAGAGATCTTGTTCCAGGAACATTTTCCATCTCTGGGTCTACTCTTCTTGACATTATTGGGGTTTTCATGCTTCATACTTATTTATTTTCATAGTTGGGCGAATTTACTGAAGGATGGCGAATTTGTGATAAGAGATTTGGTAGTTTGGGTCGGTTTTATCATCTACATCTAGGGAAACGTATCATAGGAGCTAGCCACCATATCTCCTACATATCAAAATGTAAGTTTTAAAGTTGTGAAGTAAAGCAATGCATGTAGATTCTTAAGAAAAACATAATTTAATCAATGGCTCATTCACATAGTACATAGATATTTATACCGGAAACCCTCAACCGAGAAAACCTTTCTTATATTACTTATATCGAATTTCACCATTCACTATACAATATATACAATGTTTTTAGGTATTCTGTAGATACCAAAACCCTAATCCCTAAAATTGGGATTAGTTTTAGTAAACCGCTAAAAATAGCAAAATCCGCCCAAAAACAAATTTTGGGGCACTACCCCGGGCTACCGCCCGTTGTCGAACGTTGTGCATAACCGGGGGGGGCATACTTTCCCCCCCTGGGACACCCCTAGGAAAGCGCCCAACACACATGGCACAAACAAAGCACTAGTACGAGGGATCGTCAGACCTAGTTGTCATATCTGATGCGCCCACAAACACACATGCAAAGAATATAACACATACCCAACATTCTCCCACTTGTTGTTTTCTTTTCATCCAGGGGTCC
>SNQJ01S0000398.1:32503-45561 GCA_010110895.2 Picea sitchensis | reverse complement strand
TATATTTTATCACAATAATATTTTTTTCTTTCATTTATTTATATGATTTTTTTTATTTTCATTTGCTTTATATATAGGTGTATATTGAAATATATTGTTTATGGTTCATATTGAAATTATTTTTTTCTTGTTAATATTTTTAAAATACACTATGTCAACTCCATATAAAAAATTCAAGGAATTACACATTTCTCTTTCTTGTAAGTAGAAAGCACCTATCAACCCAATAAGAATTTCACTACTTTCTATTACTCTCTCCCTCTTCCTTTCAGTGTCTTTCTATAGAGTTGATATAAAAATTATATATATAGAGTTGATATAGAATTATTTAATTTAGAGTGGGTATTGAAATATTTTATTTATGGTCTACATTGAAATATTTTTTTGTTATAAATATTTTTAAATGTCATGTGTCACATTAGGTGCAATAAAGGTTTTTTTTGTTTTCAATTATTTTATATATAAAGTTGATATTGAAATATTTTACTTGTTATTAAAATTATTTTTTTAAATGACATGTGTCAACTTCATATTAAGCATTCAAGGAATTACACATCTCCCTCTTATGGACAAGCAACAAGCACATATCTGTAGAATAAGATTTTTTTTACATCCAATTTATCTTTGCTTATATAATATATAAAGTTATTTTACTTAAAATGGATATTAAAAAATATTTTTAAATGCTACGTTTAAGTCTATGTAGAAGACAGCTAAATACAAAGCATTAAAGGGATTACACATCTCTTTCTTTCAGGTAAGTAAAAAACACCCATTGACTAAATAAGAATTTTTTTATTTTCAATTTCTCTCTCCCTCCCTAGATTTGATATAGAATTTCTATATATAGAATTATTTTACTTAAGGTGAACATTGAAATATTTTATTTATGGTCAACATTGATATGTTTTTTTAAATACCACTTGTCAAATCTATATTGAGTAAGGAAAGAATTACACATATGTAGAAAAGACTTTTTTTTTCCCAATTATTTTCAAATCATAATAAATATAGAACAACATTTTACTAGTTTGTACCTTTAAGATGGTGGCAAAGATTCTAATAATGGACTTTCCTTATTTTTTTTCACATAATTCTGCATTTTTTTAATATAATGTTAAATTTTAACATGATATTTGATTAAATAACTTTTTCTAAACCAATAAATTACGTACAACATTGTTTTTTAATAATCATAAATTTGTAAGGAAGGAAAAAGTGTGCAGATGAGCTTATGAGAAAGGAAAAAGTGAGGAAGGAAAAATATGAGAAACTTTACATTGTTTTAAAAATTAGGTCTTGAGGATGCGGAATAATTGCGAGAGTAGGTGCATTAGTAGTTCAAGATAAGGTAGTTGAGAGTCTGGTTCAGGAAAAGAATGAAGTTTCACATCAAGACAATCCAAAAATCATAGGCAGCTCAAATGCCCCAACATCGGCAAATTAAGATTGGATGGAAGTCAGAAAGAAGAAGAAAACACATGTACCCACAAAGCCAATGGTGACACAAAGTTAGGCTCACAAGTCAACTAAAAAGGCAAGTTCTTCCCCAAGAAGATAATTTAGATGTAGTCTATTTTCAGTCTTATTCTAAGAGTCTTTTTTACGAGTGTATTTAGTAAACTTGTTCTATATGAAGTTGTCATGTGAGTATTTGAAACAATTATTCATAGCTTGTAGGAGTGGTTCAATTGAGGCCTTGAATTGGCCCAAATTTTGAAATACTTTGTAACCTCTCAGCAGTTTTAACTGCACCATTTTTTTGATAATTCAAATTTCCGAGTTTCTGTTAAAAAAAAAAAATCAATTTTTTTTAGGTTTTACTTGGCTTCATATCTTGAAGCCATTTTCATATATGAATGGTTTTTTTTATGTTTGAACCTAAGATTTATAACAGTATTAATGTTAAATTCAAAGATGTATTTATGTTATCTTTAAGTTAACATTATTTTTTAACATTTTTTGTTATCGTGTTTTTTCCATAATATGGGCTTATGAATGTGTGATTGAGTTTGTCACACATTGCAACTATGAAATTGGCGGTTCCTTCTTGTGGTTGTTTTCATGTTGGCCATGTTATAATTTAATGACTACATGGTGTGTATCAAACTTTTTCAAGGTGGCTAGCCCATAATCCACATGCACTAGCAACTTATCATCATCTCTATGCCATTTTCTATCAACTTCTCTTAATCTCTACAACTCCTCATCTTTGAAATGTTTTTTTTCCTTCACCTAAATTTGTAATCCTTTCCTCATCCCTACAACAATTTTTTCATTCTCATTGGCACTGACTCTTTTCTTTTCTTTTCTTATGTAGATGGTCTAATGGAGAGGACAATTATAGTTGGACTGAAACACTCCCCTCCTATGAGCAGAAATAGGGATTTACATTGCATGAAATAATATTGTGAGATTCCTACAAGATTCAATAAATTAATTTGATTTATTCAACCTTAGACACCAACACACAAGAATTCTTGCATAAGTTTTTTCAAAGCATGCAAGATTTTGCTCATTTGTGAAGTTGACAAAATTTCTTCTTTATGTAAAATTTCACTCATTTACTATCATTGAATTTACTATTATTTGAATTAATTATTATTTTAAGCATGTGACTTGAGTGTCATACTCTAATCAAAAGGGCATTAGAATCCCATAGAAATGAGAACAGCTCCTTAGTTACAAGGGTGTTCTCTAAGTTTATGCAATTTTTATATGAAATTTGTTAAACTTACTTTCCAAGAGTAAGGAAGAGATTAGACTATTAGTAGGTCAAGAAAAAGTCCAATTCTTATTTTAAAAAGAATTTGAATCCAAGCTATGTTGTATCTATCTTCATAAAATTTCATGAATATGTCTTGATAAGCTTTGGTGCATTTTTCTATGGACCAAAACATTTATTGCAAAGAGGTATGCAAAACACATTAATACTTTTTAATTTGATTATATTTATGGACATTTTTGGCCAATGCTATACATCTCCATAGTTTTGAAAAGAAAACTATTAATAATGGACTTTCCTTTTTTTTACATAATTCTGCAATTTTTTTTACTATAATGTTAAATATTAACATAATATTTGATTAAATAACTTTTTCTAAACCAATAAATTACATACAACATTGTTTTTTAATAATCATAAATTTTTAAGGAAGGAAAAAGTGTGCAAATGAGCTTCAGTGAAAAATATGAGATATGAGAAACTTTACATTGGTTTAAAAATTAGGTCTTGAGGATGTGGAACAACTACGCGGAGAGCAGGTGCATGTGGCACCCTTTCGGCGTAATGGTTTTAGTGACTAGGGTTTATCCCTGGCCGCTCCTCTTACTCGTGGTCACCCTGCGTGTGCGGGGCTCAACTGCAGGTGCTTCTCCAATAATGGAGGCTTTGTCTCTCATCGGTGCTCCTTGCCTTGGTTCCTCTCCTCCATGCTCCAGATCTTCCCTATCGAATCTCTCTTATGGGTTATCGGGGAGTCTTTCCAAGGGATCTTCCCCTACTTCTGATGCCTTCCATGGCAGCTCATTTCGTGACAATGTTAAGAGGAATTTAAACCCTTTGTCTTGTTTGGTGCATGAGGCTCCAGAACCTACCATATCTTTGAGGAAGGATGTTATTTCCAAACTAGCTTGTCTCAGCTCCACGACACTTATCTGTCATTTTAATGGCCTCTGACCTCGTTTTGTCGATCTTCACGATTGAATTTTGACATCTTGGTTGCCAGATTTGAATGGTGATGTCTTAGTTCACCCTTGTGATCAATGTTTTTTGATTGATGAGTTTGATCTTCATGAAGATAGATATTTGATCTTTAGCTATGGCCCCTGGTTCTGGGGTAGTTCTGGTTTATGCATGAAGCCCTGGTCTTGTTCTTTTCACCCTTCAAAAGATTCATTGTCTTCAGCCTTTTTTTGGGTTAGGCTCCCAATATTACCCTTGCATCTTTGGGGCTTATCCTCTCTCCATTCCATCAAGAATGCTTTAGGAAGGTTCCATTTCAGATTCCCTGAAACAAAAAAATACAACATCTGCATGTATCCTCGGATCTATGTAGAAATGGATTTCAACAAAGGGTTTCCGGCTGAAATCAATTTGATGGGGGATAATTACTTGTGGAATCAAAAGTTGGATTATGAAAAAATTTCTTTACAGTGTCGAGCTTGTTATTCCACAGGGAATTTAGCAGCCCAATGTCCCAAGGGCCATAAGAAAGCTCGAAAACAGTGAAAATCAACTTGGTGGGTTGAATCCCACATTGATCATCAACTCATATCCAAGGATGTTTCTTCAATTGATGACCCTCCCATGGTGGGGACCAAAGAGGCTCAAGCTAGCTTCGCTCCCTCCATTGGGGACTCTCCAATTCTAAACCCTTCTTTGGATGGCTCAAAATATGAAATAGAGAATCTCAATGTCACACCAGAGATCACTAAGCATCCTGAAATGCATCAAGAAACACCTTAGAAGCTCATGAAAAAAGAGGCTTTGGATTCTCTAGATTCAGGAAAAGTTAGGCAGGCTCACCCCAACTTCATCCCTCTGGAAATTTTGGCAGATGAGGCTATCGAAGTTGAAGCATTAGTAGTTCAAGATAAGGTAGTTGAGAGTCTGGTTCAGGAAAAGAAGGAAGTTTCACATCAAGACAATCTAGGAATCATAGGCATCTCAAATGCCCCAACATCGGCAAATGAAGATTGGATGGAAGTCAGAAAGAAGAAGAAAACACATGTACCCACAAAGCCAATGGTCACACAAAGTTATGCTCACAAGTCAACTAAAAAGGCAATCTCTTCCCCAACAAGATAATTTAGATGCAGTGTATTTTCATTCTTATTCTCAGAGTCTTTTTTCCGAGTCTATTTAGTAAACTTGTTCTATATGAAGTTGTCATCTGAGTATTTGAAACAATTATTCATATCTTGTAGGAGTGGTTCAATTGAGGCCTTGGATTGGCCCAAATTTTGAAATACTTTGTAACCTCTCAGCAGTTTTAACTACACCATTTTTTTGATAATTCAAATTTCCTAGTTTCTGTTAAAAAAATAATAATCAGAAATTTTTAGGTTTTACTTGGCTTCATATCTTGAAGCCATTTTCATATATGAATGGTTTTTTGTTATATTTTAACCTAATATTTATAACATTATTAATGTTAAAATTCAAAGATGTATTTATGTTATTGTTAAGTTAACGCTATTTTTTAACATTTTTTGTTATTGTGTTTTTTCCATAATATGGGCTTATGAATGTGTGATTGAGTTTGTCACACATTACAACTGTGAAATTGGAGGTTCCTTCTTGTGGTTGTTTTCATGTTGGCCATGTTATAATTTAATGACTACATGGCCTCTATCAAACTTTTTCAAGGTGGCTAGCCCATAATCCACATGCACTAGCAACTTATCATCATCTCTATGTCATTTTCTATCAACTTCTCTTAATCTCTACAACTCCTCATCTTTGAAATGTTTTTTTTTCCTTCACCTAAATTTGTAATCCTTTCGTCATCCCTGCAACGATGTTTTCATTCTCATTGGCACTGACTCTATTCTTTTCTTTTCTCATGTAGATGGTCTAATGGAGAGGACAAGTATAGTTGGATTGAAACAATCCCCTCCTATGGGAAAAAATAGGGATTTACATTGCATGAAATAATATTGTGGGATTCGTACAATATTCAATAAATTAATTTGATTTGTTCAACCTTAAATGCCAACACATAGGAATTCTTGCATAAATTTTTTCAAAGCATGCAAGATTTCACTCATTTGTGAAGTTGACAAAATTTCTTCTTTATATAAAATTTCACTCATTTACAATCATTGAATTTACTATTATTTGAATTAATTATTATTTTAAGCATGTGACTTGAGTGTCATACTCTTATCCAAGGGGCATTAGAATCCCATAGAAATGAGAACAACTCCTTAGTTACAAGGGTGTTCTCTAAGTTTATGCAATTTGTACATGAAATTTGTTAAATCTTACCTTCCAAGTGTAAGGAAGAGATTAGACTATTAGTAGGTCAAGAAAAAATTCAACTCTTACTTTAAGAAGAATTGGAATCCAAGCTATGTTGCATGTATCTTCATAAAATTTCATGAATCTGTCTTGATAAGCTTTGGTGCATTTTTTTTTCTATGGACCAAAACATTTATTGCAAAGAGGTATGCAAAACACATTAATACTTTTTAATTTTATTATATTTATGGGCGTTCTTGGCCAATGCTATACATCTCCATAGTTTTCAAAAGAAAACTATTAACATTGAAGATGATGTAAATATTCATAGCTTTTAGACATTTTCATTTTTTATTTTATTAGATATTTTCTAAACATTCGAAATTGGTTTCTTTCTTTTTCTCTTTTCTAAGCATTCAATCTTGGAAAAAATCCTCGAAGAGACAAATTTGGAATAAATTTGCAATCTCAAGATACCCTAAATTTAAGTGACCAATCTCTAAAATAAAATAAGTGGCCAATCTCTAAAATCTATAAATTTGATGATTGGATTGTCATGATTCTCTTAAACATTGTGTCAATGCACTTTAATTTCATTAAAACAAATCTATACACTAAAAAACTCGATAAATTTTTGCATAATCACTGAATCTTCATAGTTTTGATCTATATTTCACCTTTTTTCCTTGGCCAAATTAAATCTCAAAACTAACAAATTCTTATCCTTATTCAAAATGCATAGTAATATCACCTTTTTCACTATTATCTAAAACTTAAAACAATTATAATACAACTCCACACTCAAAAAAACTCAAACACATTTCTTTATCATTTACAACGATCTTGAACAGATTTATAAATTTTTATTTTTATTTTTACAAAATTCGACATTCCATTAAACAAATTTATCATTATAGGCCAATTTTTATGTTGAATTCTTAGCGAATCATTGGTAGCAAATCACAAATTCGATTGTTTCTCACAAAATAACGAATATTTTAAATATTTCTTTTTCTAGAATCAAATAGATTAACATACACGAAGATCCTATAGAAAAACTTGCAAATTCTCCCAAACATGACCTCAAAGTGTGAGTGAGGCCCCTAGTTGATATAACCTATATGTATAACAAACAAGTGGAATATACTAATCAAGTAAATTTTTGTTAAGGAGTAAAGCATTTATATCCTTGTTAGGACATAAATGAGTATAATAAATACATCAACATGTGCCATTGTATAACACTACAAGTAAATAAAGCCAAATAAAATACTTTTAAACCAAAAAGCATTTAAATAAAATGTTATACAAATTCAATTTATAAGTGTAATGTTCTCATTTTTGGATTCCTATGCTTTGTAGTTAGAGGTGATCTTATGACATTATGTCATCTTGACCAGAGGAGTAAAATGAGGATAACATTGAGATCAAGTAATTGGGAGCAGTTATATGGGGCCCAAACTAGCCCATTCACTATGTTTCATCATCATGATCATTTTTGCACAGTTCACGTTTGGTTTTGTAGCATTCCAACGATTTCCGTAATTTTGGGTTATTATTGAGCATATTTTAATTAATTACACTTAAGGTACTATTGAGAGCTTGTTTCTTGGAGAATTACTTTAGTGTAATAGCTCGTTGGAACTGGTATGAAAATATCTACATGATAGGATGACGAAAAGTGTTTTTCGGTGGTCAGAGAAGTCATAAAGGTGAATTAATCACTTTTTGAAGTAAAAAGGTTCATCAAATTCATAAAGTGATTTTATGAGAAAATATTAAAGATGAATTAAAAGTCACTTGAAGGGAAAAATGTTAAAATGGTAAAGATCCATGGCCTTCACGGTAAGTATCTCCATCCTGCAGAAGCAAGTGGATAAGGTCATGGAAGAATACAAAGACATATTATTTTCACCCACTGGGGTACCTCTGCACTCTCAGGTCAAGCACTCAATCGATCTAACCCTCAATGCATTGCTACCCAATGGGTCAGTCTATCGCCTCTCTCTGTAAGAAAATGAGAAAATCAAGCACCAGATCCAAGAACTTCTCGAAAAGGAGCACATCCGACTAGACTCATCACCTCATGGCATCCCAATTGTTCTTATGCAGAGGAAAGATGGGACCTAGGGACTCAACATTAATTACCCTTCTATAAATAAAATCATTGTCAGGAACCAATACCCAATTCCTCGAATTAACAATCTCCTTGACCAGCTCAAGGGGGGCAAATATTTCAGTAATATTGATCTAAAGTCCAGATACCACCAGGTCCCAATAGAGAACACCAATGTATGGAAGGTTTCCTTCAAGTCCAAAGAAGGTCTTTTTGAATGGCTAGTCGTGCCCTTTGTCTTGAAAAATTCCTCAACAACTTTCATGAGGATGATGGATGATATATTGCGGCCTTTCACCAATTATTTTGTGGTGGTGTGTTTGGATGACATCCTCATCTTCAACAAGATTTGGGTCGAACACTTGCATCATATTCAATAGGTTCTGCACACTCTATGGCAACACAAGTTATATGCAAATTTGGAAATATACTCCTTCAGCATGAACATGGTCTAGTACCTGGGATACATTATTTATGAGCATGGGGTACATGTCGATCCAACCAAGACCAGGTCATTTATGATTGGCCAGCATCGACTACACTCACTAAGCTTCAGAGCTTCTTAGGCCTTGCCAATTTATATTGCAGGTTTGTGTTGGGATTCTCCCACATTGCATGGGCCCTTAGCCAAGTGACCAGGGGTGGTGGTAAGGAAAATTTTGTGTAGGACCAATCACAACAAAAAGTATTCGATGATTTAAAGCAATGTTTTTGATCATCCCTAGTGCTCTCATTACCCGACCTACATTAACCTTTTTAGATTGAGACATATGATTCTGACTATTCTATGGGTGCATTTCTCACTCAACATGGACATCCCATGGCCTTTCATAGTGAGACACTATCATATACTGTCCATAAGTACCCCACTTAAGAAAAATAAATGTACTCCATTGTACAAGCCTACCACCAGTGGAGGCATTACATTATTGAGAAGGAGACATTCATCTAGAGTGATCATAAGCCTTTGCAAGTTAATGCAGACAAAAGGAAAATCAAAGAATGTCCGCCATCAAAAGTGGTCCACATACTTGCAGCAATTCCATCTCAACATCAAGTATAAGATAGGGAGAACCAACCACGTCGTTGATTGTCTCAGTTGACCTCCAGTTGCAGGACTGACCACGGTGCTACACTCCTGCGGACATGAGACCTCTAAATGGCCCCAAATCTACTAGAGAAATATTGAATTCGCCACTACCTACCATGTCTTGGGCACAAACACAACTGTCACAGATTTCCATCTTTAGGACAGGTTGTTGTGCCATATGGGCCATTCTGTGTCCCATCAAGCGAGCGAGCGAAGCTGATTTGGGAATCTCACTATATTTGGGTAGCAGGACACTTTGGCATAGAAAAGATAGTGGCAGTATTGCAACAACATTTCTATTGGCCGAAACTTCGATAGGATGTTAGCAAGTATATCAAGTCCTGCACAACCTGTGCCATTTCCAAACCAAACATTAAGAAACAAGGCATGTACACCCCTCTACCTACTCCTGACATTCCCTAGGAATCCATCTCGATGGACTACATGTCGGACCTTCATTCGACAAAGCGGGGAAGTGACTGTTTTTTTGTGATTGTTGATCAGTTTTCTAAGATGGCGATTCTAGCCGCCTATAATAAGAGCATCACAGTGGAGGCCACTACCAATCTCTTCTTTGAATGAGTGTCGGTACATTTTGGGATACCAAAAACCATTGTCTCATATTGAGACAATCAGTTCCTTAGCACATTCTATTCGAGCCTCTGGTCATGACTGGACAACAAGCTCACCAGATACACAACCTTCCACCCCCAAATGGATGGTTAAATCGAGGTTCTCAATAGGATGATTGTGAATATATTTTTCAAGTATAATTCCAAGCATCCAAGCACAAGGGATGATAATCTTCCCTATGTTCAACACAGTTACAACATAGTCATACATAACTCAACCAACCACAACCCCTTATAGGTGGGGTTGGGATTTCAACCTTTACGTCTGATGGATGTTGCACTAACCCTTGCATCCACATAGGAAGACAAATTCCATTCTCAAAATGAAGCTGAGAAAGCCACCTGTTTCATTGAATGAATCCATCACATCCGCCAACAAGTTCAATATATTTAGTAGTAGTCCAATGCCAAGTAGAAGAAGCACCATGATCAACATCAGGTGCCATATAGGTTTCAAGTGGGCGATAAAGTTTGGTTGCATTTTCATAAATAACACCTTACAAGACCCCATCGAAAGATTTGTCCACTCCGTTATGGACCTTACACCATCACCAAGACTGTGGGAAACAATTTTTTTGAGCTTAACATTCCCTCCTTCCTTCACTTGCACCCAGTGTTTAATGTGGACCTCCTTCGGCCATACTTTCCACCATTATTGGACACCTCCGAGATATTAGAACAATTGAAAATGACATATCTTAAACCTGACTTCATGGAACATGAATCCACTAATCATATCGTGGAAACATAGGTCAAGGGTACTTGCCAACGAAAGCTTCAACTTTATTTTTTTGTCAAAGAGGGGAAACTCTTGCACCAAGGCAAGTGGCTCACCTGGGGCCAAATTGAGCATAGATTTCCTCATCTAATGAGGGAAATCAACACAATGGAGACCATTGATTCCAAAGGGGGGAGTATTGATCCAGAAGGATATCGGTGGCCACTCACCTCTTCCAACTGGCTCACATACAATTTTCATCTTGGTAATTTTTTTCTAGTTTTTCGGGTCCTAAACTTCTCAGGCCGTTTTGAGGCCCTCAACAACATTTTTTGGGCTCACCACAATAAAACTATAGACAAATTCAGAAGGTGTCGGTAAAATATGTATTCCTTGGATAGACCTTTCCAATGGGATATCGTGCGCCTAAAATGAATATTGTATGCAAACGTTACGACCCCGAGAAGTTGATGTACCAACTTACCCCATCGGGGCCCACATGACTTTTGGTGCTTCATCTCCTAGGGTTAGGTTTTTTGATGTCTAGGGTTTTCTAATTACTTATTGATTATAAAAAGGCCGAGAAGGATCATTTTAATGTGCTCAGGAGAATTCACGTAGCTGCCACATCTCTTCTCAGAGATTAGCTACCACCATTCAAGCAAGATTGTTTCATTATGCATTTGATAGTTTCAACAAATTTCTTTATTGAATAGAAGTTAAGTTTCACTGTATCTCTATTATTTTTCTCTATATATTTGTGTTAATGTTATAGATATGAGTTTAATTTCATTCCACTCAAAATTTTTGATCATTGCTTTAGGAAAAACAAACATTGAGAAGGGAGGACTGTATTGTTCCCATATTTGGATTCCTCTGCCTTGCAGTCAAAGGAGACCTTATGAGATTACTCCATCCTGAACATAGGAGTTAAATGGAAATAACAGTGAGCTCGGGTAATTTGAAGGAGTTATATGGGGCCCAATCTAGACCATTAGCCATCTTTCATCATCAGGATTATTTCCACACAGTTCGCTCTTGGTTCCATGGAATTTCAACAATTTCCATAATTTTGGGTTATTATTGAGCATATTTTAATTAATTACACTGAAGGTACTATTTGGAGCCTATTTCTTGGATAAATACCTTAGTATAATAGCTCATTGGAATTGGGGAAAAATTATCTACATGATAGGATGATGAAAAGTGATTTTTAATGGCTGGAGAAGTCATAAAGGAGAATTAATCACTTTTTGAAGTAAAAAGATTCATAAAATTAATAAAGTGATTTTATGAGAAAGTATTAAAGATGAATTAAAAGTCACTTGAAGGGAAAAATGTGAAAAAGGGTATAAAAGAGAGATAAGGGCTCATATTCTCTGATTATGTTGATGACCATTTCACTTGCATCTTTGAGCTCTATCAGCTTGAATGTTTTAAGGGTTTTGACTAGACAAACCCTAGAGATTAGCACGAAGGTGAAATATTGCTCCTTTCATGGTCCAATATTAGCCAAGGTGTTGAACTATTCCACCCTCACCATTCTACCCATTTCAGAATCATTCCAACCATTAGTTGGAAAGGAGGGCGCATCTTTGGAGGGCTTCTGGAGATAAATGACACAATATTCAAGGGAAAGAAGTTCGATTTGGATTTAGCGAGTTGGATATGGTAGAGATCTTGTTCCAGGAACATTTTCCATCTCTGGGTCTACTCTTCTTGACATTATTGGGGTTTTCATGCTTCATACTTATTTATTTTCATAGTTGGGCGAATTTACTGAAGGATGGCGAATTTGTGATAAGAGATTTGGTAGTTTGGGTCGGTTTTATCATCTACATCTAGGGAAACGTATCATAGGAGCTAGCCACCATCTCTCCTACATATCAAAATGTAAGTTTTAAACCTGTGAAGTAAAGAAATGCATATAGATTCTTAAGAAAAACATAATTTAATCAATGGCTCATTCACATAGTACATAGAGATTTATACCGGAAACCCTCAACTGGGAAAACCTTTCTTATATTACTTATATCGAATTTCACCATTCACTATACAATATATACAATGTTTTTAGGTATTATGTAGATACCAAAACCCTAATCCCTAAAACCGAGATTAGTTTTAGTAAACCGCTAAAAATAGAAAAATCCGCCCAAAAACAAATTTTGGGGCGCTACCCCAGGCTACCCCCTGTCGTCGAACGTTGTGCATAACCAGGGGGGGCATACTTCCCCCCCCCTGGGACACCCCTAGGAAAGTGCCCGACGCACATGCCACAAACAAAGCACTAGTACAAGGGATCGTCAGACCCAGTTGTCATATCTGACACACCCACACACACACATGCAAAGAATATAACACATACCCAACATTCTCCCACTTGTTGTTTTATTTGCATATAAGGGTCCAAGGGATTATATAGTCAACAATATAGGGAAACAATGCCCATTGATTCATTGACAAAGTCTGTGAGCACAGAAAAGTTATCTTGGTGTAGAGCAACAATGCCCATTGTTACTCTACACAAAGATAAC